>NW_020769327.1:16146071-16176272 GCF_900518735.1 Pseudonaja textilis
GAAAGAAAGAAAGAAAGAAAGAAAGAAAGAAAGAAAGAAAGAAAGAACTAGGTCCTTGCAGTGCACAGAAGAGCTCCCATGCTTTGTGCCAGGTTGACCTCTTACTTAGGGCCTCCTCCAACCTTACTTGCTCTCGGCTGCTATGAAAACCAACCCAGCGCAGGTTGTCTGGCTGCCTGCACCCCTTCTGGCCCCAGCTGCCTCTTTCCCCAACAGCTGCAACGTCCAGGCAGGACTTGGGGTGCCTGTGTTTATAATGGTGAGGTTTCCTCTCTTCTCCCTCTCGCCCACCGGACTCTTTCAGACAGCAGCGGTGATCAACTCTGCCTTGGACCTCTACTTCCCTGAAGGCTGTGGAGTTGAGATCCTGGCTGAGCTGGGGCGCTACTATGTGCATTCGGCCTTCACCTTGGTGGTCAACATCATTGCCAAGAAGGAAGTCCCTCTGGACCAGCTGGGCTCGGACGGTAGGTTCAGAGTTCCCAAGCAGACTCTCCCCCCACCCCCCAGGGACCAGCAACTGGGGGCATAGAATGCCCAAGGCTGGGAGAAACCAGCCACATCCTGGCCGGGCACAGTGTGTGGATCCCTCCAAACATGCGGCCCCTGATTTGACTCAGGGCCGCCCGTGCCAGTCCTTCCTTGGAGGGGCAGTGCTGTCCTCGGACTGCCCGGCTTTGCCCCTGTGGGAGCCTGGCTGGAAAGGACCACCTGGAAATCAAGAAGCCAACCTTTCCCCTCTGCCCATCCCATTCTGGACCCAATAAAAACTCAGCTCTAGCAGAAGCTGCTTTGCAAACCTAGAGTTTATTTTATTTATTCAACTGATAAAGTGGCCCGATTCAAAACAGGTCAAGTCTAAGAGTCATGAAACCGTCTACCTCTGATCAGAAGCAGAGCGTAACGATTGAGTCCGTTTCCCCCAAACCCCTCTTGACCATCACTCAGAGCTGGACTCACCGAGTGCCCTGGCCCAACGCCCACAGGGCCTTTCGAAAGGAGCAACAGGGGGGCGTCCCAATTGGGGGGGGGCACAAGCTGCTCCACTGACCAGGCACCACGACAGAGGCGGCACGCTCGTGGCTCCCATTGGGCTGCCCTGACTGACCAGAGGGAGCCGGTGGCTCTGGTGGGTGCAGGCCGAACTCATAGGAGCCGAGTGGGCTGCGGACAGACTGGCCCCCTGCCCAGAGGGCCTTCAGAAATGATGATCGGCCGCATTGCATGCGCCAGAAGCCAGGGCAGCTCAACAAACGATGGCATAACCTGGGTGCAAAGCCCCGTGTCAGCTCTGGGCCACGTGGATCGATGGTGCCACCTCCCGCAGACACGAACGTGCATTTTGCCTACTTTGAACGTTTTTCTTGTGGCCTTTATTTTGAGGAGGAGGGGCTAAGTCGGCACCACCTAAACTTTGGCACCCTAGCCCAGAGCCCTCTCGACCTTAGGCTAAAGCCAGGCCTTACATGGGCACTTTTGCACGTCAGCTGCACTCTGGACCAGCTGTAGCTTCCAAGTCAGTTCCGGGTGGAGAACAATCATCCCAGCTGAGGCAGAAATGAGGCAATGGCCGCCCAAAAGGCATTTGTGGAGAGTCTTCCTCCCCGTGGCTGCGTTTCCCAGTTCCTGATCCACCAGCCTGGCCTGTAACGGAGGGGCTGCTTCTTTCCTCCTCTGGAACCAGCAGCCTTCCCGTGTCCCCCCAAATGGTTGCCCCATTCTCTCTGGGCAGGAAGTGCAGTTCTGGTTTTGCACCCTGACATTCGATGGTCCTCCTCCTCCTCGGGCAGGAGGGCTGGGTGTCCAGGTCCCCACAAGAGGGAGGGTCTGTAACTGAAGAAGGAAGCCAGCTGAGGAAACCTGGCTGGGGGCTTCCCACCCTCCGTCTCCCAAGGCCTCCCTCACTCTGCCTGCTGTTTGGTCTCCTCAGAGGAAGACGCCAAGGGCAAGAGGAGCTTTGTCTACCATATTAACGATGGCGTCTACGGCTCTCTTGGCTCAGTCATCTTCAGCAACACCTGCCCCGTCCCCATCCTGCCTAAGGTAAGGAGAGGCCCACCACTCGGCCAGGGAACGAAGCCCCTCCTCTCTTCAGCAAAGGGGAACCCGAGTGTCGAGGCTCCCTCCCTCTTGGGGGCTTGCGGAAGAGGGCTCGGGGCCCCCTCCCTGTGTCCTGCCTCCGCTCCCTGCAGGTGCCCCGCTTCCTTCCTTCTCCTGACCGTGGGCAGCAGGGCAGCGGCCTGAGCTTTCGGTCCAGTGCAGGTCACATGAGGAAGGCCAGCAGAGCCTTCTGGCAAGACGCCAGTTCCACGCCAACCATGGGAATCGGTGGGCGACTATGCTCCCCCCGCTGTGTGTGTCTCTCTCTCTCTGTCTCTCTCCCCCCTCCCTCTCTCCCTCTTCCAGTTGCTCTTGTGGGGATCAAATGAGAGCCCCTCTCCCCCAAAAGCTGCCCTGAACTCACCCTTGGGGCTGTTTCCTTGGCTGGCGGCCGGCAGTTTCCCTGCAGAGCTGTCTAAGCATACGAAGGGAGAGTAGCCAACGTTAAAATACTGGAAATGGTCTGCCACAGACATTCTGAATAGCTCAGAATATCTTAAAATCTTGCAAAAAGGATTTAGGATTCTGAGAATTTATAAAAGGTCTCAAAATACAGAAGAGAGTCCTTGACTTACAGCCATTCATTTACTGACCGTTCACAGTTACAATGGCACTGAAAGAAGTAACTTTATGACTGTTGCAGCCTGTGATCACGTGATCGGAATTCGGCCACTTGGCAACCGACCCGTACTTACGACGGTCACAGTGTCCAGGGATCACGTGATCCCCTTTTGCGACCTCCCGAAAAGCAGAGTCAGTGGGGGGAGCCAGACTCACTTAACAACCATGTTGCTAACTTAACAACCACCGTCATTCACTTGGTAACTGTGGCAGGAAAGCTTCCTTAACACCTGTCTTGCTTCTTAGCAGTGGAAATGTTGGGCTGAACTGTGGTCGTAAACTGACGACTCTCTCTAGGTCATTGCTGTGGCGTCTTGAGAAAGTCAGCTTAAAGATCAGCTTGAACTGCAACTGCGGAGGATCCAAGAAGATCTGGCTGGTCACAGTCCTTTTCTCGTCTTTGCAGAGACCCCCACCAGATCACCCTTTGCACAACAGCAGCTTCTGGGGACCAACTGGTGATGGGTTGGACCGAATTGCAGATGGCCTGGAACTGCCTGAGCTGCAGGTCGGGGACTGGCTGATCTTTGAGAACATGGGGGCCCACACTGTGCTGGCTCCCTCCTCTTTCCAGGGATCTCCGCCAACCCCAGTGCACTATGCCATGTCCAGAGTGGCCTGGTAAGATGGTTTTCAGAGTGGAAGGAGAGGGAGAGGAGCACCTGCATTCCCACCCCACAGAGCCACCAGTCAGGGGGTAGAGTCCACCGGGCCTGGATCTTGCTCTGGCTCTGAAATTGCTAGAGCCACTTTCTTTGTTACAGGGCTGATCACACAGAATGCTGAAATAACGAGAGCAAATGAACTGTGGGGCATTCTTACCACTCTAGAATCACTCCCCTGTTGTTTAAAAAAATACAGGAGAATCAGAGGCTACTTGCAGGGAGCCCAAGAGGTGACTGGGAGAAACCGGATAGAGAAGCCATATACCTGTTCTGGCCATGGCTTCTGAGACCATAATTAAGCACACGCTTAGCTAAAACAACTGTTTTATTTCAACACTAGGAATTATGTTCATTCCCAGCCTGTAATGACTCCCAAACAGTCTCTAGAGATAAGCACCCACCTTTCTCTCCTTTGAATTGCTGCCAACAACTAAAGTGCCAAATGAACTGTAAAAAACCGTCCAGAGCTTCAAGGATTAATCCGAACAGAACAAACAACTTTGCTTCCTGCAAAGGTTTCATCACCTTTGCCTGTCCTTTATCCCTTATGGAAGGGGCAATCACCTCCCAGCCTTACTCCCAAGTTGGCCCTTTGGTTTTGCCTTCTAGCAGCTCTGCGCACACACGCACTGGGAAGAGGCTTCCCTGGGTCCTCTGCCAGACTCCAGAGGTTCCGGAGTCAGTACTCCACTCCCAGATGCTCCTGGCCCCATCTCTGGCATTGGACGCAGGACCCTCCTCCGAGTCCTGTCCAGACTCCCAGACTGGTCCCCGTTCTTCCCCATTGTCTGATTCCACTGCACAGGCTGCCAGCGAACCACAACAATACCCAACAACAGGCGCAGAAGCCTGTATTGTCTCCAGACAGGGAAGAAAGCATTGGGAAGAGGCTCAGGCTGGTTCCCCTCCCCCCCAACTCCTTGAGGGGGGGTGGGGGAGAAACAAACAAACAAAGACCAACCAGCAAAGATTCTGTTCCTGTCCGAGCCAAAGGGAGTTCCAGTCATCGAATGGAGTCGGTTTCTGATCTGGTCCCACCTCTTAGGCTGGGGCGGCTGCAACCTGATATTTTAAACGCTGGTTGAGTCCCAGAGTGGCCCCTTGACCACTTGGCCCAGTTCCAGACATTGAGCCCATGTCCGGTGTAAGCCACTCGGAAGGCTTTTGCGGACAGCCCCAAGCAAAAGCTTTTTTGTTCATCACCTCTGTTACACGAATCTCAGCTGCCCGGCTCCATCCCTTTGGGAAGGGTCATCTAAGGCAGGGGTCCCCAACTTTGGCCCCTTTAAGCCTGGAGGACTTCATCTCCCAGAATTCCCCAGCCAGCTTTGCTCCAGGCTAAAGTGGCCAAGGGTGGAGACCCCTGGCCTAAGGCTTCAAGGGTGCTGGGAGCGGTCAGGCCTCTGCCACTCCCCGCAGGGCAGGCTCTCTAAGCTCAGCCCGCTCGCAGCTGGAGATCTCACCCTGCCGGCTCCTTTCTCCTGCAGGGAAGCCGTCCAGCTCCTCCAGGGGAAACCAGTGTATCCGGAAGAGGAGGGTCGGGAGAGCACGTGTGCCCCCCTCTCCTGTGGCTGGGAGATCGCGGACACCCTGTGCGTCGCCCCCGTCTTCACTCCCGCGAGCATCATGTAAGCTGTGCCGGTCCTTCATCACGGGAGGGGGAGGGGGCAGAGCCCTCCCAGCAGAGCCCTGCCTCCCCCTCTCCTGCCTCCCCGCTTCCCCCTTTTTCTCAATGGCCGGCCTGCCTCTTGCATATTCTACCCTGAGGGAGGGCCTGCTTTTTCTTCCTCCTCCTCCTCCTCCTCCTCCTCCTTCTTCCTTTCCAAGCAGTGTGGTTTTTAAGTATGCAACATAAATCCTGTTCCTCCTAGCCTGGTCTTGGTGTTCTTGGGGGCATTTGGGGGGGTGGGGGGGCAAAGCCAGCAGAGGGATTGGAGGCCCCTGCAGCCACACCAGGTGGGAAGGGAGCCACAGCAGCCCATCGTGCTACTTGATTCCAAGGCAGATACTTCAGTGGCTGCTTTGTCTGCATGTTAGCACTTCAGAATCAGAACAGGGCTGGAAGGGAGCTTGGAGGTCTTCTAGTCCAACCCTCTGCTCAATAGAATAGAATAGAACAGAACAGAACAGAACAGAACAGAACAGAACAGAACAGAATAGAATAGAATAGAATAGAATTCTTTATTGTCCAAGTGTGATTGACACACAAGGAATTTGTCTGGGTGCAAATGCTCTGAGTGCACATAAAAAGAAAAGATACATTCATCGAGAGTCAGGAATCATCAGGTACAACACTTAATAGGGTACAATAAGCAGTAGAATCATACTAGGAAACAGTCCATATAGATTGTAAGGATACAAGTGACAAAGTCACAGTCATACAGTCACAAGTGGGAGGTGATGGGTGATAAGGAGTGATGAGAAGATTAAACAGTAATAGTAGTGCAGACTTTGTAAATAGTTGGACAGCGTTGAGGGAATTATTTGTTTAGCAGTGATGGCTTAAACTGTTCTTGTCTAGTTGTTCTGGTGTGCAATGCTCTATAGTGTCATTTTGAGGGAAGGAGTTGAAAGAGTTTATGTCCGGGATGTGAGGGGTCCCTAGATATTTTCCCAGCCCTCTTTTTGACTCAGGGTGCAGGACGCAGGTCCTCCATGGAAGGCAGGTGGGTAGGAGTGGTTTTTTCTGCAGTCCTAATTACTCTCTGGAGTCTGTGTCTGTCTTGTTAGGATATCCTATACCAACCAGTTGCCAACCAGTGGGCCAGGGACTATTGGTGGTCCATGAGAAAATGTTGGTGGTTCAGAGAGAAATGTCAGCCCCAAAGCAATCCAGGCTGCACAGGAACAAGGCTGCGCCGCCCACATGGCCCGTGGGGACACAAGGCTTGCGTCGCTTGCATTGTGAACAACAGAAGGTAGTGAGGGGAGGGGGGAAAGGATGAAGGGGGGAACTTGCCCTACTTGCCCCACACGCCTCGCCTGACCACCGGGGTGCTTCTTTTGCTTCTTTCTTCTGTTTTTGGCTGCACATAAGGAAAGCAGCAAAAGTCCTTCCACCTCTCCCCCAAACTCCGCCAGAAATGAGTCCATGGGACCCTGCAAGGCATCATGCTCTAAGAGGCTGCACTGGCACAACAAGTCTCACAAAGACTCACCTCTGGTGGAGTTTGGGGGAGAGAAAGAAAGACTTCTGCTGCTTCTGCTGCTTTCCTTGCATGGAGCCAAAAGTCTCTCCCCTCCTCTCCCCCTGAGAACGGAGCTGGAGATGATATCCTGTGATCCCAAATAAAGAATGATCGATCAGTAGGAAAGCGGGGTGGGGAATTTTCCTAGGGTCTCTGTGGGATTTAAAATTATGAGTTTGGTGGTCCCTGAGGTCCAAAAGGTTGGCGACCCCTGTCCTATACTGTTCCAGACAAGTGACTGTCCAATCTCTTCTTAAAAGCCTCCGGTGATGGAGCACCCACAACATCTGAAGGCACGCCGTTCCACTGGTTAACTGTCCTCACTGTTAGGAAATTTCTCCTTAATTCCAGGTTGCTTCTCTCCTGGATTAGTGGTTTCTTGTCCTCCAGTGCTTTGGAAAATAAATTGAGACTCTCCTCTTTGTGGCAGCCTCTCCAATACTGGAAACCAAATACTGTATTCCAAATAAACCAAAAATAAAACCAAACACAGTACCCCAAATAACGGCTTCATTCCACTGGACGAGGCCTGATCTTCGTGAAGAATTACTTTTGATGTGCCAAGACAACCTTCTGGGCATTTAAAAGAGCAAGGCAGAATCTACACAGGTTCAAGGAGTCCTGAACACCTTGGCCCAGCCCTCACCCCACAAAAGCTAATAACAAAATGACATTTTTAATCCATTATATTTAGTTAATATCATTTAAGTTAAGTTCAATCTGAATTACTGTTTGACCTTGATCTCCACTTTGCACTTGCAGCTCTGTTTTTACCTGGCTGTTCAGAGTTCACAAGCTGGTACAAAAAGGCGGGCTTGCGGCTCACAAAAGATATGCCATTTTTATGGACATCTACTGTTGCGTATAATGGGGACAAGAATGTGCATCCTGCCTTAGAAGTAAGCCTTCCAAACCCTTTAGGTTTACTTTTGCTGCACTGCCCTTTCAGAGAATGTGAAGCCACAGAGACATTGGAATGGAACTGAGAACATAGTTGTGGTTAGTATTTGGGAAGAATCCAGAAAGTTAGGCAAAGGGAAAAGGCACACTGGCTCTTTTCCAAGTTCCAAAAAATCAGTTGCTTCTTTGGGGCTCAGCATGTAGCTTTAGCTCCCCCCCACCCCCACTAAAGGGTCAAGCAGACTTCTGCACTGCACGTCAGGGGCCGTCTGGGTTGCTACTTCGGAGACGGCGCATAGGGGTTCCATTTATATTTCTGCAAAAGTAAGGTTCTGGCTGGGGGGCCCCTCAAACAGCAAAGTACAGAACAGGCAGTCGGCTCAGCCAGTCAACACACAGGACGCCCACCTATACACAACACACAGTTGGGATTTGAGAGATGTGCGTGTCAGCCTGCCTGCAGCCTTCCACAACCTGTGCGTGCCCCGCATCCTTATGCAGGGACACCTGGGTGTAATAGCGGTCAACACTAAATTGGCCTTTGTGCAGCCGGCCAAGGTCAAAACCGGCCAGCGGCGAAAGCGCTTCCTGCTGGTGGCCACCAGGGGGCGCTGACAACGAGACGGTTCGATCTTCCATCGTTAGAGATCAGCCTCGTAGGAGGAGACAGCAGGGAGATTGCGGGGCCGTTGTTTCTTCCTCTGCAGAGCAGCGCTGTCCCCTCCCAAACGGGCAAAAAGCAGTGACTTTCTTTGGGCTCGAACGTTGCGGTTGAGGCTTCAGCAGGTTTCCTCTATGACTGTCTTTGAAAGAGATGAAGTCGTATCTTTCAAGACCCTGGAGCAACAGGGAACTTCCAGAGCCCTAGAAAATTGCTGGTGCGGTTCCACTCTTCAACGAATGAGGGGGGGGGGGGGGTGGATCCAGGGAACTGCAGCCCAATCAGTTTGACATGTTCAATACCTGGGAAGATCCTGGAAACACAAATAACGGATCTGCAAACTCCTCGGAATAATTCTGGGAGTTGAAGCCCACCAGGCTTCAAGTTGCCAAGATTGGAGACCCCTGCCCAAAGGTGCAGGTGCTGTCCTGTGGGGTGGGGATGGGACGGGGCGGCGGCGGCGGCGGTGGTGGAACCATGGGAATTCCAACGTTGTGGGGGGGAGCTCCTCTGCATGGCGTGAGGAGCCTCTCGGCCTGCCTTGAACCGTTGGGGGTGCAAAATGCCCGCAGGAGCACCCGTAGAACGCGGCGCAGGTCGCTTTCGTCCCCGGAAGCTGCCTATCAGAACGAAGGGATGGGCGCCTCTACCCTTTCGGCCTTCTAATGATGCACTCGCCTTTCACGGCCCCGCCCCCTTCCGGCGTGAGTGTCGCGAAACGCGAGCCTTGCGCGACGGCCGCGGTGACGTAAAAGCCGCGCAAGGACGGCGGCGAGGGAGCAATTGCCGGCGCCGGTGCCCGAGGACAGGTGCGGGCAGGGGGCACCGGTGGGGAGGACGAGGCTGGGTTCGCCCGGCCGGTGGGGGCCGCTTCGGGCCGGCATTGCAACCCCCGTCACTCCCAGCAGGGGCTGCCCCAGTGGGGGGGCACGGGGGGGGGTGTCCCGGGCGCGGGGGAGCCGCGCAGCCCTTTCCAGCCCCCTCCGTGGACGGGGCGGGGGTCTCGGGTCAGCTCCTGGGAAGACATGGGGGGGGGCGGCGGCGTCGGAAGGGGAGGAGGAGCCGCCGCAGTCCCGGTTGCTCGCAGGGAAGACGGTCATCGACAGTGGGTGGGTGGGGGACACTTTAGCAGCCAAAGTGATGGGCACCTGTCACTCAACGCCTGCCGGCGGGGAAGGCAAAAGAGCCTGGAGAGCAGGAGAGGAGAGGAAGGACGGGAGAAAACAGGAGAGTCTGCCAGTAGAAGGGCAACGGCGGAGGCTAGTAGCCAGAGCGGCCGGTGCAGCCCCCGAAGCCCCGGGGGCGCCCCTTGGACACCCTCCGCCTTGGCAGAATCGCCATCGGTCCATTGCAAAAGGCAGGACCCCCAAACGTGGCCCCTCTAAGGCTTGTGGACTTCAGCCCCCCCCCCCCCCCCCCCGGAATTCTCCAGCCAGCAAAGCTCCGCCAGTCTCAAAGGGGCCAAGTTTGGGGGCCTCTGGCAAAAGGCAGCTTATTGTTGGAGAAGCACCGGATTGTCCTGAGACAAGACCGTCAGTGTCCCGGATTCTTGGGAAGGACTTGATGGGTGGAAAGGGGGAAGGAAGAAGAGTGAGAATAATCAGCAGCAAGCCGGAGGGACTTGGGTGGAAGACCTGCTTAGAGGCAGAGCCTCCTGGAGAAAGCCAGTCTATCTGACTGCTAAGAGCTGATGGTACATAATCAGTGTGGTGTTTGATAAATAGGTGCGGCACAGATGTATACTTTTACTTTTTTCAAGTGGTTAAACGTCTCCCAGGATTTTATCTGGATACAAGCTGTCATGAGCAGCTATCAGAGCTTGAGAGCAGGGTTTTCGGGGTTTGAAGTAGAGTAAGTAAAATGGCGACAAAATAGATTTTTGTTTCTGCAGTGCCTAAGACGATTCATCCCTGCGTACGAAAATGAGGCTTTTTTGCCCTAGGGACACCCCCCCCCGCCCCCCCTCCTGTTCCTTGGCCAGGGACATAATTCCTTCTCGCCCCTTCCTGCCCCTTCTGCCTTTCAGCCATGCCACTGCTTGATCTCCAGAACCAGCTGGGCATTAACCTAGACAGGTGGATGCTCCGCCTGAGTAGCAAGCAGCCCTTTCAGCAGCCCAGCGTGTGCCACACGTTCGAGAAGGAGTGGCTGGAGTGTTCGGAAGGCATCGGGCTGACCCGGGCCAAGGAGGAGTGCCGGCTGGAGGCTGAGGATCTGGAGGAGTGCATGACCAAGCGCAAGATGGTGAGAGGAGCATCGCTGGGAGGCGCAATGCCTCTTGGGAGTTCTTGAATCGTCCTCAGGGGACACAGCGGGCAGGCGGGGCAGGCGGGGCGGGCAGCGGAAAATGAATGTGGGGTGCTTCTTTCCCCAGGTGTGCCTGTCCCTGAAGCCTGCTTCTCTCTTAGGGGCACCCATTGCGCTAAGCTCAAAGGGGGATTGATTGGAGTGCAGAGCAACTACAGTTACAGACAGACGTTTTAAATATTTTGGCAGCTAACATGACCCAAACAAATTGCAGTCCCCTAAAAAGTTCAGCTCAACTAGGCACGATCCTGAACCACCAGTGGGTGGAGGGGGGGCGGAGCAGGGCTAGAAATGGGAAAGCCAAGGGCCGCACCTCTCCTCGCTCCCTGCTTCATCACAGCTGGAATGGGATGGGCAGATAGCTGGTTTCCAGTGTTGTTATTTTTTTCTTCCCTTTACTAGACATGTTAGCATTAGATTCTTCCTGATGACATCACTGGGCAGGCCCCTTGCCAAGGCCATAATCATCATCATCACCAATAATAGCAAAAAGTGTGTGTTTATTTGTGTGTGTGGGGGGCTGATATTAGATTGCAGTGACCGCTGAATTCTTTTCTGAAAAGTGAAAAACGTATATGAACTGAAGAGAAACCAGAATTCTATTTGTGCGTGTGTGTGTGTGTGTGTGTGTGTGTGTGTGTGTGTGTGACAGGAATAATTGGTTTCTGTGCCTCTTCCCATCTTGGGATGGACAGGTGAGGCCCGGAGTTTCATTCTGAACCCGTCTTTTCTGCTCCTTTCCTTTCGCAGATGCAGCGTGTCCGAGCCATCTTGAAGCAAAGGGACTTAATGATTAAGGAGGGGAAGTACACGCCACCCACCCATCAGAATGACTGAGTTTGGCTGTGATCCCCAGGGAGAAAAATCCCTTTGCTGCCTAGGAGCCGAGGAGCTCTGCTCTTAATACATTGCTAAAGAAGGATTTAGTTGGGACCTTTTCATTTCTCTCCTTTGGTTTCTAGTCCAGCCCATGAACAGATTCTCCTTTGGAGCCTGGAATGTTACTGGTTCAGATCTCTGCCTGCATGATATCAAAAGGATAAATCGCCCCTTGGGAGAAAAATTTAAGCTATTAGAAAATATGGCTGCGTAGTGTAAATAGCAACAGCCCTTAGACCTCTATACCACTTCCCAGTGCTTCCCAGCCCTCTCTAAGCAGTTTACGGAGTCGGCCTATTGTCCCCCGACAATCTGGGCCCTCATTTTACCCACCTCGGAAGGATGGGAGGCTGAGTCCACCTTGAGCCGGTCAGGATCGAACCCCTGGCAGTCAGCAGAATTAGCCTGCATTCTAACCACGGCCCTATGAGGCAACTGTGGTGGTGGTGGTGGGATTTTTCTTAACGGTTTGGATAAGATTACTTGTTTATTCCTGACTTCCGGATCGTGTACATGCTCTCCCCCCCACCGCGCCCCATTTACTGAATGCCCGTGTCTCAAGAGCCATACAGGAGTGGAGGATGCAAAACGGGTTTTCCCCTGTTTCTAGCCTAAGCCTTCAGTCATTGGGCTACTCCAGGGGACCCCAAACTTGGCCACTTTAAGACTTGTGGACTCCCAGAATTCTGGGAACTGAAGTCCACAAGTTGCCAAGTTTGGAGACTTCTGGGCTACACCTTTTATGCCTTTGCCCCCAAGACTGATCTCTAGATCTTCCTTCCCCTCCATACTCCATGCCTGGCATAGAGGCGGGGGGGTGGGGTGGCGTGGGGGCATGACCTTTAGGTGCCAGTCAACCGTTGCACGCTTGGGAATTTCTCCTGCACAGTAATTCGGTGTTTTCCCCCTGTGTCGGCTTGGACTTTTCCCACTTGGGCTCTTTCCCTAATGTGACCCTGCTTACATGTTACAGTCTCTTTTATCTCTTCCTCTCCCCAGCTTAGGTTGAACTTATTCATATTTTGTTGGCTGAATATCACTCCCAGCTGTCTTGATTCATCGTTCCTTCGTCATTTGGGGGGTGGGGGGGGGGCCTTCCCCTTTCTCCTTTCCGTTGTTGGCAGAAGCAATTCTTTCTTTCCATCCTCTCCTGGGGTCGTTGAGCTTCCAGAGACCAGTGGCACCTGCACTGGGACAGAGGCACATCACCACCGGTTCCCCAAACGGAGCAGCCTGGGCCTCCCCTCCCCCACAAGGGCTGGGTTTTTAGCATTTTCCCCTCTTGCTGGTTTCCCGTGTGAGGCCTGTAACTTCTGAAACGGTTCTGAAACAGTTGTGGATTCTAATCCACTCTGACCAGCAAAACTCACACTGGTGCAAGTAGATTGGGGCAGTTTAAAAGGAGAAAATTTAACATTTAAAAACATGTATTTCAAAGTGTACATGCTGCCACTTCTTGCAACTCATTGCGGTTATGAAGAAGGATTTTAGAGGTGTGAAAGGGGGTGGTGGTTTCCTTTTGTGGTGGATCTCAGCCCCATTGCTTGTCACTTTTCTTAATCCAGAAAATGATGCCCATTCTTGATTTATAATGGCTTGGGGATTCCATAGCTGCTTGTAGGAATAGGCTGGTTGGTAAGTCAGAGCAGATCCTGGGAGGATTGTTCCTCCTGAGAACCTGAGACACGATGCAAACAGCCGCAGCATCTGGATCCTTGGCCAGAGGCAGCAAAGCTTAGGCTGGTCCTTGGATTGAGTTCTGGAGGGCCATCTTGCTGGGAAGATGGGTGCCTGGGCTATCTGGACAGGAAAAAAATGGGGCGTGCTTTTGTATCAGGACAGAAAGTGGACTGGATCTAGTGAGGGCCACACCGGGCAGCTTTTGGGCTCGGAAGGGGGATGAGGCTTCTGGCAAGGTTCCTTCGCCAGAGTTCAGCCGCTGGTGCTCCATAGAACCTGACACACGGCTGGGGCTTCCTCTGGGAGAACAGGTGTGCTCCTGGTAGGACAGGCAGGGTCCCTCCTGCAGAGACTCCCAAAGCAAAAGGCAGGCTGGGGATCCAGCCAATTGTGCCACGCAACTTCCTGCCAGGGGAACTGTTGGGGCTCTTGGGCACCAAGCCTGGTTCTGCAGCCTCTTTCAGGGAAAGGGCAGGAAACGGTGCAAAAACTCCAGGGGTGGGTGGGGGTGGTGGTTTCTCATTTAAGAGTACTCCATGTGACGTGATCCTTTTTTAGAAAAACCTGCGTATCTATTTCCAAGAAGATCCTGGTGGGATATGAAACATCATAGAATAAACGGCATTCCAAATAAAGTATTGGCGTATTTTCATACTTGAGATATGCTCCAATACCCGAATCATTACGTAATTGTGTCCCAGGGCTTTTCTGAAGCCTGCAGGGGGACCGCGTCTCCCAAGCTGATTTTCAAAGTGTCCTCTGTTGTCTTGGCACCTGGGCCGAGATGTGGAGCAGGAGGATTGGCCCTCTGAACCTGGCCAGAAGGCTCCACACCTCTGGCGAGGGACAAGCAGTCCTCGCCTCCCGGGTTCTTCAGCTGCCCAGGGGAAAAGCTCTCTTCCCACAGCTGCCTCCGTCATACGGGGCCAGAGGCTGGGATCACCGCTGGGAGGTGGGTCAAGGTGTGCAGTCAGAGTAGCCCATCCTCTTTGCTGCTTCTGCTGCCCTGAGTGGCTGTGGGTGTGACCTCACCCCCCACTCCAATAACTGACTGGACTTGCACAAAGAAAGGAGGAGAATCACTCTAGGATGGTGCCACCCACCCCAAAACCCAGTTCAGAAGGATACTAGGATCAATGCTACCGGTATTAAGCACTATAATCGAGGACTGCCAGGATGGGTTTGCCACCCATTCCAGCTCCGTCAAAGGTCAACAACAAGTGTCAAGCCCAGGATCTAATGCACAGGTGGTTGAACTCCCCGTTGAGAGGATCTTGTCCACTGCATTGGAAGTAACAGAACCAAAGTCAACCCTCCCTGCCAGACTCTGCCATAGGCAACCCCCACGGACACGCCCAACTGCAAGGGAATCCAGGTATCTACCAAATTGCCTGGACCCTCCACAAGGCATCCCAATAGATGTTCCCGGGGCTTGTTCCTCCCCAACAGGAGGCAGGGCTTCCTACAAGGACCACTGGGCAGCTTTTGTGGATGCAACAGAGGCAGAGAAAACAGGGCGCTTTGCTGCTCTTATTGCCACGAGGGAATTCCCTATATGGGCTCCTACCTGAGGTCTTTCTTCTGGCCTTTCTGAACTGGCCAGCAGATTCTCGGGGAAAGTGCCCGATGCCCCCTGGGACCACTTCAAAGGGCCCTTTCTATGCGAAGGTGGAGCCCTTGCCAAGGGGACCAGAGTTGGAGCCAGCTGCCGTTTTTGTTTCCCAGAGATGCCTTCGAGAGCAAAGGCTGGGAGCGAGGCTTTGCTTCAAAGGAAGCTGCTTCCTTTTGTCTGAATTATTTGGGATCTAAAGAAATGGTCCTTAGGGGAGCAGACTGAAAGAAAAGCCAGGCTGAGCTGAGGGAGGGGTCTGCTGCAGTCCCCCCCCCCCCATGCCTGTTATTGTGCAAAGACCTAGGATGGAAACTTGGGATTTAATTTATTTAATTTATTAAATTTATTTGCTGCCCATCTAGTATCGAGATAACTTGGGTGGCTTATAGCAATAAAACACTTAAAATCCTAAACAGTAAATATTTCCTGGTTATAGCAACCCTGCTTTGCTCGAGAGCACAGAAAGGTGGGAGTTGCCCTCTGCTGTGACTGGGCTCCAAGGGGGCCACAGAGGGAGCAGCCCCTCCTGAATTGCCTTTTTTGCCTACATGCTGTGAACTGACCCCTGTTTTCTCTGGATGTGGCCCAGTGCACGGCCTGCCTCTCCCTGCTTCGACATACAAATGTCTCGGAAATGGCAATGTGTGAAGTGCGCTTGCAATTAAAATGCTGCAGTCTAAGAAGTCCATCCTGCTTGTTTCGTTTCCCCATGACTGATAATCCCCCCCCCCCCGAATTCCTTGGAAGTTCCTCTCTTTGGCCAGGGGCTTCCTGGGTGGATTCCTTACTGTGGTACAAGTGACTCCTTGCTTCAGGATGTTGACGATCCAGGTGTGCCTTGTTCATTTGCGGGAGGGCTGACACAAAGGCGTTGTTTCTCTTGCTGGGACTGGTGAACAGAAGACCCCAGCAGAAAGGGAAGGTCAACTCCTGAGGGGCACATTTGCAAGCATTATGCAGGCGCCCAGCAGAGCAGTCCAAAGCCGCCTCAGGAGGAAAGGCTGAAGAAATGGGCTAAAATGAGCCTTTCTCTCTCTTCTCAGCTACAGTCCCACTTCTGTACGAAAGGCACAATCCAGGGTCCCCAGTCCTCTTTTTTCAGAGCTCAAGCTTCCAAAATTTTGTTTTCTAGAAACAAACTCTGAATTCTTTATTAAATGTTGGACCACTCCATCAGGCATCTTTCAAACACTCAGTGTGTTCAGGATAACTTCTTGCGATGTGGCTATAAACTAGGACAATCGCTGCTCCTTCCATTTCTTATCACGGGAAATCTTCTTTGGCCGCTGCTCAAATTCCAGCAAGGATTGTCCACCTGCTTTAAATGCTCATCTTTGCAAAACTTACAAAGTTGTCAACCATGATCAAATTCTGCATTGTTTCACATAATTCTATGAGTCCTGCCTATAAACCAGAACTCTCAGATTTTCTTCTCCTAAGCCAGGGGTCTTCAAACTTGACCGCTTTAAGACTTGTGGACTTCAACTCCCAGAATCCCTCCTCCTCCAGTCATGTTAGCTCAGGAATTCTGGGAGTTGAAGTCCACAAGTCTTAAAGCGGTCAAGTTTGAAGACCTTTGTCCGAAGCCAACAACCACATCCCCCCCCACTTTTTTTTTTTTTTTGGCTTCCTTGAGGGTAACCTGCTTTGTCAGGAGTGAATTTAAAAGATGTAAATCATTTGGGGAGGGAGAAAGTGGCAACGAAAGAAGTTGTCAGAGTCCCAGAGGGAAAGAGAAGCAGGCAACCTGCTGGTGGTTGGTGTAGTTGGTGCATAATCTAAATGACCACTGGCCCACATCTGCCAGATGCCTCTCAAAAAACTCTGTTCAGGGTTTGGCTTTGGGCAAGCAACTTGAGCTCCCAGTTCCTGTATTGAAGGAACAGTGGAGCCCCAGAAATAAAGAAGTGACCTGACATGTGGAAGAGTAGAAGAGAAAAGGGGAGGGTGCATTGGGGCTCTCACCATGGAGCAGTCACCACGAGTCTGAATGAAGTTAATGGTAGGCGGTTTTGGTAAATAAATAACATTCAGTTCCCATTTCCATGGTAAGGAGTTTGTTTGTAGTAGAGAGGGTGGTGTCCCACTTGCCTTGAAAACGGAGGCCTGGACGTGTAATCTCTGTGCTGTATCATTTGCTAGGAAGATTTTGAAATCACTTTGGAACCAGTGACAAAAATATAATTGCAAAGAGAGGTTCAGAGGGGCTACTTTCCATGCCTGATTGTGTCATGATAATTGCTAGTTTGCAAGAACAGAAAGTGGGGAAACAGCTGCATTTAAAAGAGAGAGAGAGAATAAGAGAACACAAATCTTGAACAAAGCAAAATCATCTTCTCTTGTGCTGGTTTCATTTCTGGCCTGAGTCATCCAATCAAGCAGGGGAAAATGGTTCTAAGCTGTCAGAGGAAACATTTAAATATCCTGAAAAGCTTTTGCTTCCCAAGAGACTCTTCAGTTTAGAACAATCTGAAGTGGAAATGCTGAGCAGTCTTGATAAATCAGTAAGTTCAGTAAGACTTTTTGGGGGTTCTGTTGGGGGTTCTGGAGTGTCATCATCAGCACCTATCACGGCCAATGCTCCCACTGCGAGTAGGGATGGGGATCCGTTGTCCAGTGCATCTGGAGGTTATCGCGGTGGGGAACGCAGCAGTCAGGGTGGGTGTTGACGGGGGAGATTTTGGTTGATGAAACAAAAGAAGGGGATGGAAGCTCTTAACCTCAGCAGCTTTAAGAGGTGTGACTTCAGCTCCCAGAATTCCCCAGCCAGCCAGGCTCTTGTTGAGTTTGAGAAACACTGGAAGGGAGAACCTGTCGACATATCATTCCAGCCCTCAAATTACTGGCTGTAAAAAAATTCCAAAATCCACAAGGTTTTTATTAGGCTAACTCAACATTTAAAAAACAAAACCCTTGGGCATTCTCTCACTGGCATAACTCAAGAGAGCCCAAATGTCTGTAACTTGCAACAAGTTACAAGAGGTATTGTGTCTCAATGCTGCAAATTGCTTTATGCAACTAAGTAGAGTTTGCTGAATGTGAACTGGGTGCTTTCTAAAATAAAAGTCAAAAAGGCCTAATCTTCTAATCTAAAAAGGCATGAGAGGAAGAGGAACAAGAAGGGGAAGCCAACACACACCCTTACGGATACCACAAACGACGTCTGAACTGGTTCTGACTTGCAGGTCTTCAGCGCTTGGGGGTCATTGACAGGCCCTGGTCTTCCTTGATGAGACAAACAGAAGAACCTCCATAGTTGTCTGCAAAATTAGCAGCTGGAGGGAGAAGAGCTGCTGAGACGCATGGTGGGGCAGAGGGCGGCAGCAGAGCGGCTGTGGCTGAGAGCCTGCAGGGGCCAGAAGCAGGGGTTGTGGGGGGGGGGTCCCTTTAATTCAAGGGAGAAAGCTGGTTTTAGGAAAAGAAACAAAACTACCCTGCTGGGGCGGCACCTCAGGCAGAAAAGGCTCTTCTTCATTGATTTTTGTGCGTGCACACGTTTCCTCTGGCCCCGGGCACGGATGTGGGAAGCAGCCTGATGGGGCCTATCAGCCTTTTTACGGCTTTCTGGGCAGGAGAATACCATCTGCAATTGGATGGTAAGTCCATGCTACCCAGTGGTGGTTGCAGAGGAGGCCCCCTGCCCTGCCCTCCCCGCATTGATCCAGCCCTGGCAGAAGCTGAGGTTGCTGAGGGTCTTTGGCTTCTCCAAGGCATCCAGTCCGTTCCTAAACCTGTGCAATTCTAGGCACTGGATCTTGAAGGAAAGACAGGCTGAAAAGTGGGGTGGGGGCACCCGAGGGAGATCTTCAGCTGTGCTGAGTCAGCCTGCTTGCCCGGGCCAGCCTCAGGCAGCACCTGGCTTCTTCCAGTCTCGCCTACTTCTGAACAACAGACACACTGCCTCTCTCTTTGGCTACGGAAACAGGCAGTAATGTCTCCTCCAGAACATCAGCTGCTGTTAGAGGCAGTAACTACTGTTATGTCTCCCCCAGAACATCAGCCTGCCAGTTCCAGCTGACATCAAGGGAGTTTGGATGGTTTCTGCCCTGGGTTTCAGCAGGCAACAGCACTGGGCTGGTCTAATGGTTTGGAAGCTAAGCAAGGTCAGGCTTGGTCAAGTTTGGATGGGAGAATATCAGGACATTGCAGGTGATAAGAGTTATGCAAGTAAATAACAAATGCTGAAAAAGCAAGAGGACTCAAGGATCCTTTACTGGCCTTGGGGCCTTGAAAAGAAGATGGTTGTTGGAGCAAACAGAGCCTGTGTATACGGTATCCTTTCTTCTAGCAGAGGAGTCTCAAACTGGATTTCTCCGAGGGCCGGATCAGCATTGTAGTTCTCCACGGGCCGGACGCAGTGGGGAGTGGGGTGGAGGTGGGATGGATGCCTCCTGCAGCACCTTGCCGGCCAAAACAGGGCAGGGAGGGGCCTTGGGCCGCCCCCTTGGGTCCCATTTTGGATGGCAGAGTGCTGCAGGAGGCTGCCCACCCAAAAATGGGGCGCCTGGCCACATATCCCCCCCCCCCCCGCTGCCCCATTTTGGCTGCCAGAGGCACCACGGACCGAGCCCTTTGCTATTTCTAGACCAGCCCCGTGGCCAGATTTAAACACCATGCGAACCAGATGCAGCCGGTGGGCTTGAGTTTGACACCCCTTCTCTGGAAAAAGGAATAAAGGAGGGCAGTTATTAGTTCCAGATTAGAACTGCTATCTGCTTGCCTTTGTAGTAGAAAGGCATTTTTCCATCTTTACTGTCAATTCATGATCCAGAGGATTGATGAGGACAGAAGGCTAAGAGAGAGGTGGTTAATGCGTCGAAGAAGAAGGGGAAAAATGGAAAAAGGTTTTGACAGGGCAGGACAACGGGCAGAGACATTTAACAGGGAGAAATATAAGTTCAGTGTGTGTCTCAACAGGGTGATGGAGTTGCAAAAAAGGACCCGGACTTCTTCCAACTGCCAGAGGGCCCGTCGGCTCTCTTCCAGTGAGTACCCAGAGGCCAATCACCCTGCAGAGGGCTTGGACTTCGAGGGTAAGACTAGAACTCACAGCCGAAGCGTTGAGGGGGTAGAAACACACAAAAGAACTTCTGACAGAAAGAGCCCTCAAGCAGTGGAATAGGTTGCCGCATGGAGAGGCTTTCTCCCCTTCGCTGGAAGTTGTCAACCATTTCTCTGAGATGGAGGAGCGAATCCGGATGTGTGAAGGGGCTAGACTTGATGACCTCCAGCCCTATGATTCTGTGACCCCAAACCGAAGTCAGGTTCAACTCCTGCGGTTGGCTTGGCAATAAGAAAGCAGTGGCTTTCTCTCCTGCTTTGGTCTCCCATCCAGGGACCCATCTGACTTGGCCTGCTTTAATTCAGAGCCCAGAGAAGGTCAACCAGGTCCTGCCTCCTGTGGAAACAACGGCCGCTTCCCTAGGTCGATTGCTGGGGGCCCCGTCAGCTTCCAGACAGGTACCTGGTTGGGCCCTGAAGAGCAGGAGACGTTGCTCCAAGCTGGTCCAGCTCTCCTTTTCCTCCGGCTGGCCCAAGGGATGGGGGAGGGGGGCACCAGGCGGGGCAACTGAGATGACCTGCTTGGGCTCCGTTTGGGGGGAGCAGAGAAGGGGGTAACTGCTCACAAGGGGGCCCTTGTGCTTGGCAGCCCAGGGGTTGCTGCCCTGGGGAGGGGGGGAAGGAGGCGAGGGGTAGCAGCCCTCAGGGGCAACGGGCAGGCACCGCAGGAGTTGGGGCTCAGCACCACCCGGAGTTGCCTGGACGGCCGGCTCAGCTCCGCCTCGTCGGTCGCTCTTCCCGAGCCCTCGAGCAGGCGGGCTCTCCGTGCGCAGCGGCGGTTGGTCCCCAGAGGAGCGGCCCGGCTTCCCGCGTCGCCCCCTCGCTGGACCGGGGACCCCTTCCCGCCCTGCCGCCCTCCCTCCCTCCCGGCAGCCGCTCCAGCGCCCAGCAGCGCGCGTCCCGGCCGGGGGGCTTTGCCTGGCGCAGGCTCGGAGCCCCGGCCCTCCGCGGACGCCCCGGGCATCGCCGGACAGGCTGGCGGACCTGCTCTCGGCAGCGCTTCCCCCGGGCCGGGCATCCACCCTGGCCGGCGCCGGCGCGGCGCAGCGCCTCGGATTGGCGTCCCGGGGGGCGCTCGGCCTCCGGGGCTCCCCTGCCGGCTGCTTGGCTCCCTCGGGGCGTCTCCGGGGCGGGCCGCCCCCCTGCCCCCCGTGCGGAGCCCGCGCCAGGCTCGGTTCGGCGGAGGCGTCGCGGGGCGGGCCCGAGGCAGCGGCGGGGCGGCGCCTGTGCGGCAGCGGCGAGAGAGGGAGGCGGCCGGCTGACTCGCTGCCTGCCTGGCTAGCTGGCTCGGCTCTCGCTCGGCCGTCGGGGAAGCGCGGAGCGGCGTCCAGGGCAGCGCCTCGGTAAGCGGAGCCGGGCCGGGCGCGGGGGCGGGGGGGGGGGGGCGCGCGGGGGGGGGGGGGGGGGGGGCTCTCCGCGGGAGTGGCCGGCCGGTTCTCCCTCCCGGCCAGCGGCGAGCGCTCTCCGGCGGCGGCGAGGAAGCGCTGCCCTTCGGCACCTGCTGCTCGCGCTGCAGCCCCGGGGGGCGCGGGCTGGCGGGGCGCGCCGCTTCTCCGCCCGGGGAGGCTCCCTGGCCGCGATGGAGCGCCCGCGTTTGCCCGCCGCGACCGGGGCCGCCTTCCCGGCGCTCCTGAGGGGGTGTGTTCCCGGGAAAGCGGGGCCTTTGGGGAGGGAGAGGCGCGCGGGGAGCCCTTCCCAGCCGCCGGGCGCGCTCGAAGCGCTTCCTCGCCTGCTGGGGGCTTTATGGGGAAATGCGGGAGGACCGGAGGCGAAAAGGGATTCTCGGGGACCGGCCTCGCCCCCCCCCGCGCCCGCCCGCCCGCCGTTTTGGGGGGCCGGACGCTTCGCACTGTGCGAGGCTCTTTGTTCTCCCCCGTTCCCCGCATTAAACGCCTTGTTCTCTCCCCCCGCGTCTCCCTCTGGTCCGTCGCTCCTGCCTTTTCCTTCTCCCCATCTTCCTCCTCCTCCTCCTCCTCCTCCTCGGGAAGCGATCCCGCCGCCCTCCGTCATCTGACGGTCCAATTGTTCTATATATAGACGCCGCTTCTGGAGGGAGCAGCTTGTCATGCTGGTGCGATTGTGGTTCCTCCATCACGTTTTAATGCTGTTTTGTTCCTGATGGTCCTACAGCCCGAGATCCTGGGCTGGTCTCAGTGTGATTAATCTGATTGCTCGGGGATTTAAAGCATCCACCATTCACGATCTTTTGTATGTTTCCAATCAAATGGGTTATGGAAAGGAAGATCTCCCTCATTTGGCTCCAGCGGTTGGGGCACTGGGGTAGGAGGGGGACATTGTTCAACACAACCCCCTTCGTTAATTAAAAGGGGGGGGGGAGGAATCAAAAAGGCAGATGTGTTTGCTTGAGGCCAGGCTGTGCAGAGGTTGGTGAGCGTCGGAGCATTTATCCTGCCCAAAATGAGGGATGCTCCTTCCTCCCTCCCCCCCCCCCTTCCCCTCCTTTTCTCCCCGAGCATCTTGGATAATAAAAGGGGCCAAAGGGGTTCATATTCAGGGCCCCCCCCCCCCCCCCAAGCTGTGGGACACAGGTGTGATAAATAAAATGAAGCTATGCTCAGCGTAATGGTGGCACATAAAGGCGCTCCATCTTCCGCCAAGGAAAACCCTTGGGAGGGATTTAGAAGAGGAAGTGGGCTGTATTGGAAGGAGGCGACACCTGGGAGAAAAAATGTTAAGCATCTTTAGCACCAATCTGGACAAGGCTGGCTTTGTTTTCCAAAATGGCTAAGCTGCCCAGATCTGTAAGAATCACACAGGGTTTAATTTGGGCTTTCTGGGTCTTTGTTCTGGGATTTGCTTCTGGGCCACGTTTCTACTTGCAGAAGGCCCGTGAGAGAACCACAGAGAACGTGCAGAGTGCCTCTCTGCCCAGGCATGAGGGACCCAGTCAAGAAACCCAGCACCCCAGAGAGCAGCTTCCTCGTGTGTGTCAGGCCTGTGAAGGACTGGGAGCTGCACCCCCCTCTTGCGTTGTAGCCTATGAGGCAGGTGTGTTGTTGGGGTGTGCCCCTTTAGCTGCCCCACCCCCGGCAGGAGCTGGGCAAGCCTTGCCTTGCCTTGTGCTAAGGAGGTAAGAATCCCTCCTGTCCCAGCAGCTCTACCCCCCACCCCCACCCCCCGCCTCCTGCCCCAATTTGCCTTAGCTGAGAACAAAGCTGCACCGTTGCTGGAGACTGTCCTGAAAGGAGGCAGAGCTGACCCTGAACTGGGAAGCCTCTAAAAGCCCATTTCAGAGCAAGAATTCTCCTCCTGCTGATCTCTTTTTTTTTTTTTTTTGTGAACTGGGGGGAGGTGAGTCCTAATGGATCGGTGCCACTGGCGCCGGGCCTGATTTCTTGATCTCCTTGTAGAGGCTACAGAAAGATAGATAAAAAGCAAATCAGCAGCTCATAGAGGCTCATTCCCACCGCGTAATCCTTCATTTACCCAATTTATATGGCTGGCCATCCCAACAAGGGACTCTGAGCATGGACTTGGTCCCTGAGTGAATCCACTTTCTGCACTGTGGGCTGTGTTCCCATACAGGTTAAACAAAATAATAGCAATGATTGAAAAAAAACACGAGTGTCACATTTAGCACTTGGGGCAAAGCAGCCACTGGATCTGCCATGACCTGGTTTGGCGTCTCATGTGAACAGTGGCTCAGCAGATGACTCCTTTTGGATGAGTGTTCTTTCTGCACACACTGCTAAACCCCGATGTGAGTCTGGGGTGCGACTGTTCTAAAGTGAAAACTGTGGCTTCCTGGCCCACTTGGGTTCCGTGGGCAAAATGAAGGCTTGAATCGTCCGGAAGTGAATGAAAGGACCTCATAGGGTGGAGAGGACCTGCCTGGAAGAGATTTGCAAGGCATCGAATATATTCTTTACTGAGCTTGCAGGGTGAAAATCAGCCCACTTTGCAGAAGCCTGTTTTTAATACAGTCTCTGCCTATTTAGGAGGAATCACTTATTTAATATATTTTACTACATTGCAAATGTCATCTCTCTGGCGTCTATGTCAGCCTCCAGAAAGCATTTCCACTTTGTAAGTTGCCCCTCCCTCCTGTAGGCTCACCAGACAGGTTATCACCTTGTTCCTTTGATTCCATACCTGGACAGCATGGAACAGGCATTAAATCTTTTAGTTGTATTGAGATTCTGGGAAAGTGGCAACTCTAAGCCATCCTTCTCTCATCTTGGAAATTAAGTGGGAATGAGGGATCACCAGAAAACCTAGATAGACAATTTTTTTAAAAAATAGAAGACAGCTGTGGCAAACCCTTTTCAGTTGTTGCCCAGGAGAATTGGGTGGCTGCGGCCACCAAGAACTAAGCTCGATCCAACAGCACGGGGCTTTTCATAAGCGCTGCCTCTGGGCCCTCACAATGGTTCCACCAGTTGCATCAATTTGTCACCTGCAGTCCAAGCCTCCTGAGAGAGAGGAGGTCATCCTAAGGACGCCTCCTGAATAAACTTTCTTTGGAATCCTGCATTTTTCTGAATTAAATGGGACTAGCGGGGAATCTCCATCATTCTCCAATCCCAAATTCAAATAATATGAGAGAAGGGAAAAATTATCTTTGGATGAAGCTCCACCTCCTGCCTAGGCAAAATTCCCTTTGAACCCTTTATAGTTGGGATAAGTTCAGGGGTGAGATTCTACCAGTTCACACCTATTCACTAGAACCGGTTGTTAACATTCTAAGCAGTTCGGAGAACCGGTTGTTAGAAGAAATTACTGGCCTAATCCCGTAAGGAAGGCAGGAAGGAAACATTCTGGTGTTGCTTATAAAAACTGCCTCTCCGTTAACCCTTATTACGTCCTTGGCAGGACTAGACTTCCTGTCTCAGGAACTTCTCTGGAGTTTTTTCCCCTCCTTTGCTGGTATTTTGCTTGGGTGGAGTGACCATTCAAAGTTACAATGGCACTGAAAAAAGTGACTTATGACCATTTTTCACACTTACGACTGTTGCAGCATCCCCACAGTCATGCAAGGCCTGGCAAGGAGATGCATGCCTCAATGTGAGTGATATTGAGTTGGCCACACCCAGCCAGTCACATGACCACCAAGCCACGTCCACCAACTAAGCCACGCCCACAGAACCAGTTCTTAAAAAAAAATGAATCCCACCCCGAATAAGTTTGCTCAATCCCAAATCATCCCTGGATAATGAATCTAGGCAGCCTGAGTGTGAAAGATGCTAAATGCACAAGGTCATTAATTAGCACAATAATTGGAGCAGTGCCTTTAAGAGCCTTAAGGCCTTTTTGTTTCTGCACAGAGAGGCTATGTTCAAGCAACACACTTAGCTTGCTGAATTTGTGGGCTTTACACAATACAACCAAACTTGAAACAGCCAAATGGCCTGGATCCAGAAGGCATGCTAAACCTCACGTATACACACCAAGCAAAGTTAACCCCAACTAAGGGCATCTAGTGAGAATCCATATAGTAGCAGTTTAATTAACTTAATTAGGGCTGTGAAATGAATTCAGCCAGAATGCTTTCTTCTGGGTGCAGCCTGGAGGTCAGTTTGATGGTTCATCCCTGCTGTGAAGGCCGATCCTTGGCATTCCCTCCCTTACAGGGCTCTGTCTGGAAAAGAGTGTAGCTCTACTTGAGTTAGAAGGTGACAGGCAATAGAGCTTTTCTTTGGGTCTTGGGTTGCCTGGGAAGGGTCAATTGAGAAGTGTGCCACAATGGCAAAAGTGCATCACAACAGTTTGCAAGGCAGTTCAGGTGCAGACATCTGCCCCAATGGCAAAGGTGGGGGGGGTTGCTCTGGATCCCTTCTGTTCATCTTATGGGACCCCGGGTCGGAAAAGGGCAGGCAGGACTCAGCGTAGAATCCTTACATATTCACAAATGATCCAAAGGCAGCAGCCTCCCCGCTGAACCAATTTAGTCTTGGCCATTAGTTGATCTTTGTGTATGGGCTTGGGCAATAAATCTCCTGACCTGGAGTATATGTGATCCTGATTCTTCGTGCCTGACACCCAGGAATTGTGGTTTTCTCTGCCCAGGTCCTGTCCAATGGAACACCCTTCCCATTTGGGCCAGAATCCTAAGCAAGACTTGTTTTCTATTAATTGGTTGTTTGTTGGTTTTATCATAGATTATGAAGATGGCAGGTTCTTGGACCTTGGCTATTTGTGTATTTTATTTTGCTAAATTGCATTGTGTTGCCTTGTGGTTCTATAGGTGATAGAGACACCTATGTTGGGGCACCTATATAAACAAGTAAACAACGGGTGTTTTAGATGGCCTCCACTCCCCCAGCATTGCAAAGGGTGTAGCAGCTGCTTGGATGGCAAACGACCTTTGTCTTCCTCCTTCCAGCCTTCTGACCGTTCTCTCTCTCCACAGGTGGGTGGTTTCCAAGGCTCAGCAGCCCCTCTGGGCCCACCGGGGTCTTCCTCCCTGGGACCATGTCTTCCTCTGATGAAGAGACTCTCAGCGAGAGGTCCTACCGGAGTGAGCCTTCCTGCAAGAGCGAGCGGTCCTACCGCAGTGAGCGGTCTGGCAGTCTCTCACCTTGCCCGCCAGGGGATACTTTGCCCTGGAACTTACCTCTTCATGAGCAGAAGAAGCGGAAGAGTCAAGATTCCGTTCTGGATCCAGCAGAGAGAGCGGTGGTCAGAGTAGCTGGTAAGGAAAATAGTTGAAGCAGGTGGCTTCAGAAGGGGAGAGATCTACCGGCAATAGGATCCTCCTGGGTCCAGTCCTTTAAATTGGGCTGCCTGGTTCTTTCTGGAGTGGGTCCTGCAACTCCTCAGAATGGGGGTTCAGGAACTGGGTGCCTTTTCGGGAAGGTTGTTTGAATATCAGTGGAGTCTACAGGATGTTCAGAAGGAGAGGAAGGGGGAGAACATGACTTCCAACCAAGGGTCTGAGAAAGACACACGGATGCCCTAGATGTCCTCGGGGGTGGGGTGGGGGGGTGGGGGGGTGGATTGGTTAAGTTACCTTTGGTTCTACTCACAGTAAGAGTGCTCTGCCTACTACAAAATGTGTCATTTTGCCATCAACATGGTGATACTTTAAAAACCCTCCAGATCAGGAACTGCCTATCCACCTCTCTCTCTCTGTGGGCAATTTTTGAAAGCCATGATGTCAGTTGAATCATGACATTGTCCCACGTGAGACATGTAAGATGTGTTAGACACATCGTGTGATGCAAATGATGTACGGTACATGGTTTGGGTCATTTGTATGACGTACCGATTTTATTTCTTCTTATAAGATGGATGCAGCTTGCTGCAACCTGCTTGTCTTATCGAAAGTAAGGGAAAGCATTTCTTGGTGACAGTACTTCGGATTTTACATACGTGCAGATTTCCTTGTTTCCTGCTCAGGAATTGTTTTCTTCTGCTGGGGTCAAAAAGGTCAGATGGTGGCCATGACTGCACCAGTGGAGCTCTGCCATTTCTTTTTGTGCTTTGGAAGGGATGCAGGTGCAAAGTGTCATCACAGCCATCATTTTGGCTGGTTTAATACCCTTCAGTCCAGGCTCTGTAATCCTTTCTAGGACAAATCTAGGCTGCCTCTATATCCCCTGACCACTGTGAATATAAACCGAGATCCCTTGAGGGATTAATTGAGTTTTGATTGATCGATAGACAGCAGCTTAATTCATGAATGAAATGTAGTTGCTAAGACCTTGAGAAGGTTTTGCAAACTACCAGTTTCTGTGCATGAGGTTCCAACGCCCGACTGTGAAAAGTAAAGAAAATGCCCAGCAAGCCAACCAAAATTAAGTTAAACCAAGATCAGGAGTCTGATTTTTTCCCCCAGAAAAGGTAGGTATGAAATGTTTTCTTTTTGAAGTCCAGCTCCATATTTTGAGCATAGACCAATCTTTGGCCCCCCCAGAGTTTGATTGATGAAGAGAAAACCTTTGTACTCCGATGCTAAGTAGGGTTTGACTTGGGTAGTTTTTGGATGGTACATCTTGAGAGAACCCCAGGACTGTAGGCTTCACAGGGAAGCCAAAAAAGCACCGTGAAAGCTGGCAATGAACTCACACATGCAGCTTTATTGATTCTTAATTGCTGTCAGTAAAGCAATACGTGGGAGTTCACGAAGTTGATCAACTGTTGAAGCAGTACTTTGTACTTTCTGTTTTATATTGTTTTCATGAGGCATGTTTCAGTTAGTAAATATGAAGTAAACATGTCCCATCCCGCCTGCACCCCATCATTGTATCTAACGTAGCCTTGAATACACCCTTGAGACATTCCATGAAGGTAGAACCTGAGTGCTATGGCCATCCATAGGAAGGGAGGAAGCTGCCCTGGCTCTCGGCTAATTTTAGGGCTGGATTCCAAAGAGAAGGGAGGATCTTCAGAGCAGGGCATCAGGTTTGGAAAGCCTACCCTGCACCGTGTGAACCTGACCTGGGTTTATGGCCCAGAAGCTGCTCTGTGGGTCAGCCTATCGCCAAGAACTGGTCTCCAGGACCAGGCATGGAGCCTTCTCAGTGGCTGTTCCCTGGATCTGGACTCTTGTCAAAAAGGTGTTTCATTTTCTTCACCTTTCCTTCGAATCACCTGCTATAAAACAGGCGATTTATTCAATGGCTCTCAAGAGCATACGATATTCCTTTTTTAGAAGAGGTTTTCTTTGTTTTCATTGTCAATCTTCGTTATTTTTTATGGTTGTTCTGTATTAAAATCATATTTCTCTGCTGTTTGGAAATTGATACTTTATTGAATATATTCCTGCCATTAAATTGGGTTTATATGTTGAGATATGATTTTGAGGTGCCTTGTCCAGCAAAGGACTATTTTGGCCTCTACTAATCACAAGGGGTGCACAGGTGATGTCACTGGAGGAGGGCCCTGTGGCATTTTCCTTCTTTTTTTCCTTCTCCTAAATATTTGAACGTTGTTTTGTTTTACTGCTTGCTTGTTAAAAGGATGAAAAACCACCATAATTTGGTGGGTTGCATTCAAATGTCAGAAGCTGCAAAAGAGCCCTTGGGACTTCCTGGGGGGGGGGGGGCGTCCTGGCGTAAGAATGTTGAAAATTGTATTAAAAAGTGAAATTGACTTAAAATAACTTGGGATAATGACCATACTGGGAAAAGGATTTCTTCATTTTATATCTAGGATGAATCATACAAGGACTGACATTATTATGCTTGTGCAAATCTTGTATCCATGCAGAATTTTAAGGTTAAAAAAAAATAACAGAATGACAGAGTTGGAAGGGACCCTGGAGGTCTGCTAGTCCAACCCCCTGCTCAAGCAAGACTCTACTATTCCAGACAGGTGGCTGTCCACTCTTTTTTTAAAAGACCCCAGTGACAGAGCACCCACAACCTCTGGAGGCAAGGCGCTCCACTGATCGGTCTCACAGTTAGGATGTTTCTCCTTAGTTCTAGGTTGCTTCTCTGCTTGGTTACTTTCCATCCATGGTTCCTTGTCCTGGGCTTTGGAGAATAATTTGACCCCTCCCTCCTCCTCTCTGGGGCAGCCCCTCAAATACTGGACGGCTGCTCTCCTGTCTCCCCTGGCCCTTCTCTTCCCCAGACCAGCCAGGCCCAGTTCCTGCAGCTGTTCTTCGTATGTCTTAGCCTCCAGTGCCCTCATCATCTTTCTTGCTGTTCTCCTCACTCTTTCCAGAGTCTCAACTTTTTTTTTTATAACATGGTGACCAAAACTGGATGCGGTATTCTAAGTGTGGTCTCACTGAGGCTTTATAAAGTAATACTGTATTAATACTTAATGTGATCCTGATTCCATCCCTCTTTTAATGCAACCTAGAATTGCATCGGCTTTTTTGGCTGCTGCCGCACGTGGCTGGCTCATATTCAAGTGATTGTCCGCTAGGACCAAGGTCCCTCTTGCAGTTACTGCAGTTGAGCCAAGTTTCCCTAATCTGCATTTGATTTTTCTTGCCCAGGTGAAAAATCTTACTTTTAGATCAATATTGCCTCAGTTTTTGATAACGGAACCACGTCTTTTCTTTTGAATTAAAATGGAAAAATATGGTTTATTTGTTGAATTCCCAAGGATGACAGCCATGTGGGCACCTCTTACTTTCTGCTGTAAATGAATCACTTGACTGAATGAAGCTGAGTGTAGAAGAGATGGAGAAACATGGAGAGACCTGACAGATGGATTCTTCTGAGTGATGGCCTCGCTTTCTTTGACAGTGAGGGTTTCAGCCCACAGGTCAAGTTTCTCAGGCAGTTTTGCCAAATAAAACCATGTTGCCTTAAACATTTAGTGCCAACAGCCTTTCACCTGGCTGCCATGTGCTGCACGCTTCTTTGACAGGTGAACAGAATTGGAAGGGACCTTGTAGGATTGGGCTGGGTGAACCCTCAGAAATGAAAAGATTTCCTCTGGGGAAAAGTCATCAGCTTATGGGTCACTTGATACTTTGGGTTATACTTAAAATTAGGTGAAGCATCTCTTTAGAGGTGCCATGAACAAGCAACTAGGGAAGGGAAGCGAAAGAAGACGAGAGAAGGAAAGGAAAGGAAAGGAAAGGAAAGGAAAGGAAAGGAAAGGAAA
>NW_020769327.1:16186884-16384646 GCF_900518735.1 Pseudonaja textilis
TTCTAGTTTCTTGTGAAAACTGCCTCCTAGCAAGCAATGGGTTCAACTGACAGGACGAGCCATTAGTAAAAAAAAAACAAAAAAAGAGCAAATCCATCCCCTTCGAGCACTGATGAGGTCACTTAATTTGGTAATGAAATGTCTGCAAGAAAATCACCGAGCTCAGAGAGCACCAAGGACTCCTCAGTGGGTTCACTTTATGGCCGCCACGCTTGCTTAGTGACCCCCGCAAAACAAGCTTGTAAAATTGGGCTTGGTCACATGGTGACCAGCTTTACAACCATCATGATTTAGGCTCGTAATTGCAGGGCTCAGTTTAGGTTGTAACTGGAGGACTCCTCGTGTATGGTTGCCTATCTCAACAATGCCTCCACGAACAAATGACTATCAAATAACAATCCATACAACCACAGTTCAGGGTCAAGAGAAACCCTCCCATTGTGCCAGAGTAACAGTACATTGGCTAAGCAATCACTCAGCAGAGCTTGTTAAGATTTGCACCCAAATGTCTAGGAATTAGAAAGGCTAACTGGGGTGGGGGCTTCTGACTCTCCAAAGCAGGGCTCGCCAACCTTCTAGACCTCAGGGACCACCAAACTCATCATTTTAAATCCCATGGACCAAGGACCCTGGGAAAATCTCCAAAAAAGTCTGCAAGAAAACCCCCCACCCCAATTTTCCTACTGATCAATCGTTCTTTATTTGGGATCGCAGGATACCATCTCCAGCTCTGTTCTTGGGCGGGGCGGGGGGAGAGACTTTTGGCTCCACGCAAGGAAAGCAGCAGAAGCAGCAGAAGTCTTTCTTTCTCTCTCCCAAACTCCACCAGAAATGAGTCTGCCGGCACAGCCTCTTGGAGCAGGAGGCCCTGCAGGGTCCCAAAGACTCATTTCTGGTGGAGTTGGGGGGAGAGAAAGAAAGACTTTGGCTGCTTTCCTTGCGTCCAGCCAGAAGCAGAAGAAGAAAGAAGTGGGAAGAAGCAGCCAGGCCAGGCCAGGCACATGGAGCAAGTGGGGCAAGTTCCCCCCTTCCCCCCTTTCCCCCCTCCCCTCACTACCTCGTGTTGTTCGCAATGCAAGCGACGCAAGTCTTGAGTTCCCGTGGGCCATGTGGGCGGTGCAGCCTTGTGTTCCCACGTAGCCTGGATTAATTGCTTTGGGGCTGACATTTCTCTGTGGACCCCCAAAATTTTCTCACAGTCTACCAGTGGTCCCCGGCCCACTGGTGGGCAACCACTGCTCCAAAGGACGCTGTTCCACAGAGCAGCTGCATCAAGGAAAGCAGGACTCCTGGGTCCCACAGGATGGCATTGACCCAGGTATGCCTTCCCTGCTAGATCAATGGGGCAAGCAGAGATAAGGGGGGACAAGGATGTCCCACAACTATGCTGGCCCTTTGCCACATAGGGATTTAGAGGTGGAGAACAGCAGCCACTCATTGCTGTTGTAATCAAATCTGCCCCTCCTTCTGTTGGTGTCCCTCTTCTCTTTTCTTCTCTTCTTCTACCTTTTCCAGCATTCATGCTTTCTCCAGCGAGCTGAGTCTTTGAATAATGTGTCCAAATTAGAATAATTTGAGCCAGTTATTTGTGCCTTGAGTGAGACCTCTGGCTCAGTTGTTCAGTCATCCGCTTGCTTGTTTTACAAGTTATCTCTGGTATTCCCAAATGCCTCTTGGTGGCACAGTGGCTCTTAATCCAAAATATACTTTCCAAATCCACGTATAGAGGTATTTTTAACCTTTTAATGAAACTTTAAAATGTGAACATTTTTCAAATAATTACAAGATCTGGCGAAAGAGGACAGCTATAAGAATGTATACCTTATCGCTCGTTTTAATAGTATTCTTCCCTCCCACCTACCCGCATGACTTGGAAAAGAGGAGGAAACCCCCATCCTAGCCTCTGATAGCCATGCCGGATTTTTTTTTCTTGAAAAACATAGATCAGGCGTGATCTCTTCTTTTTTTTCATGTAGGGCAGCAGAAGAAATAGAGCTGGGCTTTGCCCTCTTTAAAACAGCTGTGTCTTTAGCCAGGATTACGCAACATGCCCAGAAGCGCCTTTTGGAACCATAGGCAGATCCAGAGAGGCTGTGCAGCCTTGTCAGAAAATGGTGTGAAGGGCATATTGATGTCGTGTGGAGGTGGCATTTGCACGAATCGGCTAACCTGGGAGCAACTGAATTGGACACTTCTGAGCAGAAGATTAGATGTGTGGCAACAAGCAGTTCCCAAAGGAGAATCAACCATCCTTCAAGGTGATGGTTATGTGGGTCTGCCTTGGCATATTGCATTAAACTTTACAGGTAGCCCTTGATATATGACTGCCATGGAACCCCCCCCCCCCATTGCAGTCATTAAGTGAACACTATGGTCATGAATGCACTAATTATCACATTAAACAAGAAGAAAACCTTCTACGCACAAATTTCACCCGTTCTTTCTACAATTTTGTAAACAACAAACTAAAAGACTCAAGGTCCATCCCACCCCTGATAGGACCTAATGGTAAAGACTGCAACGATGACACCATCAAAGCCAACCTCTTTAACACATTCTTTGGCTCAGTATTTGTAAACAGCAATGGATCATGCCCAGTATTTCCTAGCTGAACCACAGACAACTACAATGCTCTAATACATATCCATTTTATAGAAGACAATATTGAAAAGCACTATGCAATCTAAAACCATCTCTATCTATTGGACCAGACAGAATATGTGCCTCCTTCCTAAAAAAGCTATCCACTGCCATAGCAGAACCTCAAAGCAGAATCTTTGAAAAATCTTCCAGGACCAGCTCCTTGCCAAAACTATGGTCACAAGCCACGGTCACCCCCATCTTCAAAAAGGGAGACCCCAACCTAGTTGAAAATAAGTCACGGAGTCATGGAATCAATTATTAACCAATCCATTATCCTCCAATTAGAGACAAACAACCTACTCTCTAATAAACAATTTGGTTTCAGAAAAAAACTATCCTGCAATCTGCAACTCTTACACTGCAAAAACATATGGACTATACAACTCGATCTGGGCAAAGCAATAGATGCAATCTACATAGACTTCTGTAAAGCCTTTGATTCAGTGGTACATGACAAACTACTCTTAAAACTAAAATCTTACGGTATCTCTGGACACCTGCATAACTGGATAGAGGCATTCCTGTCAAACAGACAACAAATGGTCAAAATTGGGAGCGTCCTATCAAATTCTGTACCTGTCAACAATGGTGTCCCCCAAAGCAGTGTTCCAGGATCAACTCTCTTCATACTCTACATAAATGACCACTGTGATCATATTAAGAGCAACTGCGTTCTCTTCGCTGATGATGTAAAGCTATTCAACACCACAGACAATACTTCAAAAAGACCTTGACTATGTATCAGAGTGGTCAATCAAATGGCAACTTCAAATCTCAACAAATAAATGCTCTGTCTTACATATTGGCAAAAAAAATCAGAAAATAAAATACAAGCTCAATAATCAAAACCTTGTTGAGGATCCAAATTTTGTCAAGGACCTTGGAGTACTCATCTCAAATGATCTAAGTGCTAGAGCCCACTCTAACCACATAGCCAAAAAGGCATTAAGAGTTGTTAATCTAATCCTGTGTAGCTTCTTCTCTGGTAATATCACACTACTAACTAGACCATACAAAACATTTGCAAGACCAATACAGCTCATCAGTCTGGAACCCACATTACATAACTGATATTAGCACAGTTGAGAAAGTCCAGAAATATTTCACAAGAAGAGTTCTCCACTCCTCTCCTTGTAGAATACCTTATGCCACCAGACTTGAAACTCTAGACCTAGAAAATCTAGAACTACGCCGCTTTCGGTCTGATCTAAGTATAGTATACAAAATCATACATTGCAATGTCCTACCTGTCAATGAATACTTCAGCTTCAACCGCAAGAGCACACAATAGATACAAACTCAAGGTAAACCGCACCAAACTCGACTGCAGGAAGTACGACTTCAGCAACAGAGTGGTCAATGTTTGGAATACTCTACCTGACTCTGTGGTTTCTTCCCCAAACCCCAAAAACTTTAACCTTAGACTGTCTACTGTTGACCTCACCCCTTTCCTAAGAGGTCTGTAGGGGGCGTTCATAAGCGCACCAATCGTGCCTGTTGTCCCTGTCCTATTGTTTCTTTTTATTTTTCTTATCAGTATCTATCTCATATATTCAAAACTATGTTTATTCTTATACCTGTATCTTGTAAGCGATTGACAAATCAAATAAATACTAAATACTAAAATGCTGTGCATGTAGTTTTGCTGAAAACTAGAAATCAGTGCCAATTTTCAGCAGAACTAATGCAGCCATGCTTCCGAGTGCCTGAAGTTTGGTCATGTGATCATTGGGGGGTGTCTGTCCCGCGGAAATTTGAATCCAGTTTGTGGGTCTTAAGTCACCATTTTCAAGTCAGTCATAACTTCGAACGGTTGCTAAGCAACCAGTTGTAAGGCAGGGATTATTTGTATTATGCTCCGTTTGATTTTGATTCAGTTGTGTGAACCCAAATTATATGATTCATCCCATTGTTTAAGGGACTGTATTATCTGTGAACCTGCCCAATTTTATTTTAAATCCATGCCGAGTTCAGACGCAGTGCTAAGAATTGGTTTGTTATTATAGAATCCTAAGAGGCAAGAACTGAAGGGGTCTTGATGGCCATCCATGTTTCTCAGCATTACCAACTTTCACCTGCGTGGACCACCTCCCAAGATTCCTCAGCCAGCCCCACAAAAGTTGAGGAACACCAGTCTAGGAGAAGCCCTTGGCCCCAAGATGAGCCCCCAGCCTTCCCTTCAACACCCCCATCAAAGGAGAGTCCATCACCTCCTGAGATGCTGTTGAATTAGCTCCTGTAATCAGGAAATTCTTCTTCTTTGTGTCTAACCAGGATCAATTTCCAACCTGCCATTTCTTCTTCTTTTTTAACAACTCCAAATGATTTTATCCTTTCTCAGGACACTTGAAGACAATGATTGTCTTAGATTGTTTTAGCCATTGTTTATTCATTACAAGGGCTTTTTTTGCAGCTTAATTAAAAAGAGAGGTATTCAATAAATAAATTCTACATTATAGTGTGCAACTTCGCCATACCAGATAACAGATAATCAGAGTTGGATGGGACCTTGTAGGCCACTTAGTCCAATCCCCTGCCCAAGTGGGAGACCCTACACCATTTCTGACAAATGGCAGTCCAGTCTCTTCTTGAAACTCTCAAGCGATGGCGCTCCCACAACTTCCGAGGGTGACTTCTGTTCCGTTGGTTGATTGGTTGAATGCCAGCTGGGAGGAAGAGAGCTCGTTTGGCCATTAACTCATCTGCAGCCATCTGTTTCTGACCATGAAAATGACAAAATGACTCTAGTGACATCATAACTCAAGCCCCACCCTATTGTCCTTCCATGAAGACCCCATTAGGTGTAGAGGCATGGAAGGAGCTGCCCCTGTGCCAGGACCCCGTAAAAGCCCCCTCTTATCCTAGTGTGGGCCTGTTATTCCCGGGGCCCACAGGGACATAAACACTCTGGCCTTTCCCTCGAGGAGGAGCGCCAGAGGGTCTGGGGCTTCTTTGTGCCAGGCGACTCCATCCTTCCTCCTGCATGGGTAATGGGCTATTGGAGGGCGCCATAAAAAACGGAAAGAGCCAGCTTGACAGAGAGAGATTGTGAGAAAAGAAGCTGCTGTCCAGGTTGCCAGGGTAACACGGATGGCTGAGTAATCATTCTGCTAGTTGGTGTGGTAACAGGCAGTGTGGGTGAATGTGTGTGCGCGCGCATGTGCTTTCTCTCCATGCTGCCTGCCCCCCTCCCAAGCAGAATGCACAAGACACTTGGAGAGGGACCAACCCCCATAGAACAACATTCAAGCGTTTCTGAAAATCTCAGCTGGGCAGAAGATTGAAATGACAATGTCATTGCTGAGCTGAGATTTTAATTGCAAGTCATTCATACAAACCTGAGAAACGCTGGCAGCCCTTGGTAGGTGCAGACTGCCCACCGGTCCTGGGAAACAGTGGAGCTGCCTCGAGATGCTTTGGGGCTCAAGGCCGATGAGGCCAAGATGCCTCTCCAAGCAATGGCCAAGCCAAGTCTAGTGATGTGAATCCAAACCAAGGAGTCAGCTTGGGGTTCACTGCATCATGCCAAGCCAGCCAGAGTTGGGTAACCAGATTTTGCCCGTCAATCCAGAGCAGGAAGACTGATCGCTTGTGGGTCAAATCTCCATATTTGGTGTGAGGGACATATAACCTGCAAATCCAATGCTTTGGCTGACAGTGTAGCCCCTCTGAAAATCACCTGGGCTTTCCCCCTCCTCCCCCCTCCCCCTCCCAATCTGTGTCACTCTCAGAATGTGTGGCTATTGCAAAGCCTGGAAGGAAACGCCAGACTCTGATGGGTCTGTGATGAAAGAGGAGCAGCAGCAGGAGTGAACTGGGCCCCCTCCCCAGAGGGCCCCTCCTTGGTCTGGGCAGCCCACGACACCGAAGGGCTGGGCTTCTGTGAAGGGCTTGTTGGAAGAGCCATCCATCTGGTTCAGTTCCATGTGGGGAGAAAGATGGCTTAATGGAGCAGAACCATCCAGCACATGGTCCTGGTGTAGTGACCACATGGAGTTAAGAGAGGGGGGGGTTATTTATACTTCCTCTTGGGCCTTGCCCTTGAGCTTCCTGTTCCTGTGCAAGAAATGTATTCTATTGGCTATAGTCAGACTCCCATGGGGCCATGTTTGTCTGAATCAAGTTTGGTTGAACCTTGGGCTGATGCCCAATGTCCTTAGGAAATTTTGAAATGCAGTTGAGCCCTGCTGCTAGATGGTAGAGGGCTAATCCTATTATGTCCCGGGGGGGGGGGTCATGTCTTTATCCCCTCATCCTGGAGCTGAAGGTCTTTTGTCTTGTAGATAGGCTGGCCCAGTCTTTCTTAATGGGCACCCAAATATCTGCTGGGAGCTGGGTTTCTGTTTCCTTTAAAAAAAAAATTATTTCTCTTTTAGGGGAAATATTTTATCCTGCCTTTCTAAATATTTCCTAAACTATTTCCTCCTTCCAGGAGAGGGGTGGGTGCTAACTTTCTACAGGTTCATTTCTAAGGTCCCAGTTCTTCCCTCCCACATTTCCCATTTTTTTCATTAGTTGCCCTTCCGAAACTGAGTAGGCTGCCCCCACCCTTTCCTACCCTAGTTTCTGTGGATCTGCTCTAGGACTTCGTCTCCATGCCAGTCACCTTGATTCCACGGTAGCTTTGTCATCTCTGTGTGGGCATTTATGCCCCCTTGGGGAAGGGTGGGGGAGGGGCGGGTGGAGCTTTCATCAAGGTGGGCCTATTTGGGGCTGAAATGCCCCCAGGGTAACTAACTGGATCACCTTCATGGGTTTTATATTCCACAATATAATTCCTCCATGAAAGAGTTAAAGATTGTTTTTCAACTAGGGCCAAAGGCTTGAACAAATTCTTAACTGGGTTACTGTATAAGCCCTTTTCAGGAGATCGCACAAAAATTAAACCAAGCTTTAAAAAAAATCTTAATGAGGGTTTTCTTAGTGTTGTCAGTAGTTGCTAGGATTATGACTGGCTAAGCATGTTTCAGGCCACAGCTGGAGAAAAGGGGCAGATCCTTGAGAGTCCTTGGTACTCTCCCAGTTTGGTTATTTTTTGCAGATGTTTCATTACTCAGATAACATCAGTGTTAGATGTTACCTAGTTTGGGTAATGAAACACATGCAAGAAAACAACCAACCAGGACCCCTCATGTCAACCTTGAGCTACAAATATTCTCCTTTATTCAAACAGATATTTTTCCTTTATGGATGGAAACACTGGGCTGAACAGGCATGCTTTACTTGTTAAACTGCGTTTTAATTCCCAACTATTTTCATCTGAAACAGACTGCTCTCCATTTCTTTGACCCCAATTCTTCTATTTTTGCAATACACACCCATTTCTCAAACTTTAGAGTGCTTTTCTTTTTAAAATTAAAAAAAATAATCCTTGCAATGCTCAATTTTCTCCACCAGATGCCGCCCAAACTCCTTTCCACTTTTGCAGCCTCTTTTTTTTCTGCATATTCTTGCTAAGAAGGTCCATCACCATCTGGGCACAAATTTCACACTTGTGGTGAAATGAAATGACCCCCTTTCTATGCACCACTTTACTTTCCACTTTTGATCATTACTGTATAGCAAACTGTGGATGTTTTGGATTCTTGGAGTGCCAATTTTGGTGGGAAGAGTCATTAGGTGGATGGAATGTGGAGGATAAGAATGAATGCCTACATATTATACCGAGCAATGCTTGAACCCTGGTTTGTAGCCTGAGTTCATCAATTATCTTTCTTAAGCCAAGAATAAACTGAGCCACGCTATTAATGCTTGATGCCTGCAATCCTTTTGCCAGCACAGTTGCCCCTCAAACAGGCGGGCACTCTTGGCTGGCAACTCCACTTTGCTTCTCCATTTGGGATCCAGGCAGATGAAGGCCAGGCAAGATCAAAGGCTGGTGTCCCCATTGCCAGGAGGCTGAACGGGGGACATCTGGGAGAAAGGCAGGGGGAGGGCTTGCATGGGAGGATGGGTGAGCGGTTTGGCAACTGGGAAGGGAGGCAGGAGAGGGGGCAACAGCTTAAACCACTGGGTGGTTCTTGGTCTATGGAGGGGGGCTCCTAACCTGTGTGTGTGTGGGGGGGGGAAATGGGGGGGGGGGTTATACACGGTTTTTCGTCATAAAGTGCTTGATTTGATTGAAGGTGTCACATGTGAAGCCTGCCAACTGCAGTTGTAAACCAGGTCTCCAAACTTGGCCACTTGAAGACTTGTGCACGTCAACTCCCAGAATTCTCCAGCCAGCTTTGCTGAAGTCCACAAGCCTTAAAGTGGCCAAGTTGGGGCGGCTGTTGTAAAGCAAAGGCTCGAGCCGAGGCGTCTCGTCCCCACCTGAATGAAGCGGCGTTGTGACCTCCTGAGGCAAAGCCCTCCTTCCCTTCGCTGCTCGCCTCCCGGCCTGCGAACGAAGCGCCTGCGGCTAACATGCGCCCTCCCGCCCCGCTTCCCCCCCCCCTCGCCGCTTCTTCGGGCGGAATGCGGGCCTCCCCGGTGCAGCAGCAGCCGCGCTTCCTCCGCCTTCGGCCCGGCCTCTGCCTGCCGCCCGCCGCCCGCCGCGCTCTGCCTGGCTCTCCACCGCGACACCTCCGCTCCTCCTCTGCCGCCGCCGCCGCCGCCGGCCTCGCGGGGCTGGGCGCAGTCTGCCCCGCAGTTCCCCAGCCGGCCGCCGGGCGTCCCCGCCGCTTGGCGGGTCGGGGGGCGGGCCGGGCGAGGCGAGCAGCCAAGCGGGGCCGGCCGGGGCCTTCCTGACAGCGGCGGGTGGAGCCACACAGCCGGTCGTGGAGCCGGCGGGGAAGCGCCGACGCCGCGTTGGGCTCCAGTGGCTGACCCGAGCGCCGGGCCGTTTCCTCTGCCCGTCTTCCGGGAAGCTCCGTCCGCGGGCTCCGGGCTGGGCATCGGCCGCGGGCCGGCCCGTCCGTCCGGGAAGCGCCATGGCCGGCTACGTGCCGGGCCAGCTGCCGCTCAACCGCAGCCAGGAGAAGGAGTTCGTGCAGGCCTACGAGGACGTGCTGGAGCGCTACAAAGGTGAGGCGGGCGGCGGCGGCGGCGCGATCTCCCGCGTGGCCGGGCGGGCGGCGGCGGCGGCGGCCGGGGAGCCAGCGGGGCGGCCCCGCCTTCTCGGGCCGGCCGGCCGGGCTGTCATGGCTGCGGGCAGCGGGAGCAACGGGAGGAGCCCAGCCGCCGTTCCTCTCGGACCGAAGCCTCGCTCCGACGGCCGGGACGGTCCGCACAGCGCTGCCCGGCCGCTTCCGCCGGATCGCGGGCAGCCGCTTGGCGGGACGGTCCCGGCATCCTTGGCCTCGGGCTCTGGGCCGCCGCTGCTCCCTGCCGGGGGGAGGCCGGGCAGGGGCTCTCGGCGGCGGCCCTCCTTTGTTCCGAGGCCGGCGGGCGGAGGGAGCTGCGGCTGCCCGTCTGACCCCGACTCGCTCCGCCGCCCGCCCCCTTTTCCGCGACGGGCCGGGCCGGGGGAAGCGCCGCAGTGGGGCCCGGGGCGGCGGGGGCTGGGACTCGCCTGGCGCTGCGTGAGCCGTTTTGCCCGGCCGAGGGAAGCCGCCTCGGGGACTCCCGGCTCTGCCTTGCCCCGCTGCCCCCCCTCCCGCTCCGAGCGGGTCTTGGGTGGGCGGCGACGTTGGGCGCGAGCGGCGTTGGGCGCTGCAGTCCAGGCGCCGGAGTCGCCCTGGGACCGGGGGGGAGTTGGCCGCGGCGCCGGTTTTGGCCGGGTGGCCGGAGGCGCCGGTAGAGACGGTGCGGGGGTAACGGCGGAGCCGCATTGCCAGCTCCAGTGAGTGGGATGTGCGGAAGGGCCGGGAAGCCGCCTAGATCCGGGGCTCGGACCGCGCCATCCGGACATGAGAAACGCAGCGGAGTTCTTTGGTAGGGACGGCCGGGCTGGGGAGTCCGGTGCTTTCTGGGCCGCGTGAAAGCGAGCCGGCTCCCAGCCTTGGCGTTCTGCCTGTTCCAGGCGCTCCTGCGGCTTCCTTCCAAGGCGCTTTCAAGAGCAAACTCCGGTGCAAGCCGCCCCCGCCCCCAGCTCCGCCAGCTGCCCAAACTGGAAGTGGCTGCCGCAACATTGGATGAGAAAGAAAACGATTTCTGGCCTTGGTTACCAAACGTTACTAACTTGCAACTTCACTCAGGGTGGCAAGCAAGCTTCTTGGCTGCGTCTCTGCAGCTTCTGGTGCTCTTGAGGCGCCTCTGGGATGGAGTTTGCTTGGCCGGGAGGCTGGGTTTGTCCCGTGGAAGGGGTCCCCCCCCCCCCTGGCCCTCTCCAAGGGCAGGCCTGGAATGGAAGCCTCTCCCGACAATGACTGCCCTCCCAAGGGGATGTTTTATTTATTTCTTCGATTTTGTCCAGGGGCATCTACTCTTCCGTCTTCCTCCTGAGGTGGAAAAACGTGTGAAGTGGGATGGGCTGAGCCAGGCTGCCTTTCTGGCATGCAGGGAGGGAGGAGCGGGAGCTGCCTCTCCGATTGCCCTGACAGGGTTTTCTCCCGCAACTCTGCCACCCAATCCTAGTTTTTGTGGTCCTGGGAGCAAAAGTCTGGCTTCGTCTGCCGTAAAGCACTATGAGTTTTAAAGAATACTTACAAACATAGAGGGTTGCACATTTCTTTTCTAACACCATAGTTTATATTTTTCTTTTTATTATCAACCAGTATCTCTGGGTTCCAGGCCTAAGAAATCCTCTAACTTCTGGGGCCGTAGCTATGTGGGGCCACATCTTCCGTCAGTCTCGGCATTGGCCCTGGCCTTGAGGTCTGTAGCCTAGCCCATCTGGAGGATAGGTGCCTCCCCCTCCCCATTCCATGGTTAGTATTGGTGTACTTTTAAATACCAGAATCTGGGAACAGACCTCAAGTTCACTCTATTTGTATCGGGGTGCTATAGTGGATGACTAGCACCCCTCGCACATATGGGACCAAGCAGCTGCATGATGGATTTTAGAGAGGCTACCCGCCTCTCACTTCAGGCCAAGTTAGGCAAAACAATTTTGCAAATGCTTTTGTGTTTGACTGAGACTTGCCTGTGACTTAGAGGTTAGAGAAGGAAGTGGATGGCAGACGTATTCCAGACAGAACAAACTTCTATTTATTACTGGCAGCGTAGGAACATTTTATAAGCAAACCTGTTTTTGTGGTAACTTAACCAAGTACACTTCTCTTCACTTTACAGGATATTCTAGAGCAAAGGTGGAATAGAATCATACTAAGAGATGAAAACAGGGAGGTGGGAGAATAAAAAATAATGGTAAGCTGCTTAGAGTAGCCCCATGGCAAGATAGGTGGCCAATAAATTTAACAAATTGTCCTAATAAGAGTTACAGCTTCAGCCTTCACTTGGCTTTGCCTGGCAGACCTTGTAAACAAGTTTATTCTCTGCTGGGCTGAGTCCCTTGTCAGCTGCATTGCATGGATTGGTTTTCATTAGCTACTCGCAGGTCCTGAAAGCCAGGCCAGCCTTTCTTGGACGGGCCCTGCATTTGGGCCTCCGCTGCTCTGCCTGCCTTTCTCCCCTTCGCAGCTTTCATGGAAGCAGCCAAGGCGGAAGGAGCCTCCCGGTGCATCTGAGCCAGCGGCATTTTTTACAATGCTTAGGCATTTTGTCAACCAAGAGACAAGCTTCAGCAGGTATAGCAGCCAAGAGACATTTCTGCTCTGTTGGGTGGAGGGCTGGTCCCCTCCTCGGAATGCCACCCAACGTCCCTGCAGAGGGTTTTTTAATTGCACGGCTCCCTCTCTCCTTGACCTGGCTTGACCCCCAACTAACCCTTTGGAGCGTTTCTATGGCTGGCTTTCCGGGCATCTGTTATGAAGGCAGGGAAAGGAAAGAGAAGGCTTTGCTGATCCCAGCTGATGCTCTGATTGACACATCAAGTACTTAGGGCGCTTTCGGCCTAACTCCCTTGGGGAAAACACTTGGCCCCCAAAGGGCACCAGGGAAGGTACTGGAAGAATCTTTTTCAAGGGGGAAGATCTGCTGCTGTGCCCCCCCCCCATGCGCCTCTCCAGGAGGTCATAGACCACCGTTTCCTGCCCCCAGTAGCAGTGCCCCAAAGATCAAGCAGCACCGGCACCTGGAGGAGGTGCAGCATCTCTCTTGAGCCTCTTCCAGGGGGAATGTGTGCATGCAGGTGCTGCTACTGTGTGTGTGTTGGGGGGGGGTGGGGAGAGCTAGTCAGGCAGAGTTTCTGGAGAACTGTGAAGTTTTGTCCAGCTTTCTGCTGATAGAAGGAAAGTCCGTTGCGGCCATGTTCTCCATTGCATCAGTTGAGCCTGTCCGAAATCAGATAAAAGCCAATCCGGATGGTTTAAGTAGCGCCCCGTTTGACAGACGGATGAGCTGCCAAAGGGAAGGTTCTCGGAGTGAAGGACCAGATGGAGGACTGTTCTCCCTCCTGAACCAGCTTACAGGGCCAGGCAGTCCTTTTGTAGGGTTAGCCCAAAAGCCACCTAAGCTGTTCAGGTGGGTTGTTGCACAAAAGCCGCCGAGGTCCTCTTTGTCCACCCGAAGGACTGAGCCACTGACCCCCCCCCCCCCGTGGAAATGGATGGCAAATGTCTCTGTGTCTCATCTGTGCTGCCTCAGAAGCTCGCTTTGGTGACGACGGCTGCAGTGGTCACGTGGCCTGGGCTGGTGGCCCTTTGCAGCAGAAAGGGGTCCAATGCAGCATTGTGGAAGAGGGTCTCCTAGCCTCATTTGAGGGGAGAGGGACGAGCTCCAGGGGTGCTGGGCAGCCGGGCCGGGTCCCAAGAAAAGTATCCAGAATTTGCTCAGCTCCCCGCTTTTGCCTTCTGCATTTACCCGCAAAGGGAAGCGCACACCTGTGACTGTCATGGAAGCACAAGGTTGGTGTGTGCTGAACACTTGGGAGCTTGGCTTCGCTTTGGCTGAAGGCGGCCTATTCTCCTCCTGCTTTCCTGGGGAGGCAGAGCCTCTTTGGCCTTTCCAGACTGGTGGGGCTGCTGAAGCAGGAAGAGACCCTTCCTCCTGTCTCCGAGCCCAGCGGGGGCCTTGAAAGTCCTGGCTCCTGGGCAGGTGGTGAACTGGGCTTGTTCTTTTAGCTGAGAAACAGTGTCCCGGATGCTTATGGCCTGCAGGTTCTCAGTCATGCTGGACATGCCTTGTCCTGGCCCAGTTTGGCAGGTGGTCTCTTGAGAAAGAGCAAGTGAGCAGCAAGATAGTGAAAGCCCACCGGCTGCAGCCGGGATTCCCCACCCAAAGGGAGTCTGTGGTTCAGCCTGTTACACTGGCTGGTCTCCCACCTGCGGGATGCTCGGCCTCCGAGAATTTCCTTGTGACTCGGGTTCATACAAGCAGCAATCACAACAGCCAGGACAGGAAGGAGAGCAGAAAACTAGACCTGGGTCATTCCTCCTGGAAGCTCCTAATTCTAGTTCATGGTTTGTTTTGGCTGAGCTTGCTGTGTGAATCCAGCTCTTGTGATTTTGATCTATCAAGCCATATGAACCAGACCACTGCAGTACCTGTGCAGGAGACCATGTTTTTAGTGGAATGTGAGAATTCAGTCACTGGCGACCAGGAAAGGAAAAGGTGGGGAAATGTAAGGGGTTCCTTGTTGCACTAATTGTAAAGTGGGACTTTTTTGGACTAATCAGAACAATTGGGTAAAATAGTTTTTATTGCTCTCTGTCTCTCTCTGCAAGATCACCACACTGAACGGTTTCCCCACTATTTGCGGTGAGAATGTTGCTTTAGCTCAATGAGTATTGTGAGGAGGAGGGCTGGTTGCCCAGGAACCTCTTGTTGGAAGCAGCCAAGTTCCTGTGACCCACTTTTGTCTAAAATAGGGATTGGAGGACATTGTTGGAGGATATTTTTGACATACGGTGGAGGAAACGGCCATTCCAGCCTCTCCTCCTTGCTGGGACCCGCCCTGCCTCTCCTTGCTGGGTTCTAGTTGCCTTTCCAGTTGAATGACCTTCGTCTGGGAGGAAGGAATTCTGGCTTGGGTTTCGGGGAGGGATTGTTAAGGATACTCGCAACCCCCCTCCCCATTGGATTTGAGATTGCAAAAACCAAGGCTGTGAAGCTTCCTGGAGGTGGAGAGAAAGTTGCCAGAGAAGTCCCTGCTGAAGAAGGCAGAGGAGAAGGGCTTCAAAGGGGCTCTTTGCCTTTGTCTTGGAAGAGGGCTAAGGGCTGTGAAGCCCCCTTCGACACCTTGTGCCCTCAAGAGATGTTGAGGCTGGTCTTTGAAGTCCAAGCTTCAAAGGTGCAGCAGCACCACTTAAGAATGTGGAGCAGAATCTGGACTCTTTTCCTGCCTTTGTACGGACCGAGAGCTGGATCCTCTCCCTTTAACTCTGCTTTCAGAGTTGCCTGTTGTGCCTCCTTAGAATCTGGAAGGCATCTTAAAGTTCCTCTAGTCCATCCATGCTGTAGGCAGGAATTCCCAGATCATCCCAGGTAAATGGGTGTCCAGCCTTTGCTTGAAACCCCCCAGATGGAGCCTTTCCAGGGAGCCCAAAAGCCAGACTGGATGGACAAGACTCGGGGTCTCTTCTCCAAAGACATCCCTCCTTGTAGACTTGGGTCTGTTCCTTTCTGTGGGGCTGCCTGCATTTCTACCGTGTTTCTCCAACAATACGACCTCCCCCAATAGGAAGACCCAGCATGTTTTCTAGGCATAAAATGAACTTAAGCCCCTCCCCCCAAATTTAGGCATATTTTAAAACATGCGAAATGGGGGGAAGGGCAGGGGGACTTGCCGTTAGGAGTGCCCTGCAGGCAGCAATTCCTCGCCACCAGTTGCTCCTAATGGGCGATCATGGCAGAGCGCGGAGAGCTCCCTACTCCTGCCAAGCACCTTTGCGGCTGACCCAAGACCTTCAGCGCCCACCACTATTGATTTCCCTTCTGCCCATGCCGCCGCCACGTTTGGAACTGCCACTTCCACGTTTGGAGCACCGCTGCCGTTTGGAGCTGCTGCCTCTGCATTTGGAGCTGCGGCTTCCGTGTTTGGAACCCCACCGCTGTTTGGAGTTGCCATGTCCGCATTTGGAGCTGCCGCCACGTTTGGAGCTGCTGCTTCCGTGTTTGGAGCACTGCCGCTGTTTGGAGCACCACTGCCATTTGGAGCGCCGCCGCCACTCCAAACACGGTGGCAGCTCCAAACACGGAAGCGGCAGCTCCAAACGTGGCGGCGGCATGGGCAGAAGGGAAAGCAACAGCGGCGGGTGCCAAAGGTCTTGGGTCTGCAGCAAAGGTGTTTGGTGGGAATAGGGAGCTCTCTGCGCTTCGCCATGATCACCCGTTAGGAGCGGTTGGTGGCGAGGCTGCCCGCGGGGCATTCTTGATAAGGATGCAAGGGGGGGAATTAAGTCACCCCCCGAAAAGATGGCCTAGCCATTTTTTCGGGGATCAAAACAATATAAGACCTGGCCTTATTTTATGAGAAACACGGTACTTGGACATTTTGGGTGTGGCTTGCTCTGGGAGGGAGGGAGGGAGGGAGGGAGGGTGTGTCTCCAGGGCTGCTCTTTAATGACGCCTTTGATCTCCTCCTCCGGGGGCAGATTTAATGGGTAGCCCAAACCCCAAAGCAGTGAGGCCGAAGCAGTAAGGGACGACGATTCTGGGAGTTGCGTTGACTTTTAGCATGGCAGCTGGGAAGAGGAGGACGGGGGAGAGGGTTCCATTGGGAGAAAGAGTTGGGACCATGTAAATAACATTCTTTGGAAGGGAAACTAGTTTTTTTTTTGCTTTGGGGGGTTTTTGGGGTGCTTTTGCAGTTTTCAACCTTAGGCATAATTTACCTTCTGCTTGATACGGAATAGGGGAAGGAGCTTCAGATGGCATGCTAAGACCTTTCTTAATTTGGGAACTTCTGTGGCTTTGGAAATACCGCTGGCTTTGGGCCTCAAGCCTATCGTTGTAGCCAGTACGGCTTAAAGCCTGTAAACCTAAGCTTTTCCATGAGACGAGAGAGGCCTGGCTGCTTGTGGTTGGGTTTGCACAGGCATTGGCTTTGGTTGTGGAGCAATGTGGAGCCATGGAGACGCCTGAGCATCAGTCCAGAAGCATGGGGGTCTTATTCTCGGGACGAGGATGAGGGAGAGCTCTCTTTCCATTCGTGCCCTTCCTTTCTGTGCAGCACAAGGCTTCTGAGAGTCACCCAGAGCTGCGAGCAGTGTAGCTGTGCCAGTTGCTCAAGGCTGGGCCTCCTACTGCTCATAGGTCACACACCACATTAAGTCACAATGTGGTTTCTTTGGTTTGAGGTTACCGTATTGTGGTAACCTGGATATTGATGCCGCTATTGCTTGTACATCAAGGTTGAAGGCTAAACATGTTACAAAACAGGTTGTAGCTTTGTAATATATTTGTTAATACAAACCACAGAACTTCACGTGCTGTGTATGTACAACCCCTGCCTTGTGGTTTATGCGGGTGGGCGCTGGATGGTGGGTGGCCCTGCGGGGTAAGCAGATGGTGCTCGACCCCTTTCAGTGTGTGATTCTTAATCTCCCGCTTGGTTGCCAGGGAATCCAAGCAGTTTTTGTAGGCATAAAAAGTGCCCGCTGAGTTCTTGCCACACAGCCACACCATCAATTCTAGCCCAAAGTCGTGTCTGACAAAGAACAACGGAAGGAACAGAAGATTAGGGGTAAGGGGTGCACACAGGGCAAAAAAGCCCCTTGCAGTAAATAGTTCTTGCTCATTTTGGGTGTGTGTGTGTGGGGGGGGGCTTGCATTTGATTGGGGTCATGGCCGGTATTGCCATCTGTCTGATATTTGGTGCTGGATTTAAAGAGAAGCAAACTCTAATCCCGGCCTGTTCCTTGGAAAGATTGGGCAGCTCAGAGCAGGCCGGGGAACTGAGAAACAAACAAACACTGGTTTAGAGAGTCCACCTTCTTTTGAGACCCTCCCTTGGAAGGTGGCTTCGGCCTCAGCACTTCCTAAGAGCTGGATCTCTGCTAGAATCTCTTGTCTTGGCGAGCTGCGAGCCTGGTTTGTGTGGCTTATTACTTCTGCTTGGGCTGTTTTGTAGCCGTGAGCTGCTGGTGAGGCAATGCTGGGTATGTATCCCCACACCCAGTCCTTAAGCACTCTTCCCACAGGTCCCCAGCCCCAGTCTTCTTCCCAGGTATGAGGCCGCTAAAGGCTTTGCACAGGTGTGGTGGTTTCGTGTCAATTTCCCACTGAAATTCTCTCTCCTGTTCCATGGCTGGCAGATAGAAACAGAGCTGAAATTCTGATTATTCCTTAAAAATAAGTAGGAAAACAAGATTATCTTGAAAATCCAGACATTTTGAACATTTGACTGATGATGATAGCAAAAGAAAAGAGATGCATCACACGGAAACCACTGATTGGGTTAGATAGCTTCAGACCTGCTTTTCCAGACGGCCAACCTGTATCCTTGCCTCGCCTTTAAAAGTAAAGAAGAGGAAAAAATGAAATTCAGTGAATCCAGAGGTTCCATGGACTCAGAACGGAAACAATCCGGCTGGGTGCTGAATAATTTTACAGTTCCAACAAATTGATTCCAGGAATGTAGCTGAGCTTCTGGATGTATCCCATTAAAAAAGAATCGTGGTTGATCAGAGGGAGTTAGCAATTGTTATTATTTTCATGGAGCACTTTGAAAATGAAGGTACCTGTAACTCTGGAGTAGATTCTCAGTGGGGCCTGTAGCGGCCCTCGCAGGGGGACAAATGCCGCTGACAATCCCACGGCTCTTATTGGAAATAATGGGGGGGTGGGAAGCGGGAGGGAGGGGGCTTGTGAATATTCAGAATTCCTGTAGGTGGCAGGTCCTCAGCCCAGCTCCCGGCTTTCAGGCAAGGAAGGAAGGAAGGAAGGAAAGGTTGCCAGGGGTCACAGCTGAGAATCATGTTGAAGAACCAGGGCTGGGGGTGTGGGGACTGCAAAATAGTATCAGAAAAGTCAGAATGGCAGCCCCACCTGTTTGTTTCAGGGCCTTTTGTGTGGACTGCAGCATATGTAAAAGTGGTGGAACTTTCGGTGCTCACCCTCATTGATGTGTGTGGGTGTGTCTGTCTATAGCAGGGGTCTCCAACCCTGGTCACTTTAAGACTTCTGGACTTCAACTCCCAGAATTCCTCAGCCAGCTATCCTCAGCCAATCAGCTATGCTGGCTGGAGAATTCTGGGAGTTGAAGTCCACAAGTCTTAAAGTGACCAAGGTTGGAGACCCCTGGTCTACAGGTAGTCAACTTACATCCATTCATATAGTGACTGAAGTTCACTGAAAAAAGTATCTTACGACTGTCTTCACGCTTATAACCATTGCAACATCCCCACAGTCATGTGATGAAAATTTGGGTGCCAGGCAACTGCACGTATTTATGACGGTTGCGGCGTCCTCAGGTCCTGTGACTGTCCCCTGCGACCTTCCCAGCTGGTTCCCCACAAGCAGAATCCATGGGAGAAGCCAGATCTGCCCATTGAATCACTTGACTGCAGTCGCTTAATTGAGCATGACACACTTAATAGCTGCCTCGCTTAACAGTGGAGCTTCTGGTCCAAATTGTGGTCGTAAGTAGAGGACTACCTGTATACCTAGCCACATATATCCGCCACATGCCATGCGCTCCGGTTTAAAGCATTCCCAAGGGATCTGCTGCTCCTGAAAGGGAGGGCGCCTCCTGCTGGTCATCCCGGGCCCTACAGCCAAAGGGCCTGGTGCTCACAGGTCAGGGGGTGGCGGAGCTTCACGTAAACAGACCTCTGCCTTTGTTGCTGTGGAAGCGCCCGGGTTTTGCAGTGTGACCCTTGATGGAGCTGCTTGGCTTGTTCTGCCTTTCAGTTCCTTGTATCCTGGTTTGGTGGCGGAGCAAAAAGGACATGCTGGCCTCTCACCATAGCAAGGAGAAGCACCAACATTGCTTGTTACAGAGGAGAAAGTTGGAGGTGAGGTGGGGGATGGGGAGGGGAGGATGAGATGCTCCTTTCTGATGTTAAACAAGCACCGGTTGTTTATCATCTCTGAGGGCTTTTCCGTTGGCCAGGAAGAGCAAGTTGTGGGCTGGCTGTTGGGTCTCTGCTGACCGGCAGAAGAGGAATGCATCTCTGTTCCCCTGCGGCCTTGATTGCTGAAACGGCCAACCCAAACAGGTTGCTAAAACCTGTTTCCTTTCCCTAATGAAATGATAAAACCTGAGCAAGAGGAAAAGTGGTTGTTTGGAAAGTGCTGGGGCAATACCTGCTTGAATGGAGACTGGCAGCGATGTTTCTGAGAGTGGAATTCTGTGGCAGATGCCTGGCCACTTATGGCGTGATGCCCCCCTCCCTGCTCAGGAGGCATGGCAGGAAAATTGAGAGCTCCCCTATACTGTAGTTTAGAGCAAAATAGAGACGACTTTGAAGAAGGAACCCAGCAACGTTAAAGAAGCATCAGCTTTGCCTGCATGGACAGGAGAAGGTGAGGAAGAAACTCAAGGCTGCCCACCTTTGACTCACTTTGTATAAGAAGGAAGAGAGAATCTTTCATGATTACACCCTATCGCCGTAAAGTAGAGCGTCCCCTGTGGCTCTGTTTCCTGGTCTGCCTTCAAGGGATTTGCTTTCTCCTTCAAAATCAACAGGCCAGGTCCCAGCCTGCTCCATCTGCCTTCATGCCGTAAAGAAATGTTGTGATTAGACGGTACACTCTGCATTAAGCCATGATTTCTTAAACATGATTCATTGAATAGCTGCAATTGACTGGACTGTGGTGTGCCTTAAACCTTGGTTTGTATACTAAAACGGGTTGCAGAACATGCCAACCCCAACCCAGATAAATGACCCTGTGACACAGCCCAGATGAGGAAGGTGGGCATTTTATTGCAGTATGTGATGTTCAGGATTCCGGTTCCCCAGGGAGCTTCCTGGGTGCCTTTAAACAGCCACTTTCTCCCTGTCTCATTCAGTGACCATAATCCTAGCCCTTTATTTCGGAAAGCTGCCCTTTAGATTTATTTATTTTTTAAAAAAACCTCAATTTTGTCCTTTGTTTTGGTCATTTTTACAATACAAATTGTATCACTTAATGCAGTCTTTCTGATTTGTTTAAAAACAATGCAAATTGATTTATTTTTAAAATAATTTTTACCTATTGTTTTGTTTTAGATATTTTTATAGAATAGGGCTTTATGAAAACCAAGTTTTTCTTGGTTTTGGGTTTTTGAATTTTCCTTGGTAAAACAAAGTTATAAAGAACAAACACTTCTTAGAATTCTTTTGACCCTCTTTCAGATTTGCTTGCTTTTCAAGTTTGTTCTTTATTTTTTTCCAAGAAAATGTGGTCACTGTACAAATGTGCTGTTCAGATAAAAAGTTCCCTAAAGATTCTCTCTTGAGTCATTAGAAATGAAACACAAAATAGTTAGTTCCCATAGAAGAGGCATTTTGTCAATAGGCTGGTATTTTATCCGTGTTGGCTACTTCATTTGGGAGTAAGGGAATCTCACTTGAACCTAGCGGGGAGAGTAAGGGAATATAGCTAGACTATTTTCACAGTGTTCTAGAACATCTTTGTGTATGTATGTGTTTATTTGTGTGTGTATGAGAGGGAGGGAGGGAGGGAGAGATCCTGTTTGGCGTCTACTGGGGCATGAAATGGGACCAGGGCTTCCAAAACGAAACACAGTGCAAGATTCTTCTCTCCATAATTACTTCCTGGGCAGTTGGATGCAGAAAACTGTTTTCTTAGACTGATGGAAATTGGCTCCCTCTTCCTTCCAAGTTATGTGGTTGTGCATGCTTCTTAAATGATTTGGAAGTTTCTTAGACTCTGAAAATGAGCGCTTCCCTGCTTGTGATGAAAGCAGCTGCAGTTTTTCAGGTTTCTGCATTAACCTGAAAGAAGATGCAGTTGTTTTAAAAAGCTGAACAATTAAAACAGCATTTAAAGCAGCTGCATCACTCTTCAAGCTTGAGAGGAAACTTGGAAAATGTGGCTGCTTTAATCAATAGTGTAGCGGTGGTACACTTGGGCAAGGAGAACTATATTTCCTCATGTGCACCCAATCCATCTCTAAGATGAACTGGTGATCTCTGTTGGCTTTGTGGGTTGGAGACTTGCAATCCTGGTTGACAGAGATAACAATGCAGTTGGTGTAAAAAGATTTCCATATGCCTCCTGTAAGTGTTCCTTTGAAGACAGTTCTGGCTGAGAGCATTTCCATTTCTCAGATGCAAACATGCACGTACACATTCGAGAACTATGTCCAGTCAGTTAGCTCATTGCTGCTTCTTTGCCTCTGGACCATGACCCCGAAGGATGTCTTTATTTGGTCCCTTTGAAGTAAGCAGTGAGAAAAAATTGCTGTCTACTGAAGAGTGGGACAAAAAATGGTGGGCCTGTAACTGGAGATTTTATTGATGGAAATGGGCCGATTCAGAGGGCCCAGGATGGTGTTTGGGGCACGCAAGGCAAGGGCTCTTGTCCTCCTATAATCGTTGAGCTTCTGACAGGCTCCTGGTTGGTTTCTGTGGGATGCAGGTTTGCTGGATGAAGAATATTGACTTTCTCCAACTCTATTTCATCTTGCCCTCACTGGAAGTGATTTAAGCTGTGCTGGAGGCCTGTGGATGTGTCACCAGGCTGTGCTTCTTGCTAGTTTTGCTCTGCAGTTCTGAGAACTTACCAATCAGATAATTCTGTAAACAATGCAAGCCACCCTGAGGAGCTCACGACATCTGCTGGAGAATTGACTGCTCCATTGTTACCCAAGTCCGGAACTGTGCTCAGCTGAGCTGAATTTCTCCTCCCTTCCATGTAGTTTCTGTTTGTTTGCTGGAGATCTGGACAGGCCTGTTCCAGGTTGCTGAGCTGTGACACTTTAGGGACATTATTTATTTATACTTTCTGCAAATGAAATGTGTGTTCTTCCAGTTTCTGCTTCCTGTTTTCCCACAGCACAGAGCTTGCATCCTGTTGAGGAACCTTTGGAGTCTGCCACTAAATTACACTAAAGAAAGACAGGGGCTGAAGATTGTTCACAGTGCAGATTTCTTTCAGTCTTCCACTCCACCCACAACATCTTCTTCTAGCCCACAGCAATTCAGTTTTGGAGTCCCAGAGCCAAATTGGCTTGGTAGGGATGCCAGATCATCTTTCAATGAGCAGATTTTGGAATAAAGGCTAGCAGGGGTTGGTGGTGGATGTGGGAAAGGAGAGCAGGGAGCTCGGGAGACCTTCGAAGGTAGGCGGCCTGTTTAAAGAGCTAATCTATGGATGCAGCATTTATTGGTCATCCTAGCTAAATGTCTAAAAAAGATCAAAGTCCAGCATAACACGATTTAAAGAATATTGACCACTAATAGAGTAGCATTTCCAAAGAGTCAAGATTATAAAAGGATACTAAAGCCTATTTAATACTTGATTTTGGACAAAGACAGCAACGGAGCAGAATTTAGTGACTATCATGCTAATAATTGAGGTGATTGCTCATAATTATGCAATTATAAAGATATAATTTCACTCATTCTTTGTGGCTCCCCCTCTGTTTGGTTTAGAAAGAGAATAAGGGTAGTTGTCCTACAAAAGGGGCAGTGGCTCTCCCGTAGCTTCACGGGGTCAGATCCATTCGGGGCTGGGTGTTCTCCTTCCGAAATGTAGGGCATGAAGGGCCTTGAGTCAAGGCAGGGAGAAAGATTTTCGAAGCAGGCACGGACCATTATATAATGGGTAGTCCTTTCCTTTTCCTTTTCAGGACAGCAGAGGAGGTGCAGTCAGAGCTTTCTGATGGTCAGGGCCACAAGCTGACTTCATCTCTAGCCTTCCTGAAGCAATCAAAATTATCCCAAATCCTGCAGCATCAAAGATATTTCTCACTCCCCCCCCCCCCAACCCCCAAATACTGACTTTCCAGAGTGGCACAGTTCCAATCTCCAGTATGGCGACAAGCCTCCAGGAATCAGCCCTGATCCAAGGCATCCATATGTTGGGCAACCAGAACTTGCCTTTTGAACATTTGGATGGGTGCTGTTTTTGCAGGTGGAATTCTGGGAGCCCTACATGGCGTTTCATTCATTCCTGGCTTTAGAAACCTTTAAAGGTGGATGGCATAAATTGTCATTCCTGCACAAAGGAAGTTTCTGGACCACCTTGGGCCTGATCTAAATTTGGCCTTGATGCTCCCTCCATGCCTCACTTGCTCCAAGGCGTTTCTCCTGTATCCTCCTCCTGAGTTCTTTGAGTCATTCTTCCCCCCTACAGAAGACCAGGATTTTCACTCTGCAACAACTGATTACGTGCCGTCAAGTTGTTGTCAACTCATAGCATCCACCTACAGTAGATCATTTTTCTCCATACATTTTTGTTCTTCTTTATAACATATACAAGACCCTCACACCAACCTGAGTAATAGAAAAAGTGGCTGTATTGGTATCTAAAATCTGGGGAAAACTGATTCGTGCAGATTCTTTCTGCCCCAGTGAATAGTTTGAATTTCCACGGGGAGTGCAGGTGGCATCTCAGCAGAGCAGAGCCTGTTGGCCCCGCCCTTCACTTGCTGGCGTTCTAGTGGCAGGGGCCAAATAATCTGGAATTTATCTTCCTAATTCCATTATAAAAACTCCACACATGCTTGAAAAACTGTTCATAGAAATCTGCAGTTGTCATTGCTTTTCTTGGATGGTAAATACAGTTTTTCTGGGGGGATTTCTTTTGTTCCCTGTTTTGGAAGATTCTAGACCAGCCCCAGTAGTCGAGGTCCCTCCAACTTTAAGCATATTTACTACCTCTTATTAGCTATGTCTTTTTTCATTTGCATGTTGATTTTTTTTCACTCCCATTAATAAGCCTATTATGTTTGTTTGTTTGTTCTAAACTTTAAGCTCGGCTTCATTTCTTCATACTAAGCAAGTTTTGCAAAAGCAGCTCCTGTTTTTGTTACAGTTGTAGTTAACGGATTGTGTGAATGCGTCCTCTGAAACTTATGATTAGGTCAAAGATAGACGCAGCGTGTTTGGGATGGTGGACCTGCCTGGCCTATTGAGAGCATGGCCTTTGCGCCTTACAAAACAATTATTGAGAAAAGAGTTTGCGACCCAAAACACTCTTTTATAGAAGGCAGATTTGGCAGGAGGGTTGATAACATTTCTCTGGAACCCCAGTAGGTGCAGTCCAAATTTTCTAAGTCATCCGTGATAACTATGTGCTTGTCCTATCCTGTGGGGGACCGTCCTGAAACGGTCCTTCTAAGCGGTATAATCGTCCCTTGGCAGAAAGAGCTTTGCAAGCCTCTGGGCCCACCTCTTCTCCAGAGAAGGTTGGGGTGTTTTGTGTGGAATTGTCTCCTCCATGCTGGTCCAGGAATGTGTGGAGCTTCCCTTATATGGTGGGGAATGGTGTGGCCATTCAGACGCTCTTGTTCTCTGCAGCCTTTCTGCTGCGCTTTGCTCAGCTTCATTGGAGAGTTTTGTGATGAGAGTGAAAGAGAGGTCTGCTTGTTAAGCACCACTGCTGGAGCTCTTGCACCTTGGCAGAATAAACCCAAGTCTGTTCTCTGTTGGTTTGTTGGTTTGTTTATTGGATTTGCATTGCCACCTATTTGCCATGGCGACTCAAGTTGGCTTACAACATATAAAACCACAATATAAAACAGTAAAACTTGCAAAATCAAATAAATTAATATAATAACATCACTCCCCACCTCCTCCCCTGCTTTCTGCTGGTTCTCACCTGCTCTCCTTTTGTGTGCACCTAGAAATTAAGAAGAGTAAAATTACACTAGCAGGAGGTTCAGAACACCATTCCTCCAATAATCACTCAGCTCAGTTTAAAGAGGTATTAAATGCCCTTTCGATTAATATTTTAGGAAGGCTTTTTCTTAGGGGCACCGTCTTGCTTAGGATGGGATAATATAATCAGAGAGGCGCCAAATGACAAAAAAACCTCACCCTCTGCTTTTTCCCCCTTGCTGTGGGGGCTCTATTAGCTGGGTTAGCTTTGTGATGTTTCTGGGGTCTCCCCCAATATCTGGTAGCACAGAGAATGGCTCATCCAGGTCTCTGACCCTAGGCAGACACACAGAACCAACCAGCCTGGCACACCTGGCAGTTGAAGGGCCACATTTTGGCACTTGGGAACCATTTTGGAAAACTGAGTCAAAGGAGCCCCAAGGCGTAGCTTTGTTATATCCCAGGAGCAGATCTTGGTTTGCGTGGAACAGATGTAAACCCAGGCTGTGTCTGCAAATGTCTTGGTGGCTCAAGAAACAACTTATGGAAGGGGAGGGACAACTAAACACAGGTGACTAATTTATGATGACATGTTCAGGTTTCCCCAGGGAGATTCCAAAATGAAATCAAGACAAGATTTGATATCAGAAGGCTAATTGTGCCTATGGTTTCCCTGTGTACAATTACTAAAAAGAACTTGAAGTAGATAAAAAGATTTTTGATTCTGATTAGTCTAAGACTGAATTTGAAACAGTTTTATGAACAAATAATGATCAACATGTTATTGCTAAAGTTAAAATGCATATTGAAATTTCCAGCAGAAGAACAAGCGAAGGAACATATGATAAAGTGGGCTAAAAACTTTGGTTATAATACAAACAGAACAATTGGAGAATATATGGACGAAAGGACTAAATTGTATTCAGTTACAATCTTAAAGAGAATTTTTATAAAATGATGTATTGTTGGTATTTCTCACAGGAAAAATTGCCTAAAATATATAAAGGTACTTCAAATTTATGTTAGAAATATGAACAAGAGGGGACTTTTTAAATCATGTTTGGTGAACATATAAACAAGCTAAAAAGAATTGGATCCAAATACATACATTAATTCAGAAGATTTTAAAAATTAATACACAACTGAAATCAGGAGGTTTTTGGGGGACTGATAAAAAGTTGGGAAATAATAATGGAAATTTGATATGGGTTTGATGATTAGAAGAAATAGTAGATGATAGAGAAAAATTAAATTTAGCCATAGAGTTTAATCTGAATTTATTCCTATAACTGTTGTATAAGAAAATTAGAAATCATTTCATTATATTACATTTCTCCCCTCCCCCCTTTCCCCTCCTTTCCCTTCCCTCTCCCCTTTTCCCTCTCCTCTCCTCTCCTCTCCTCTCCTTTTTTCCTTTCCTTTAAAAATCTGACAGTAGATAACAACACAAATCCTAGTTTGCTGATGGACAAGCAGGTCTCTGGGTTCTAGGCAGGTTGCTTCTCTTCCTGGCAAGGCTGAGAGTTCGGCTTTGAGGGCCCACGCAGGTGAGGTGGCGCCTGTCCTCTTGCATTGTCTTTCCACTTTGTCAACTTGAAGGGCCTTCAAAAACAAGGTGGAGTTTGTGAGTTGTCATGAAACAGGGAGTATGAAGAGTTGCTGGTAGTGCTGCTCCCATACTGAAATCTGAAGGCGCCACAGGCCTGGCTCTGCTGAAGACTTAACTGAGGCATTGCGTCCTTCCAAAAAGTGTGCACCCAAATCCTTTCTGGAGTCATGGAAATTGCTAGAATACAGTTGTGGCTGGCTCACAACATTAAAAAAATCCATCACCTAATAAAACCTCACAAAAAACTCCACCCCCACCCTGTGGCCTCAACAACACTATCAAATCAACCACTTGACTAACTCCATATCCACCTCCATTCCTCAGGCTCACTGACAAAACCATGTCTTTAGGGTTTTTCAGAAAAGCAACAGAGTGGGGGACAACCATACCTTGGACCATTGACTATGAGAAGGGCATGTTGGTCCAGGAAAGGGCATAACTGGTACACAACACAAAAGTTTGCAAAGGCTATGACTGCTACCTGTTCCTTGAGCAGGAGTCACAAATCCAACAAGAATTACGCACTGGGTCTGTTTGAGGTAGTGCAACCCATGAATGATCAAAGTTGGCAATTCTCCCACAGCCAAGGAGCCCCTAATCCAGAGCCAGGGTTGAGTTTTAGCCAGTAACTCCCTATCCAGACCTCAAGAGCCTCCAGGCACTGGGACCAGCCAGTCGCAGCATCGCTTAACTGACCACGGGCAGAGATGTACAGCTGAGTAGCCGTGAGATATCATATTGATGATATCTCACCCCAGGTGAGATTATTTGTTCTTGGCTGCTGACCACAGGGTAGCTGTATGGATGATCTGACTGTTAATGGGCAAAGATAAAGTCTTTTGACACCCTTAATTCAAAATGGACTAGCAGACTGGTTTCAATATTTTTAAATAAGTAGTGCGCAGCATTACAAAAAAGGGGAACGAATCCAATCAAGCTTCTGACTGAATTTGGAAATCCTATAATATATACCTTGGTGCATTTGTTGAATCTTATTTATAAATTATGGGTGATGTATGACTCAGAAACCAAATGCAGGAAATACTTGAGTTACGACCAGTTGCTTAATGAATATTCGAAGTTAGGATGGACAAGAAAAATTATCCATTCTTGAAGTTGTACACACAGCTGCATTCCAGGGCTTGGCGATGGCTTGCATTTATGACTAGTTGCAGCACTCAGCAGTCGCACCATCACACTTTGCGATGTTTCTCGCCCCTTTTCAGCAAAAAAACATCTGTGGATAAAATGGATTTGTATGTATGCCTGTATTGCTTAAGTCCAGTGACTTGCTTAATAACCACTGTAAAAACACTCATGCCATTGAGTCCAGTTGTACAATGTCTTGACTTATGACTGCAATGTCTTATAACTGAAATTCTAATCCTCGTTGTGATTGTAAGTCATGAACCTACCCATAAGATTATATGATTAAATGAACGCAGAACTTCAGTGTATGAATAGGTTGCAGTGGGAATTTCAGTGAAAGAAAAATATTAACTGTATGTAAAATATTAGAGAAAATTGGTATAAATGTGTTGTTACTGCTATATTACCCCAATACTGATTGCTAAAAGTTCCTTTTCCTAAATTGCTGGAAATATAATGATCAGGTGGGATCATTCTTTCAACTCTGGTGACAATTTTGGAAGATGATTCATGCTAGCAGGAAGATGATCTTAAAACCTGAATTCCCACCTCAACCTGCAATATTTTTTACTAAATTTATGAAACCATATTTTCTCACAAAATATACTGAATTAGCTTTGTTCATGGTAACTGCGGCAAAACCTTTTTTTTTAATGCCTTTTTACTGGAAAGGATGTTTGTTCTGTTTTATAAAAAAAGTGTTTATAAAAAAGTATGCTTTGACATCTAGAGTAACTTTGAATCTCAGAAATAAATCTGACACAATATTTAATTGAAATTGGGAATGATGACAGGCTGCAGTTTGGTACATGGGATTTCTGTGACCTTCAACATTTGGGCTTCTCTCTGCATATGGTGGTTTAACTTTATAGGACTTCTAAAGGACAGGAGACTTTCAATGGTGCAGACAGAATTTGTTGTAGTTCATAACGTCATATTATGATTTGCGCCATGCTGGCCATGGTTCCCCATATTTATACTTCACTTAGAGCTACATTAGAATATGTACGTACGTAATGTGTACGCAATATGTATATCTTCTTGTATTTTTTGAGTCATGGTTGAATCCTGGTGACTGCCTGGACCAGTTCCTGCCATTTCTGAAAGCGGCTCATCCTTGCTTCCTCTTTCCTGGGGCTGAGGGACCTGCCCAAGGTGACCCAGCTGGTTTTCCTGCCTAAGGTGGGACTAGAACTCCTCACACTCTCCCTGGCTGCTAGCCTGGTGCCTTTGATCACAGGAGCCAATCGCTCTCAGGTTTCCTCCCAAATATCCACCTGCCTGTCAGCATCTACAGGTATAGGGCAGGCCTTAGTGGCTCTCCTCTGCCTGGAGGGCTGGGAAGCATCAACTTGTCACTGGAAGGGTCCCTGCAAGGAGGTCTAGGGCCTGACTTGACATCCTGGGCTGCTGGGTGTGTTTAGCTCACATTTTAAGCTACCGACTTTAAGAAAGCTCCTTTTATGCTAAATGCTTTTGTGATGGGGATGTGTTTACCCTGAATGGAGGCTCCTAGGGAATGTGTGAAGGACTAAGGCAGCTTTGTCTCAAAGGGGATTCCTGGGCTATCAGAAGGCCTGGGGGTTTTTCATCCTCTGTCTATAGGAGGGTCTACAGCCCTTTAGAGTTCCCAGCTACCAAAGAAGATGCGTTGTTGTCACTCACAGGGTTCTCTTCCAAAGGATTTTGCTTTGTCAGGTGATCAAAATCTTGCTTCTTTTATGCTTACAATTTCAGTTATGTCACTCTTACAGCTGCAAAGTAGGCTAAACCTCTTGGTTTTAAATTTACTTTTGCTGACTTTGCTTTGCTTGCTCTTTTAAATTATCTTTCCTTTTAAGTGATTTGAGTTTTTCATTTTGTTTCTTCATGTGCTTATCACTTGGAAATCTTCCCTGCCCCATTCACAAGGGAGGCTCTTCCTAACTTAATTGCCACCACACCCCTGTGCAGTTTCTTTAGAGGGAAACCAACAATGCCAAGCAGGCTTGGCAACAACCAATGTCGGCCAGCCCCCAGCATATGAAGTTCCCCAACACGGTGCCCTCGGGTGGTGCTGGGAAGTGTTTACTGCCAGGATTCTGGGAAGCGGCAGTCGTGGCACCGCACTGCTCTCTCTAAACACCTGGGGAGGTGGGGGCTGTAGGTTTTCTTACCGGACTGTTAATTGGAGCAGAAGAGCCCTGAGCAGAGACTGTGCTGAATGCAAGGAAGGAAAGGTTGGGTGTATTTTGGAGACCCTGCTCAGATAATCTTTTCCAGCCTGGTCCCTTCCAGGTGTGCTGGATTGTGATATCCCTAACACCCAGCTGGCTTGACCACTAGCCATGTGGAATTTCCTGGCTGGGGAATTCTGGGAGTTGAAGTCCACAAGTCTTAAAGTTGCCAAGTTTAGGGACCCCTGATCCAAAGGCTCACCTCTTAAGGCAAACCTTGGCTAGATGCCGGGTGCAGAGAAGAGTGTTTATATGCATCCCCAAACTGCTGTTTTGGGGGGATGCTGTTATAGGGTGGGCAGCATGCCTCCCAAAGAGAAAAAGAATGCTGTGGTTCTCATGGATTACACCCGCCATCATACACGCTTCGTGGAAGCCCCCAAATGCAAAGGGTCGCACTGCACTGAAGGTGCTGCTTTGGTCGCTTTCATTTTTCCGGGTCTCCAGTCCTGGGAAGAAGGGCTTTGCTGCCCATCGGAAGATTCTGCCTTTCTTACAACCTGCTGGACGGTCTGATTTCTCCCAACAGCCCTGACCTACTTTTTCCTCCCACAGACATTGTGAGCAAGGGAAGCGAGACAAAGAGGTGCTGGAAAGTTTCGGATTACTTTTTATCAGGCAGGGAGAGGAGTGCAGAGGCTTCAAATAATTGATGGTCCCCAAGTAAGATGAGCCAGGGGCTCTGCCGGACGGCTGGGGTTGGGGGTCACTGAATGAGCTGCGGAGGTTCAGTCCACCATCTGCTCTCCTCTTTCATGGGGGCTCTGGGCAAGGAGGACCCTTCCCAGCTGTCTTGTTCTGCGGGATCATGATGGTCTCAGCCTTGCTGTGAAGGGAGGCAACCAATTGCTTTGGATCTCTTGGCACGGTCCTCTCCGGAGAGGCACCTGCCCCTCCCTCCCCCTCCTGTACTCTTTCCACTGCTCTCGTGTGCAGTGAGCAGAGTGTGTGTTATCATTGGGCAGCGCTCTTACTCACAGCTTACCGTGAGGACCTCAGCCATTTCCACTCCGCAGCATATAAATGTAATAAATATATAAACCAAAGCATAAAATAAGGGCAAAATATATATTGTGTCTGTAGCTATAATTAAAAGTATTTGATGAAATATGGCTTTGATGGGAAGAGTAGGATGTATTAATTCTGGCTTGAGGACACCCCCCCCCTTCTGTTCTTTAAGAGAAGCAGCTCACTTCCAAGGCTGAGTTAAAGAAGACATTCTCCCGTGTTAATGAGTCATCTGATATCGTCATTTCCAAAACCCAGCATCTCCTCAGCAGATGGTAAAAAGAAAATGGGGAAGTCTCTTTCTCTAATACATTTTGCGATGTATTGGTTGCTGATGGGAACAGGAAAATTCTTGTAATCTCTTCCCTTTCTTAATAAAGCGAGCTAAAGAACTGTGGCTTGGATGCAGGATTACTTTCAGTTTTAGGCAGATGAGAAGGGGCTGGCGCAGTTGTCCGGGTTCTGCCGCACTCATCCTCTTCGTCTTGCGCAAAGACCAAGCCTGCCCTTGAGAGCCAAACATCTCATGAACTTCCTTCACTCCAGGCAACTCCATCAAGCTTGGATCCAAGAGTTGGCCGTTCCTTTGGACTGGCCACTTGCATAAGAGGTCAGGCCTGTCCCCTTGGGTGAAAAATAATCCATGCTGCAGAGGGATGCCTTAATCTCCCTCGCGGGGCCATTCCAATGGTTAGCTGTGGCAGGAGGATCGGGGAAAGCCTTCAGGCAGGAACACTGTCATTGGCGGGCAGGGTGGCCGGAGGCTACTCCCCATCCCCACAGCCATGGTCATCTGCTGGACTCTACTCATGTGCAAGTTCCTTCCACCGAGCTATGTCCAAGGGGAGAGAATTGGAAGGACTTGGACGCTTCCCTATTCTATCATTCATTTACTCTATTTTTGTCCCATTTTTCAGACAATTGTCATCTTTCCTACCAAATATGAGCATAAAAGGAGAGGTGCAGGTCAAGCACGCAGGTTTATGTTCAAGCTTTGCAGAGCAAGGGGTGGTGGGGAAAGAGGGCCTGTCCCTCAAGCCATGATAACGCTGCTTTCTTCCATCTTGCTGTCCCCTTGTTGATGCTCCTGCTGAACCGGGCTGATGACGGAGGCCGGGGTGTCCTTTGGTCTGGTAGCCCAGGGGGCTCTGTCTGACATGCCAACAAACTGTTTTCAGGACCTCCTTCTCGGGCCCGCCCCTGGGGCCAGATTTTCCTCCTGGGAAGCTTCTTGGTGAGCAGCCATTGGGCTGCAATGCCTTGAGTCTCTTACCAGCGCAGTCCTGGTCACAGGAAGCAGGCGCTGCTGTGAGGCAGGCTTGTGTTGCACAGCTGCCTTTCAGCCCAGCAGTCTTGAAGCACTCGAGAAGGACTGGGCGGCTTGGATTCCTGGGCAAACAGCTGTTGTTCAGACAAGAAGCAGCAACTGGCACCCGGGCTTCCTCTGGCAGTGACGGCAACTGATCGGGTGCTGAGAGGGTGTGCCTGGCTGCCTCTGTGGGGCCCTTGAAAAGACGAGAGCTTGGAAGGTGGTCTTGTTAATCTTGTCCGATTGCCACTCCCATCTCTTCCAAGGGGAGGAGGGTTTCCACGGGTGCCTCTGTGCATTGTGAGTGCCGTTGTGGGTGCGAGTTGTTTCTGGCTCTTTGGGGAAAGGCAGCCATAGCCTCACAGGCTCTCCTTTGGAATGATGACTAGGGCGTGATTGTATTTGCAATACCTTTTATCGTGCTTTGAAGTTCAAAAGAACACAATCCAAAGCGGCTAATGAAACATCAAAATACCATTCATCGTTTGGCTTTCTACCAAGGCATGTTTTCACAAGATGGAGAACTCAGGTTTTGCACTCCGAACTAGGTTGGATGCAAAACAAGGCAGGTTCCCAACCTTTTCTGGGTGAGAGGCAGTTATATGGCAGGGGCTGAACAGGCCTCCTTCCCAGGTGAACTGGCTCAGGCAGATAGAATGTTGGGTGAGGTTTTGGCTGTTGTTTTCTTGAGGTCATTGTGGGTTTGGGCTTGGACCTGCAGTTGAACGTCTGTTTTTAGGAGTGGGGAGGGGGGCTTCTGATTGGAAACGCTCAATGTGGAGGTTCCACAGCACACCCCCTCCTTCTTTATTAGTGCCCTTCAGGGAGGCTTGGAGTTGCAGTGCCAATGTCTCTTCAGGGCCTTTGCTTAGGAAAGACTGATAGAAGTTGGTATTTCACCTCGAGGGAGGGTGTTGGCGCGTAGCTTTTCTTGCTTGGTTCTGCTGTTGTTTTGGGACACGCATCTTGAGGCGTTTTTGTGGCTTGTTCACAAATCATAGCCATTGCTTGTTTGTTTAATAAATAAACTACACTTCATAGAACCACAGGGCTGCAAGGGACCTTGGAGGGGCTCTGGTCCAACCCCTGCAGGAGGACTCCTATCGCCTCAGACAGATCTTCTCTTGAAAATCTCCAGGGACGGAACCCCCACAGCTCTGAGGTAGTCAACCTGTTCCAGGCTTCGCAGTGCTCACAGTCGGGAAAGTTCTCCCTGGTCCTGCGCTCTGGTGCTCTGGGGAACAAATCGCCCCCCTCTCCCCTGGGACAGCCCTTCAAGCGCTGGAAGGCGGCTGCCGTGTGAGCCTTCTCTTCGTCTGGCTAAACAGACCGTCTTTTAGCCTCCAGACCCCGGATTGCCCAGGCTGCCCTTCTCTGCCCTCTTTCTGGAGCCTGAGCATCTTCTTTGTATTGGTGACCAGAACTGGATGCCGAACTCCAAGGGCGGCCTTATTTATCCAGTGCCAGCAGAGCAGAGCAGAATTCTCCCTTCCCTTGATCTTGGTCCTATCCCTCTGTGGACACAGCTCAGGACGTTGTTGGATTCACACGTGCTAAGTAAGCAATAAGAGTGGTTGGGCCCGTGTAACAGGTTGAACCTTTATTCTTGAGCATGGAGCCCACATGAGCCATTGGGCCCTCAGAGCCTTCCTCCTTGGTCTCCTGTCCTCCCTTACTCCCTTGTACCACCTTGGCAGCCATTGAGTGCGTTTGTTATCCTCGGGCTAATTTGGGAACGCTCCCATTCACTTGTTCACAAAATTCCCTGTCTCTCCATTGTCCAGAGTGGTTGAGGGCCCTGCCGTAATGGAGAAACTGGACCAATTACTTCATTAGCTTAGCACGGTGTGTAGGATAGCTCCTTGGTTCATTAGGGTTAGTGAAAGCCTTGCGTAATCACAGAGGGAAACTGGGGGAGGTTCACAAGAGGGTTTTCTACTCACCATCATCCCCGTTTTCATTTTGCAGCGCCCTTCCACGTGCTTTCAGTTAGATTGGCAAGCATAATTTCAAACCGAAATGCAGTTTTGTGTATGTACAGTAATAAAGCATGTCTCTAATCAAACGTGGAATAACTTGGCTAGCACACTTTGAAGAACTTCGTCCTGCTGTTTCTATCCAAGAGCCTTTTCCATGTGCTCTCTAAATGTGCGACGTTGGTTCCCTCCCAGTCCTCTCGATGGTGGCCATGCTAGCTCAGGGATTCTGGGAGCTGGTGTCCACGGACACCTGAAGGCACAGCGGTTGGAGACGGGGCTGTACAGCAGGAGGTTCGGCTAAGTCTGGTGGGAAATTCCTCATCAGGAGTGAGATTCTGAGGATCAGAGATTTGCCCTTTGGTGGCCTGATGGGTTTTTTCTGGTGGTCTGGTGAGGTTTGTCCCCGAAAGCCCCAATTTCAGTCCAAGCACCTGCTGTGCCGTGGCGGATTGACTGGAATAAGGATGAGGCTGTCCGGGTTAGGGGGAGGGGACGCCGCCCGGTTGCTGCTGAGAGGCCGGGTGGGAGTTCTGCACTCTTCCATTGGCAGAGAGGGAATTTCTTAGGGAGAAGCGAGGCGAAGGGAATGCTGCTGATTTTGGTGCATAAAAACATTGTCTTAGCTCAGGGGTGCTTTGTGACGAAGCTTCCACCAGAAATGCCCTTGAAAGCTGGGAGTTTGGAGGCTGAGGCCACCTGGCAGAGCAGCTCTGGGCCATTTTAGTTCAAAGTGGAGTGGGCACCCCTCTGTCCAGAGAGAGACCCCACTCTACCCCTTGGGATTTGTAGTGCAGAGAGGCCGTGATTCCTCCTGCGAAAGGCAGTGATACGGAAGGACTAGGAGAAGCGGGGAGAGTGAGCGGAAGAGGAGAAGCGGAATTGGGGGGGCATGTAGGATCCTGGCCAGGTTTATGGAAAGCTCCTCCGGGGGTGGGGGGTGGGGTGGGGAAACAATTTTGAAGTTTCTAATTTAGTAGCCAGCATTTTTTTTTCCACCAATGCCAGGGATGGCAAAACTTTGACTTTCCTCCAAACTATGTGAGGTTAAACATTGTAACATCAAATTATTTTAAAACAGAATAACAGACTTGAAGGAATCTTGGAGGTCTTCTAGTCTAACCCCCTGCTCAAGGAGGAGACCCATTCAGGACAAGTGGCTGTCCGGTCTCCTCTTAAAAACTCCAGAGAATGGAGCCCCCACAACTTCTGCGGGCAGCTTCTGGTCCACTGGTTAATTGTTCTGGACTGTCCTCAAATTTCCCCTTAGTTCTTGGCTGCTTCTCTCCCTGGTTAGTTTTCCTCCATGGTCTCTTGCCTTGCCTTTAGCTGCTAGCTAAGGGTGTTGGCGGGGTCCACATAAGGATCTAGTGTTGGGCCTCCCAGATCTTGGGTAAAAGCTGATTTATTTCTGACTCAGCTGCAGCCTCGTGGAAACAGTAGTTCCCTATTGAACTGGGGCTTTCGGCAGCTTGCGGGTGGCCTGTTTATGGAGACCCCTGCCTCAGCGGTCCTTCCTCCAGCTTCTGGGGCTTCTGGACTTCAAGGGGAAGGGGGGCTTGGCTCTCTTTCAGCTCCCCTTTCTAGGAGAGAACAGCTGGGTTGTTAAATGACCAGAGAAAGGAACGTAATAGGAAAGGAGGCTGCGGATGGGGGGAGGATATTGGCAAATGGCTCTTCATCTCCCTGCTTTCTGTTGTAGGGAAAGAGATTTCCATTGCTGCAAGGCTTGTGGCAGTTTGGACTTTTTGCTCCTTATTGTCGGCATTTTGAAGCTGGCAGGATAAAGATGGTCACAGATTGTTTTCCAACTGCTTTTAAGAGCTTGGAGTTGAAATGGCGCTTGTGCGAAAAATCCCCAATTGCCAGCCTTTGGCCCAGGGGGTAGGTAAAGTTTGGCTGCTGGATGAATCCCTGGGAAGGGCCCCGGGAACCTTCCGTCCAAATCTCCAAGGGTTGGTTGAGGGCTGCTTCCTTTTGTTCCAGCAGGCAATGGGAAACGGCCACGGTGGATGGCTCGGCGAGGTTGTGGGAAACCTGCCAGCAAGGAGGCTCTGCCTATGGGGACCCCGTTGCTGGGTGTAATACTGCGCCAGACGGATGGACTTGGCGGGGAGACATTTCTGGATTCCTCCCAGTGGCCAGGACTGGCGTGTCCCACTTGGTCGTGGTCTGTGGGGATGAGCTCAGGAAGGAGGAGGGAGAGCCGCAGGCGGGTGTGCAAAAGATGTCTCAGCCCGCAGGAGGAGGGAAGCGCTTCAGAAGGGACCCTCCCTGGATTTCTGGAGAGTAAAAGGAAAGGGGGGGGGATGGGTATTGTCAGCCTTGCAACGTCTGTTAAGGTAACCTTACGGTGAAGAGATGCGATATGCATCCTGCCTAGACTACTTCAGAGGGGCACTTTGACTTACAATAGTGGCATTCGCGTGGTTTATTTTATCATGATTTGCTGAACAAGCCATGATGGTTTGGATGAACTTGATATGGCTCATCAAACTGTTGTTTGTGGTGGTTTGTTTCTGCCCATTTAATGGTTTAACTGCAATTAATCTTTAGTTCTTGATATAGTTTCATGTCTATGTTTTCCACGTCATGGAAAGTGCCTGTTTCACTTCTTCGTTGGCTGCCTGTCTCCCTGAGTGTTGTGTCCAGTACGCTTTAAGATTTGGATAAATTAAGACAGGTGTACTTTTTAAGGATGAAGTGCTTGGGGAATATTTCCTTGCAGGTGGCCGACAACTCAGCCCAACTCTTAAAGGGTGGAAGGGCAGCCTGCAGAGGTGTTTCTCCTCGGGAGACAACGTGAGGGAGGGGGATGCGGGGTAAAAATGCTCTGAAGGCCTAGGAGGGGAGGAGTAAATTTGGAAGGAGGTTTAGTGGAAGCACCAGATGAGAGGAAGGATTTGGGTTGGGGGCAGAAATGGAAATGAGGAAAACTCCCCCTCCCCCAGGGATCTGGAGGGGGGGAACATTTTCAGTTACTGCAAAGGCTGAGGATAATGAGAATTGCAGTCTACATCTCGATGGCTTCCCGTCAGAAATATCACACATGGTCAGTCTGTGACTTAGAAGCGTCCCTTTCTCACCAAGGACCAGGGGGGAGATACGCCTCCCTTTCATGGCGTGGCTGCTGCTCCTCCTCGGGCTTCCTACTACCCCGTTGTTTCTTCCTGGTGCTTTTGAGGGAGCTCCTTGCTGGTTTAGAGCTTGGCTTCCCCGCGTTGCCTTTCTCTCCAGCGGCATCCCTTCTCCTTGACCCCCAAAGAGGGGCTGGTGAGGATTTGGTGCCTCTTGTGTGTGACTTGGTTTGTTTGGGGGTGGCGGGTGGGGGGTGGGGGGTGGGGGGGAGGCATGGAGGAACCCAACACCTCCGGCTGGCTCACAGATGGGGCCGCCCTGTGCTGCTCTGCGTGGGGAGGAGGGAGGGGGGTGGGGGCAGGGTTGGTGGGTAACCAATGAGGCCTTTAAGCCCCGCTTCATCAAATAAGGAAGCAGAGGGCTGGCCAGCGCCAGGAGGGAGGCTCTGCAGGGAGAGAGGGAGCAAAGGGCAGGCCGACGGGGTGCCTGGGATTCAGAACCGGGCGGGCAGTGGCCAGAGACGGTGGCTTTGCAGGCTCCTCCTCCTCCAGCCTTTGGGCCGTGGTGGCAGCTCCCTCCAGCTGAAAGCACCAAATGAATACCGAGAAGTATCGGAAGTTCCTGGATGGGCTGAACAACCTGAAAGGTAGGAAAGGAGCGGCAAGGGGCTCAGGCAGCCGCTCAGAATGGCCTTCTGGGGTGAGAGCAGAGGCGGCTGCCCTCCCAGCAGGCAGGCGGGTGCTCATCAGCCCCTCGGGAGCCTTGGCTGGTAGGTGGTAGGTCACCCCTGCTCCTCCCCGGAAAGGCGGCTCGGCTTCCCAGGCCAGCAGCAGAGGGGCCCCTGCCCTGTCCAGAAAGGCTGGTTTGGCCCCTCACCTGCCCACCATCCCACCCCATCTTCTTTAGGCAGGAGTCAGAGTGTGAACTGGGGGCCTAGGGGACTCCTTGCCTCAGGGGAGGAAAACGCTTCACGGAAGAACGGCCTGCTTTCTGTCTGAAAGGGGGGCTCTCCAAGGGCTGCTCCTGGATGAGCCCAGGCCGAGAGCTGGGAGACGCCCGGAGAACAAAAGAGGCCCTGGTGTGCGCAGCCCATGTCCATTTGGGGAGGGGCTTGTGAAGCCCCTGGGGGTGGGGGGCGAAGCCGTCTAGATGGCAAGGAGCAGGTGCTTCGGTTAAACCCGATCCGCCTGCATCCAAGTCGTGGCAGACGGAGATCCTGCCTTCCACTCGCCTCCCAGCCCCATTGCGTCCCCTGCCTTCCCCCAAAGACCAGGAAGGGGAAGAAATACGCCAAGAGGCCTTGGATCAAGTTCTCCCTGGCCAGTTGCAGCAGGGGGGGAGTTCTGCCCCACACAAACTGCCAATTTCGGTAGGGGGGGTGACCTGCCCACTGTGGGAATCGCTTGGCTGGGTGCTGGCGGCCTTTCCATGTCCCAAAGAGACAAAGAGTGGATGCAGCTGGGCTCAAATTAAGTGCAATTGCGGCTGGAGCCCTTGGAAGTTCTGGTTTAGCAAAGGGGAGGCTTCGCTAGCCTTCCGCTTACAATCATTCATTTAGTAGCCACTCAAAATCACAACGGCACTGAAAAAACCTGACTTGCAACCAGAACTCACGCTTGCCACCATTGTAGCCTTCCCCACAGTCACATCGCCAAAATCCTGGCGGTTGGCAGGCAGCCCGTAGATTTACACGGTGGTCATTGTAAACACACCAGGCCACGGGATCATCATTTGTGACCTTCCCAGTGAAACCCAGTACAAGCAGAGTCAACGGGAAGCTGCTTAAGGACTTTGAGGTTCACTTCACGGCTGCAGTGACTCATTTAACTGGGGCGGAAAGAGGTCACAAAAGCCAGGCCGACTCACTTAACTAGTGGAAACTCTGCTCCCCAAGGGGGTCTTAAGTTGAGGGCCACCCATGGTTCACCGAGGTGTCGTGGGCAGTGGGCTTTTGGATATGAGCCCAGGCATTCCGGATTGGGTCTGCGTCCTCCTCACCTGCCCCAGGAAAGGATTTGGTCTCCTAGCCAGAGGCCAATTGGGGCTTCCTCAAGATTTCCAGCCCTGCTTGGCTTTGGGTTTTCCGTGTTTGGCGGATGTCCATGTCTTGCCACCCATGCCAGCTTCATCGGAAGAAGCCCCAGCTGGTGCATGGAAGGTTGCCAGTTTGGTGTTTTAAATACGTTTAGTGCTGGACATCTCCCCCACCCTGATTTTTGGACTTACTGATAATCATTCTGATTTGTAAGCACCAGAATTTGAAGCACGTACGGGCTATTATTTATACTAAGTTTAATGCTATTTATTTTGCTACATTTTTCAAACTTCACAGCCAAAGTCCTGAATGCCAGGGAATTGTATTTTTGTGTATTCCAAATGAACACATTCCTTCATACGGTTCTGAACATACTTCAGGACTGATCTGACCTGAATCAAATAGGATCCAGTTTAAATTAAATTCTGAGTTTCAAGATTGTTTTGAGTGTTTATCAGCTGATTGCAAGGTTCTGGGTAGCAAAGGCGAACTTAAGTTCATTTAGCACCATGCCAAGAACTGTCATTTACTTGTCCAACTTCCTCTTTCATTTCTTCCTATCTGTTGTGCTGGGCTGACTGATTGCTTGACTTCATTCCAGAAAAGAGGTCACGAGTTTTCATTTCACATGATGGATTTTTACCTGCTGGTTACGCAGACTCTGTATCAAGGTGAAGTACTGTAGTTAAGAGGAAGGGCTTGGTGAGAGGAAAGGAGATTGGGCCTCAGTCTCTGTCTGCCTGGCTTCTTACAGCTGGTGTCCGGAGTCTCAGCAGACCCAGCCTGCAGCTGAGGGAGCCAAGCAACTGTGTGGAATTAAGGGCAGGAGGCTTGCAGGCATTCTTGGACACACACACACACACACACACACACACACACACACACACACACACGCATACACACACTCATTGTAGCCATGGATCAGGATTAGGACCATGGGCTGCTAGACAGCTGAACATTTTATTGCAACGTTGGGGCCATTAAGGAATTAAAGATGCTAACTCTGTCTTCTCTTCTGTCCTCTCTGATATTGTTTCCTGAAGAGATCAAAGCTGTTGCTGAAGGTTGTGGTTTTATTCTTCTTCTTCTTCTTCTTACATTGGCCCCGTGGGAGTGGTCTTCCGTGTCTGTTCCTGCCCTCTTGAAATCCTCTTTGGTGCTTTCCAAGGCTTAAGGGGCTCCTTCTGGCTTTCCAGGGGTGCCTTCATTCTGCTCTGGAGTCATGAACTTCAAATGAATTGGGGGGAGGACCCCAAGTGCAGGGAGTTACGGAATGTGAAGAGGCCTTTGTCGGGGTGAGAACATTTCTAGGAGGAAGCTGGGCATTTCTGGGACACTTGTTGGTGTCTGTCTTCGTGGCTCATTGGTGAGACTTCCTCTCCCCGTGGTCCTTCGGTTGTCATTGGGCTGCAACAGGCGGGGCCTCCTCCGTCCTTTGCTGCTCTCTGAAGAAAGACTCGTCTTCTTGGAAGCTGCTGACCTGGAAAGTCCAACTCAAGGGAAGCAGTGAAGGCTGCCTAAATCCAGCATCGGATTGGATGAGACAGAATAAGCTGGAATTAAATCAGACAGAGAGGACAAAATCTGAGTGAAGGACTGCAGTTCAGTCTGTTTTGAATAAGATTGCATTTTTGCTGAAAAAGGTATGTTAGAATGACATGCTGTCTCCACTACAGCGTGTTCTACAGGGGTGAAAAGTGCCCGGAAGACACCCCTAGCGCAAAGGGCAGCAGCTGGGTTGGTAGGGAGTCCAAGTTTGTTTGAAGTCAGGGTGGTGCCAGGCTGAGCTCCTGTCCTGAATCCCACCTGGCTGTTGAGAGTTGCAAGAGAAGCCCTCCCTCCTCCTGGCCAAGGCCTCTCTTTCTGGTAGGTAGGAGCAGCCCCCACCCCCACCCCCCACCCCCCCGTGTTGATTCCAGACCATGGTGTGTCCCTTCTCTTCAGGAGATGCGTTTCATTCTCAATAGCTGGGAGATTAATACTACGTGGATCTCTTTCACCAGGCTTTTTAGTGTCAGATGATTTCCAGTGCCAAAATTATTGTCAATTTTAAGGTTAGCTGTCCGTGTTCTTATATTGCTTTTTGTTTTTTGTTTACATTTTGTAACTTGCCTCACATTCTTGCCAGAGAACAAGGTGAGGTATAAATATATGTAATAATGGGCTCTGCAGGTTCATTTGCAAGGCCTAGCTGGATGAAGCACGGGGGTTTTTTCCACATGAATTAGAGTGAAGAAGAAGAAGAAGTACGCTTGGGCAGAAGAGGGTCTTGTGAGTTCAAAGTGGAATCATATCTGAACAGGCCCAGCCCTTAACCCAAGCTGTTTAAAGACCAATGGTGGTTATTCAGTGGTGAGGAAATGGACATTCAGCCAATGGCTCTATGTTGTCCCTCATAACGTTAGGCAAAGGTCGTGACCTGGTATTGTAGACCCAGTTTTGGTTAAAACACCGCACCAACCCAAGTTGTGATTGCCTTCGATGCAGACTAGAAGAGTGGTCACCAACCAGTGGGCAGGGGACCACTGGTGGTCCATGAGAAAATTTTGGTGGTCCCAGAGAAATGTCACCCCGAAAGCAATTAATCTAGACTGTGTGGGAACACAAAGCTGCACCACCCACATGGCCCGCAGGAACACAAGTCTCCCGTCACTTGCATTGCAAACAACATGAGGTAGTGAGGGGAGGGGGGAAAGGGCGGAGGGGGGGAACTTGCCCACTTGCCCCATGCACCTCCGCTTCTTTCTTCTTCTGCTTTTGGCTGCATGCAAGGAAAGCAGCCGAAGTCTTTCTTTCTCTCCCCCAACCTCTGCCAGAAATGAGTCTTTGGGTCCCTGCAAGGCCTCCTGCTCCAAGAGGCTGCACCGGCAAAGACTCATTTCTGGCGGAATTTGGGGGGGAGAAAGAAAGACTTTTGCTGCTTCTGCTGCTTTTTCCTTGCATGAAGCCAAAAGTCTCTCTCTCTCTCCCCCCGAGAATGGAGCTGGAGACGGGATCCTGTGATCCCAAATAAAGAATGATCGATTGGTAGGAAAGCGGGGTGGGGAATTTTCCTGCAGACTTTGGGGGGGATTTTCCCAGGGTCTCTGGTCCGTGGGATTTAAAATTATGAGTTTGGTGGTTCCTAAGGTCCACAGGTATAGACCTAGTCTATACCTGTGCATTTGGTTTTTCTTGCCTAAATGTAAACCTTACTTTTTGCCACTGAATTGTATTTTGTTGAAGAGGGCCCAGTGTTCAAATCTTTCAGGATCCTATTTCCTTTAGCGTGGTATCATCTGCAAATTTGATGAGTTCTCATTCTATCCCCTCATCTAAATCATTGACAAATATGTTGAAGAGTCCTGGGCCCAAGACAGAATCTTGTGGGACCCCACTGCTTCCTTCCTTCCATGTAGATGTAGTTCTGTTGAGGACTACGCTCTGGGTGTGCTGTAGTTGGTCAGCCAGCTTGAGTCCATCTGTTGGTGATGCGGTCTATCCCACATTTTTCTACCTTACTGAGAAGTCTACTATGTCCACACCCTTTCTAATCCACTATTTGGGTCCATTAATTCAAAAGAATTAGCTTGGGAACCCCTGGAAGATTTACATCACCACAAGCATGACCCAGAAGATGCTGAAGCACCCGAGAGAAGGTCCCACTTGGGTCCCAGGCAAGTTTTAGTCCAACTCAGCTGGACAGAAGCTGGGGAAGATGGTCTGCTCCACTGTTGTTACTTGCAAAAACAGAGGAATTCATTTCCAAAGTTTTTTTTTTTTTTTTAGAAAGACAAAGCAATCATCCTTCACTCTCTCTAAAGTGGACTGGGGTGAGTTTGGGTGGCTGCTTGGAAAGGTATTTAGTCCTCTGTCAAATTTCCTGACTTATAAAGCTCCTAGTGGCCTTTTTCTGAACACAGGTTTAGTGCAATTCTAAAACAGTTCAAAACATTCTCAAAGATCCATCTCATTCTGAGAACCCTTTTTTTGAACTATTACCATCTGGCAGACGGTACAGAATAATCAAAACAAGGACAAATAGGCTGAAAAACAGCTTCTATCCCAGGGCAGGAGCTCTTTTGAATTCTGCTGTATAGTGCAGTGTCGGTGCAGTGTTGGGGGTTTTCGGTTCAATGTGTGGTGGGTGAATGAAGGATGTGTGTTTGTATTTATTTTCATGGTCATGATATGCACTGAAGATGGGGTTTGATTTCGTTGTACGAAGTGCAATGACAATAAAGTAAACTAAACAGCACCAAGCCCTTGTTCAAAAACAATCCATCTGACAGGACTCCGATGCAAAGGAGGGTATTTCTCTGCCCTCTGCTGTGTCCAGAAGTGTAAGGGAAGGTGAATTGCTATGTGTAAAGGAATTTAGAGCTGACCTGGGGAAAGAAGGAAACCATTCAGGCTTGGAGGAGTGATTACATGGTCCCGAGTTAGGGTACATTTTTTGTTTAGCATAAGATGTAACAGAGACAAACTTGGATAGACTTTCAAGATTTTTTTCTATAACAATAAAACATTACTTCTGCAGTGTCTGTTTCTTGACCTGGCCTACACTGAAGAGTTGACGCTGGTGGAATCTAGAAGCAACCCAAGGAATAGGGAGATGGTGCTACTTGAGAAGGGCATATAGGGTCACTAAGTTTGCGTGAGAAATTTCCTGTTTTATCTTTCACTGGGCAGCAACCATGATTGATGGTGATTGATCTTGCATCTCTCCTAGAAGGAGCTTGATTGCTCCTTGATTGGTAGGTGGAAGGGGACAACCATTTAATTAAGAATTATTAATCCCATCTATAGATTTTGTTTTCCTTGCTGTCTAGGTCTAGTAATTTCTTGACCAATAAAAATATATAAAGTTAAAACTTCTTGGAGAGGGTTATCATAATTTCCATACCATTTTCAGGATTCCGATCATTTACAAATGAGTCAAAGCAGCATCTTGACCATAACCCAATCTTCACCCTTTTGAATATCCCTGTAACATCTAGAAAAGGGGCAGAAGTTAAGGTACACACACAGGCACACACTTTGTTTAAATATGAATTTGCACAATAAGCTAAACAAGAAGTGGGGTATTATATTTTGTGGTTCAATGTGTGGTGGGACCAACCTTCACCTTAGCATGCTGTATGCCCTAGACTAGGCCATTAAGCCATTATAGGGAATGCTTGTTTGGGCGTGCTCTGTGGTCACAGCAACTGTGGTTTGTTCATGTGTTTCAGATCTAGGGTATTTGAGAACCATGTGTTGTGTGTTCACTGCTGTTGAACTAGCTGCCCTTGGTGGCGAGTCTGCCCTTCTCTCGGAAATCTTCCAACTGCTTTGTGTGTACAGTTGCTTTGGGGCCGGTGTTTCCTGCACACAGATTTGGGCTTTTAGCAAGGCTGATGCATTTTGCTTTCTACTTCCAGGGCCACCCAAATGGGCTTTTCAAGCCAGCAAATGCTCTTTCTAATTCCTGGAGTTTGATCTTCTTCCATCCTGTGATGAAGCACAAAACTCCCGTCTGGAGCCAAGCCCTTCTTGAGCCAAAACCAGAGGAGAAAGCAATCAAATAGGCTAAGAGGCAGGAAAGGGCTGAGCCCGGGCGCCAGAGGCTCCTCCCCTTCTTCTTCTTTTGGGGGTCATCATCCTGAAGGCCCTTCCACCCTTTGCCTCCAGGATCAAGAGACCACCATCTGCTGGGTGGATCACCCAAGCCGGATCCCTCACTCTTTGGGGAGGCCTCCTTGTCCTCCCATTGGCAGCAGCTGCCGGAGCAGCAGAAACCGTGTCTGAGCACAGGGATTCCTGACCCAAGATTCACCTGCCTCTCTGAGCAGGCCAATTAGCTCCCAGCATTACCTGCACAAATTAAGGCAGGTGCGAAGGCTCCCCTCTCTGCGCATGACTCCGAAGCAGGGAAATCTGCCTCTTGGCAGGCAGTTTCCCAAGTGATGCTCAGAAGTCATCCTCAGAAGTCGTTCATTCAGGAACGAACCCAGAAAGTGCTGGAGAACTCAGAGGTTCAAGGTGTCCATGAGAAGGGCAGCCATAGGGCCACCAAGGGGGAGGCGGGGCGCTGGTTGTTTGGGATAACAGGCAGCAGCAGCAGCAGCCGCCCTTCCTGGGGGATTCCTAATGCCAGGGCATCCGCTCACTGCTTAGATGCAACTTTTTCTTGACTGTTTTATGCTAAGAAAATCTGGCAGAAGTGCCACACACACACACACACACACATTGGTGGAGGTGCAGCAGTTGCGCAATAGCAACTCCCCCCACCCCCGTTCCCAGATCCCGGAGACCTAATTCCCAGCTGTGGCATCTTCCAGACAAGTAAATTTCTACTCCCAGAACCCCCAGCTAGTGTGGCCAAATTCGAGAACGCTGGGAATTGATTCTCATGCCTGAAGGTGCCAAGGTTGGGTGCCCCCCCCCCCAAAAGAGGCTGTAGCTGGATGTTTGCATTGAGTTAAGCTACGGTTTGTTGGGTAAGCTAACATGGTTTACTTCACACATACTGTGCTAAATCATAAACTGTTTTTGACAAATGGCCATCATGCCTCCTATGAAGCTGAATCCAAACAAACGGCATTGTGGCTTAGGCTAAAGTGCAGCTATTCGTTATGCGCTCACCTTTTAAAATGCCAGGCAATTCTCTCCAGCTCAGGGGCCCCCAAACATGGCAACTTGAAGACTTGTGGATTTCAGCTCCCAGAAGCTATGCTGGCTGGAGAATTCTGGGAGCTGAAGTCCACAAGTCATAGATAGAATTCTTTATTGGCCAAGTGTGAGTGGACACACAAGGAATTTGTCTTGGTGCAAATGCTCTCAGTGTACATAGAAGAAAAGATACATTTGTTAAGAGTCAAGAATCATCAGGTACAACACTTAATGATAGTCATAGGGTACAATAAGCCATCAGATCATACTAGGAAACAGTATAAATTGTAAGGATACAAGCAACAAGGTTACAGTCCTACAGTCACAAGCGGGAGGGGATGGGCGATGAGTGATGAGAAGATTAATAGTAATAGTAGTGCAGACTTTGTAAATAGTTGGACAGTGTTGAGGGAATTATTTGTTTAGCAGAGTGATGGTGTTCAGGAAAAAACTGTCCTTGTGTTCTGGTGTGCAGGGCTCTGTAGCATTGATTTGAGGGAGGGAGTTGAAAGAGTTTATGTCCGGGATGTGAGGGGCCTGCAGGTATTTCCACAGCCCCCTTTTTGACTCAGGGTGCAGGATACAGATCCTCCATGGAAGGCAGGTTGGGAGCCATTGTTTTCTCTGCAGTCCTAATTACCCTCTGGAGTCTGTGTCCGTCTTGTTGGGTTGCAGAACCAAACCAGGCAGTTACAGAGGTGCAGATGACAGACTCAATCCTTCCTCTGTGGAACTGGATCAGCAGCTCCTTGGGCAGTTTGAGCTTCCTGAGTTGGCGCAGGAAGAACCTTCTTTGCTTCTTTTAGGTCTTAAAGTGGCCAAGTTTGGGGAGCCCTGCTCTAGCCAAACAGGTCCCGCAAGCGGTGAAGGCCAGAAGCGCCTGGAAAGCCGCTAATGGAGGCAGGTGGCAAAACTCTTCCGCTTTGCTCCAATCGCGCTAAGCCCCCAGTTGTCCCACCCACTTTGGACCCCCCCCCTTTCCTCCCCAAACCCAAACGGCTGGCGGAGGGCGGGGAGAAAGTTTGGCAGGTGCTTTTCCCCCCCACCCCTCCCCCTCCCCTTCCCCGAGGCGCCCCGGTGTTTGTTTGGGGCCCTTCGGGTTTGGGCCTCCCGTCATGTGACGCTTCCCTTCCCCTGGACGGGGCTGGGCTAGTCCAAGGTGGCTGCCCCGATAAGCGCGTCTGGCGGAAGATTGCGTGGAGCCCCCGAGGGGCGGAGGGGTTGCCTCCGTCCTCCGCTCGCCTCTGCAGCCGCAAGAGCCTGGGAGTCGCAGAGGAGCTGCCGGGAGGGAGAGAGGCGCCTTGCCTCGCCCCGCTCCGGGACAAACGCTGCCCCGCTGCAAAGGGAGCTCGGAGCCCTCGTGCTCAGCCGCTTGCAAGCACTGCCAGCAAACGGGGTCCCCCCCCCCATCCGGTCTGCAAAGCTGCAGCGCGATGCTGGCCCTACTTTGCAGGGTGCTTTCCCAAGGGATGCGGAGACCATATAGGCCAGGGGTCCCCAAACTTGGCCACTTTAAGACTGGTGGACTTCAACCCCCAGAATTCCTCCTCCAGTCATGTTAGTTTAGGAATTCTGGGAGTTGAAGTCCACCAGTCTTAAAGTGGCCAAGTTTGGGGACCCTTGCCCCAGAGCCACACGTTGCCGATGCCTGAAGGGAAAAGGAGACATGCAGGAGGGGCTGCAAGTTTGAGACCCCTGACTTAATCTGACTGATGCTGCTTCCTTTTTTTGTGAGCAAGCTGGTTCTGGGGTTTTTTGCTTGAAGTTTGTAATAGTCTGATGAGATGTGTGGTATGCATTCTAAATTTTAGATTGCTTTATTTCAGATTGTTTATAGACTTTATCTTCAACATTTTTATTGCAAAAGTTATTTTAATTCTGTTAAGTTAATTTTTTTTAAAAAAGAAAGTTATTTCTGGAGCATTCCAGGACTGTGATTACACTCTTATGACAAGCCTTGCCTGGTTTAGTCTGTGTCTCTCCCTTTTCCATTTTTTTCTCTGTTCTGGAATTTGCTCCCTGCCTATTTTGGTTCACAGCTTGTTTGCCAGCTCCTGACTACTCAGAGCCTGATCCTTGTTGAGATCCTATCTAAAGACTCTTGAAATGCATGGTTTAAAATAGTTTCCTCCTTTCCACAGTTAGGAGACCTGGCTTGTTCAGATAGTATTTCCCTGTCCTGGGTGTCACATTCAGACATAAGGGAGAACTGTCTCCAGCACTTCTTAATCCAAGATGCTTCCAGATTTCCCGATTAAGGCTTTATGCAACTGTCCACGTGAGAACCAGCTTGGTGCCAAAGCTAAAGTGCAGGAGGCTGGGAGTTCTAGTTTTTCCTTAGGTGTGGAAATTGGCCGGTTGACTTGGTTTAGCCCACTTTATAGGATTCTTGTAATCTGGGGTAAAATAAGAGGAAACATGTACATTGTCTTGAGTTGCACAAAATGAAGGCAGGACATAAGTCTAATAGATAAAAAGCTTGTCTTTTCTTTTCTATTAGTTGGTTTTGAAAGACAGTGAGAAAAGGGGGAATTTTTTGGAAGAAAACCAGGGTCAAATTCTGTATATCCAGAAGAGGGATTGTGCATTAAACTTTGGATGCTCCTGAATCCAGAATCCCTCAAAGAGTTAGCTTATTCAGCTGTCTCAAATCTCTTGGCTCAGTAACTTAGCCATTTATTACAGGGTAGGATAGGATGGGTTTCTACCGCAGGCCCTGTTGATTGTGTGATTGACAAGCCCTGTTGATTGTGCGATTGTCAAGCGTTACGTTTGATCTGGTGGTGGACCCCAAGGAGGTGGGCAAATGGCATTTCAGGATTTAAAGGAAAGCTCTCATGACCCTGTTCTAGGGGGTTACTTTAGTTAAAAGGCCGCAACAGTGAGGGCTTCATTGATTGTGGACACCAGCTTCCAGAGAAGGCCAGTCACTCTGTTTTGTGCTGGTTGGCTGAGTTGAGTGAAACCACAGTTTAGAGGCAGTTTGGTGTAGGGCAGAAGCTGTGAGTTCTAGTCCTACCTTGGGCACAAAGACAGCTGGGTGGTCTTGGGCCAGTCACTCTCTCTTAGCCCTATGAAGAAGCAGGAGTCAACGGGAAGCCACTTCCGGAAAAACCTTGCCAAGAAAACTGTAGGGACATACCCAGGCAATTGTCAAGAGGCAAAAACACCCCCAAACAAAAACAAAACTTATCACAGTTTAACCACCATTGATTAAATAACTCAGGTAATTTCATACAACAAACAGGTTAAAAGTTCAGTCATATTTTATAAGGCGCGGGGGCCAAGTTCACCCATAGTGATGGCACATGGTGATTAGCGATCACATTTTAGGATGCTGTGTGTAGCTGGTGCTCCGTTCAAAATCCAAGAAAGAAAAACGTAAAGACTCTTGTAATTAGAGAAAAGGTGATCTTTTACTGGAAGTCAAGTGGTAGCAACAAGAGAATTCTGAATCTGGGGAAATAGGCACGTACATCACATATATCAAGGGATGGAAATGTCCCCACCCCCAATAGTTCAAACGGTTCTTCCAATTAAAAGTTGTGAACCTCATCATGTGGACATCTTCAGGTGGTGATGATTAGTGGACCTTGGCATACTCTGATAAAGGTTTGCAGCTGGGCAGAGAAGAGAAAGCTAAGCAAGAAATAGAAACCCTTCCCAGTTCATACAATATTAGTAACACCTCCAGCTCGCTCCCCATACTGTTTCCCATTCCTCCCCCCCGTTGCTCATGACAGCCAGAAAGAAGCAAGGCAAAGGAAAAAGATCTTGAAGGCTGACAACCAGGCTGAATCTGTCTCCTTGGGTTCCTCCATATTGCGTATTGCAGTACAGCTTTTTTCTTTGCTCCTTGAGGGTTGGGGTTGAGGAAAGAGTTCCTTTACAGTCCAAATGGTATTTATATTCCTTCCAACCCAACAGAACATTGGAAAGAAGTTCTACAAAGAGGCTTTGGTCCCTCTCTCATCTGTCCATCTCCAAGAGGGTGTCAAAACAGAACGACACCATGGGACCAAATCCACACACATCTTGTTTGCTTGGCGTTTGCCAAGGACGTGTCCTCAGACAGAGTGGCACCTGTCCCCTTCGAGATTGGTGAAAATGCACCCCAACACGAGTCCCAAATGTTGGAAATGTCAAAACATAGAAGGTACCTTCTTCCATATGTGGTGCTCATGCAAGGAAACTCAGAAATATTGGCAAAAAATTAGGCATTGGCTAGAGGAGATAACTAAGGAACAAATTGAGTACAAACCAGAGTCCTTCCTTCTAGGAATTTTTGATAAACAAGTACCCAAAAAATCGAAGTATATTATAATTCATATCCTAACCGCGGCCAGACTGGCGTTCGCTCAGTGCTGGAAATTACCTTCTATCCCCACTGAACAAATGATCATCCAGAAAATTTTAGAATGCGCTGAAATGGACAAACTAACCCAATCATTAAAAAATAAAGAATCCTCAACCTATTATAACAATTGGAATCCTTGGTATAATTGGCTAAATCAAAGATAGACCACATCGAGAAAAATTGTAGCCATGGGCTACCTAAGCAGAGATAATGAAAAGTACCGGTGACAATATATTTGAAGAAGAAAGGATCTTACAGACAATCATGAAAAAATATGGTTTTATTTTAACTGTTTTCCCTATTCTACGCCCCCTCTTCCCTTACCCTTCCCTCTTTTCCCCCACTTGCCTTCCTCTCTTTCCCTCCTGGCCTCTGCTAAGGCCTGTTTGCCTTTTTCTGTATATAATTTGTAGATGTGCTGTTTTTAATGGTAAAATTAATAAAGTTTTTTCTAAAGAAAAAAAAGACTTCCCATGTGGATGTTATAGAGCAGAGAACCTTTGGAGGTTAGCTGGTAGCCTGGCACGTCTGCTATGGGGCTGCCCCCCCCCCCCCACAATCTAGCCATTGGGCTTTGTGTCTCTACACCACTTTAGCCATGGCTGTAAGAGAGACTGAACACTTACATGGCCCCCTTTCCTCCTTCCCTTCCGTTCTTTCCTGGGATCTGTCTCCACCAGCTGGGAATTTGCCTACCAGGAGGTTGTTATTCTCACGAGTCAATCAGAGCTGGAAGGGACCTCGGAGGTCTTCTAGTCCAGCCCTCTGCTTAGGCAGGAGACCGTACGCCATTCCAGACAAGGGATTTTGTCCAGTCTCTCCTTAACAACCTCCAGTGATGAGGCAGCCACCATTTCTGAAGGCAAAGCGGTTCCCCTGGTGAACTTTCTCCCTCATTCCAGGTTGCTCCTCTCCTCTCCATCCATGGTTTCTTGTCTTTGGTGCTTTCGAAACCTCTTCATATAACTTCTTTCCAGCGTTCTGTTGGGTTGTAAAGAAAAGTCGGCACCCAGCAGTATTTTCCCCCCATTGGGAAAACCACAAGAGGAAGGGAGCTATCGGAGCACAGACCTAAGTGGGTCAAATGTCCTTGTTGTCCTTCTTGTTACAGAGGTTTTTAATTCAGAAAAGCCGAGTATGATGAGGTTGAAACGCTGCAGAACAATGTCGCCTCTTTCCGTTTTTTCCCCCAGGAATGCCTCTGAGCTCCCACATGGAGACCCGTAACCCAGAAGTAGGGAGGAAGGGGGCAGGTTTTCAGTCCTTCAGATTCCTGTCCCTCCTCTAGGGAGGGAGGCTGGGAGGGAGGTCCAGTGTGGCTGTGTGGTCCTCCAGGGCCAGCTTTCTCTGGGAGTGGGCCGGCCTTCATCCCTCTCTGCGGATGCAGAGCCTCCCCTCTTCACCTCCTGGGCTGGAGAGGCAGGGAAGGGCCAGGGGGCAGCTGCTCATGCCATGGCAGGGGGCCAGGCTCCCTAGCCCATGGCTCCCTCCCCCCCCCCAGCTTTAATGGTCCACCTGAGGTCGCAGTCTGGTCTAGCTCCAGAGCCAGGAATCCCTGGGCTCGGTGGGGGAGGCTGGGTGAGAGCAGCGAGGGAGGGGGCCTGGTCAAGCAGGCATGCAACCTCCTCCCTGGCTTTCCCGATTAGGCTGCCATAATGGTGGCAGGGCAGATGGAGAGGGGGGACCATGACTCCCTCCCCCCATCATCACACTGACTCACACCTGAATATCCAGGTGCCCCCCCAAAAAAGTGCTGCAAAGAGCTGGAAGGAATTCCAGAAGCCAGGGTCCTTCTGCCTTGTTTGCACTTGTTTACACTCAGGGAGGGAGGGAGGGAACTCGAAGGCGCCTGGGAGAGTCTGCAGCCTTTTCTCCAAGGACACCCTGGAGAGGCGGGTTCAGTGGCAAGGTAGCTGCTAGCCAGGCCTCACCTGGCAGGCACCTGCTGAGCTGGGATTGAGGTGCAGGTGTCGGCCTTCAGTGCCCAGAGTGTTTAGCTAAGGCCTCTGGAAGTGGAGCTAGGAGGAATCCTGTGGGTTCTCCAGCCACTCCTCCCCCCCCCCCCGCAGACCCGCCAGATGCTGATTTTACACCATCCAAGTGGGCTGTAGGTGCCCACCCTGGTTTGGGGTAGCAGTGGGTGGCCTGCATGGGGCATATTCCCAAAATAGAGGCAGAAGGGACCCGGGTGCCAAAGAACACAACGCAGTGATTCCCACAAGGGGAACGTTCTCCTTGTCCTCCTTGTTGCCAAATAGGCGCTGGGCTTGGGGTTAAAATAACAGGCTTGTCTGTGGAGACACAGAGGCTTTGGTCTGGCCGACACAAAAAGGCCCCTTTCTCCCCACCATTCGATTTGCCTCTGCCTCCCCCCACGCCCCCCCCTCTCTAGGCCACCCCTGGGGAGTCGAGAAGGGAAGCTTGGCTCTGGGTGTGGCTTCTGGGGGATTCTCTGGGGGCAGACGAAGGTTTGGAGCAAGGGATCCCTCAGAGGAAGCGGGCGGTGGGGGGGAAGCACCCAAGGGGCTGCCTTTCCATAGCAGCAGCCTGGGCAATTCGGACATGGCAGCCGGTCTCCCAGCTTCTTCCTTTTATTTCTTTTCAAAGGATAAACGACTGACACCACCTCAGAAAAACACAACAAGTAGAGGAGTGGGGGGTGCAAAGAGAGAAAAAAGGTCTCTCAGATAATTTCAGTAACTTAACTCTTTGTTTAATATGTCAATAAGAAAAACTTTCCCCCCATATCTCATCCCTTACCAATAATCAAACTGTAAAAAAATCATATTAATCCTAATTGGCAAAAGTCTATTAAGAGTTATCAGAAATAATTATATATACTAAGCTTAATCAAATCCATTTTGTTTTCCAACTGATTATTTTCTCTAAAACATAAAGCAAAAGAAAACTCTTCCCATTTATAAACAGATCAAATAATGTCCCACCCAACTTCTTCCTGGACTTCTCACCTCCACATGGTCTTGAATCGTTGAAAAAGTGTCTGGATTCCACAGGAGGTCATGGATAGGCTGCCTGACATGATAAGTGACCAGCCACGAATGTCCCTTTTGTTAGAGGAAAGGAGGCTAAAAACGGACCACCAGGCCAGGATTCTGAACCTGAATTCTTCAGTGCTTCCTAAATGAATAGTTGTACGCTGAAGACGACAGGCCTGGGCCCCACACCTGAGATACTTGTTGAGTCCCACAAAAACACCCAACACCCCAGATGCTCTGGGTGTGATTGCAACCGCTCCTTGCTGAATCAGCCTGCCTTCGGGTGCCTCCGACGTGGGCTGGTGCTAGGGCAGCGCCTGGTGTCTGCTAGCGCCTTGTACCTGTACTCTGGCTGCCTGAGGGGCATCCAGCCGTTGTGGGCTCCTCCCTCTCCATGTGCCCCTCAGACCCTCTGGCTGTGACATGGTGACCCCTCACTTTCCCTGGTGGGGGGGGGGCACTCGGTGTGTCAGAAGCCCAGCTGGATTTTGCTGCTGGGTGGCTGAACGTTGCTGTTGGAAATGAGACCTGAGAAAGCATTCACTGAGTCAAGCACAGAAGAGGCCTGTCTGGGCAAAGCCAAGCCCACCCTGATTTGCCTGTGGCTCTCCTAAGCAAATGGCAGCTTCCTCCTCGGTGGAAAACTCTCTCCAGGGAGAGAAATGCCTCCCTGTCTGCCATCCGGCTTCCAAGCAGTGGCTTCTTCCGTTCTCTTCTGTTTTCCACAATTGTTCTTTTTCTCCACCTGGTACTACCTGCCAATTTCCACAAAATGTTTTTAAAACAATTGTTTATGAAAACTATTTTTAATCCAACTTTTATCTTGGGTATTAAGCCAGTAAAAACAATACCCAGAAATAACATTTAAAGATGGCATAATTGACAAAAAAACATAATGCAAACCAACAGAGCAGGTCTCAGGTGCCAAATGGTCGCAACTTGGGTGCCAAGTGAGTTTAAAGGGGGAGGAAATTCTTATGGAATTAGGACCATGTTTCACAGAGTAACACTGATTTATTTTCTTGGAATTTTACTTTCACAACCTATCATGCCAATACATTTTGAGACAGTATACTGAGCTATATTTGTTGTTTACTATAGAATTAAGTAATGAATACGTGGCATTGTCGCGCCTTTTCAAATGCCAAGGGAAGTCAGGATGTTTTAACAGGAGTCTAAATGATAGGAAGGCTGGTACATGCTTTAGTATGATGGGATGGTACAGTCCTATGCTGCAGTGGGAAATGCCTCTGATTTTACTGTAAAGATGCAAAGCCTATTTTTTTAAAAAGAGAGAAGAGGCAGTGGGAAGGAGGAAGCCCAGTCTCATTTGGTGCCCGGTTTCTGTGTGTTTTATGTGGGGGGTGGGCTGAGGCCAGGCCAAAAGTTGGCACATTCTAGGGGGCTCCCCTCCAGAGCAGATCCAGGGTTTGACTTGTGCAAAAGACCTCTCTGAATCAGTTTCAGCTTCTAACATCTGAACTGTGGCTAACGATTCTGGAAATCAGTGACACAAATTGTGTTCTAAAAATTGCTGCTTCGTCTGAAGCTACCAACAGAAGTCTTGGTGCTCTCTGAGCTCAGTTGTTTTCTTGCAGACATTTTATGACCCAACAAGGTAACGTCACCAGTGCTAGACAAGAAAACAACCGAGTTCAGAGAGCACCAAGGACCCCGGAATCTGAAGCTACTGATGTCCTAAATGGCTCCCAAGTTTTGCTGTTAAACTTTGGCTCTTGCGGTGTGGATGCTGTGGGCTTGTTCTGGATCTTGAGAGGTCTGAACTGTGAGGAGATGCTGAGGGATTCTGCGAAGAGAGCAGGGGTGCATGTGAGCGCTTGTGGAGCAGAGGGGAGGCGTCCTGGCTGGCATGGTCTGGAAGGCGGTCTTGAGCTGCCTCCCTTGGGCCTGGCAGAGGAAACCCAGCCACCTTCCTGGCCTGGCGAAGGCAGAGCCCGAGGGCCAGCAGGGGTGGGGGTGGCCGGTGTTGTTGCGCCAGCTCTCCTTTCATCCGTGGGTTGTGCTGTGGGCTGGAGGGAGAGTTGCGGTCCTGGCCTGGGAATCTGACTTGGCCTCCCTCGTGGAATTTGGGTGGTGGAAATGCCCAGGGTGCCAAGCAAGATAAGGGCGGGGTTGGCTTCACAGGCTGGCTGGGGTAGATGGGTGAATCAACAAATGTGGTGCTTCCATTGTGCAGAGTTCAAAGAAAACCAGCCCTCAATAAGAAAGGAGAAGAGCCAGCCAGCTCCTTTCACACCTTTTGGGATGCTGGGCTCCCCCAGAGCAATTCAGGACATTTGCGGGGGGCGGGGGGGGGGGAATGGGAGGCTTAAAAGTAGAAAAAGTAACAGAGAAAGCCACGGTCTCTGGATGCTCCAGAAAAGCTGCGGTGGTGGACTTTTGCGATAATTTATTCAGTTTTCAGGAAAGCACACTTGTCCCACAACATCCTGAAAATTTAAGGCCCGGTTTGAGTTGTGAGATGATTGCATGTACGCACCCCCATCCCCACCCAGGAGGTGTGTTGGCTCTGATACTCCAGGGTGTTAGTTTTGTTTTAAATCTCACCATTCAGTAAAAGTCCTGAAGGGTTTGAAGATCTTGTTAAAAGAGCATCTGAATGAAAAATCACCCCATGTGGAATCAAGTGCCTTAAGATCCAGGCAGGTTGGGCTTTCAGCTACAGATTCCTGGCTCCTTTAAGGAACACACATTAAAGCTGGGAAGGAGTCAAAAGGCTCTTTTTAAAAAGAGTGGAGGAGCACTTGAAAGGGCATTGGTATCTGGGCTCATTCTACTATTACTTCTGGCAAACGGGTTTTACCAGTTGTGGTTTTAAAACCTGGTTGATCAAAGTCAACAGTAGTGGGCCTCTTGTTCCTTTCTAGCCCCTTTTAGGGTAGAAGAGGGTGTCACGCATTTCACACAGCTGTAAAGCCAACGTCTGTTGGTTTTGGCTTAGGTTATCATGGTTTGTAACTGTGTCTTAGTGTGATACACAAATCCAGGCGATTAAGGCCTATTCAACCATGGTTGCTATCATGCGGTTGCTTTATAGTGGCCCATGAGGCGCTTCAAGATGCACAGATGCATGAGACATTTTACTTTGCTCTTTGTAAAAAGTCATAGGTGATTCTTTCCACAGTGCAAAGGCTCAGAACTCAATGAAATCATGCTGCATTCATGTTTGTCAGCCTCTGAATTTGGGTATTTACCTCTCGATGCCACTTTTTTTACCTCTTCAGAATATTCGTGTAGATGAATATTTGGGTCAAGGAAGAGATGAAGGAAGGTGGCCCCCCTGTGTTCCTGCTTGGGGGAAGCGGGGCTCAGTGGGGAGCTTGCCAGTGTTCATCCATTTCATCCAGTCTGGCCAGGAGTTTGGCTGTGCCCAGTGTGGTTTTGGGGCTGGCCCTCCTGAAGACCATTCCAGGAAACATGGTCTCATCCCCTCTCACATGGAGCGCACGGATACCGGGACTCCATGGGGCCCTGCGTGGGTCTGATTCGGTGGAATTCATCACTGCACACTAGATTTTGACATCAAGCTTGGCTGCAAATCTGAGCTGTCCAGGCAGTTAACCATCGTTTGAGAGTTGACTTACTTGGCAGATGGTTCTCAGTCAGGACTTGCGTAGATTGGTCTATTACAGGAAGAACGACGCTGTATATGCACCGAAGTTTTCCCTGCTACAATACACAGGAGCCAAACTCTGTGCTCCAGAGTTTGTTTTGCTTCGACTCTGGCTTTTCCAAATTGGGTTTTCATTCTCTTGGATCGCTTTGGCCGCCCCTGACCTCTGTTAACCCGATGGTTCTCTCTCGCTGGGAGCTGCTGGTTTCTGCCTTGCCAGCTTCCTTCTTCACAGTAGTACTGTGAAGGATCCTTGAAAGGCCCTGCCTTCTATCTTGCCTAAACTTTCTTTTATTGCCTTGTAATCAGTGTTACTTCCTCACTCGTCACTCGTCATCGGATGGATTGGGGATTTCCCCACCTAGAAGGAAAGAACGGGCCAGCAAGGGCCCCCAGAGCCTCGCTCAGTGCAGGAATCCCTGTTCAGCCCCTGCTTGAACCCACGCTGCGTTCTGGGACAGGGGACCCCCCCCCCCCCCCCCCCCCCCCGTGAGTGGCAGCTATGCCTTGTGTTTCCCTGCCATTCAGTCAGAATCTCCTTCCAGGAACTTCTTTGTTTGTTCTGTTTGTATCATTGCCCATCTTACATATGGGCCATCAGCCCATTATTCTCTGTTCTTGTGCTCTAGAATTACAGCTGGTCCTTGACTTGCAACCTTTTCTTTAGTGACCAAAGTTACACCACTGCTGAAAAAAATACGACCCCAACAAGCTGAGTCAGTGGAGGAAGCCGGATTCACCTGAGAACAGCAGTGATTGGTTTAACAATTGTGGCAAAAAAAAAAAAAAGATTGCAAAAGTGGGTACATCTCATTTAACAGCCACCTTGCTTAGTAACATAAATTCTGATCCCAGCAGTGGTCGTAAGTCAGGGACTACCTGTGCAGAGACCAGAGATCTGTCACCTGAAGGGTCACCTCCCTTCCGAAAGTTTAAAAATGCTGCCAAAGAGCCAGGACTCTTCTTGGGGCGCCAGAGGGGAGAAGCCGAAGAGCCAGGACCTTACAGTGGAGATTGCCCGGAGAAGGGAGAAGGCTTTTCTGCAGAGTGCTTAATTTGGAGACAGGTTGTGTTGCCAAATATTAGCTCTGTGTGTATGTGTGTGTGTGTGTGTGTGTGTGTGTGTGTGTGAGAGAGAGAGAGAGAGAGAGAGAGAGAGAGAGAGAGAGAGAGAGATGCCAGCGAGCCGGCCTGTGCTTCTCCATCCCTCCGTAATGAGCAGCCATTGTGTTTTCTTCAGTGCCCTCCAATAATAATAATCCCAACTGTTGGTGCAAGGAGAGACTGCCTAATGAAGCTGGCTGGATCTCGGGAGATTAAGAGGTGACTGCTGGGGCTTTTCCATTTGATCAGGCTGTCCTGAGCGTGAGAAAAAGGCCCGGGAAGAGGTTTCCCGACAAGGGCAGCCTCCCATCGTGGGGATGGACATTCCTGCTGCCTTTGGCCGTGCCACCGTTGCCTTGGAGATGGGAGGACTCCTGTGACTGGCCCCCTTTGTCTGCCAGGGAGCAGTGGCCAAAGGGTTAACCCCCCAGCCCCCTTTTTCTCTCTCCCCTCCAAGGCAGCGGGCCGGAGGGAAGGGAAGGGAAAGGGCCCTGGTTGAGTTCTAGAGCCCTCCCTCTTGAACAGGACACCCCTGCCCCGACACAGATTATGGGTGGGCATCCCAAGAGCTGGGTTCAGATCCAGACTAAGCTAGAAGAAAGAAGTAAACTGGAAGGAAAATGAGGATCCAAAGTGAAATCTACCCCTGCAAAGTTGGCCTTGACAGAGAGTGAGTTGGAGAACAAGAATGAATCCATAAGGTAACTGCCGAGTAGAGCTTGTTGGGTGACTCAGGCAAGTAAGCCAAGCCACATGATAATGAGTTGACAGTGTGGAAAACTCCATCCTCTTGAATAGGCTGAGATAATTGCATTGCTTTAAGCTGAGCAATTGCTTGAAAATGAGTTTTAGTAATACAAGAAGCTTGTAGTAAAATAACAAGAAATCTTAGATTTGGGGAATGGTGATAAAGACAAGTTTAAGACCAGAGCGTTTGATCTTGGCAGAAGAATGCATTTTTGAGCTAATGTGCATGCCGGGATGGAAAGAAGATCAGGGCTGCTCAAACATGCAGGACAGCCGCCCAGCTTGGCTCCCATGATCCTCAGCATAACTCAAAGCCACACGGATTCTGTCTCTGTGGATCGCTTACTTATTCTGCTCAGTTTCTTTCAGGTTGTAGTGAGCTCTAATTCACTGCCATGCTTGGCTTTCAGGCAGAATAACCTGGTTTTCGGTAGCACATAACTATAGTTATTTCCTCCCCCCACCCCCCACCCCCCCGCCCCGTGTACACTTGCTAATGTGAAATATTGAGTTTTCAGAAATAAAGTTCTGGGACTCTTTTTTAAAAACGCAGACCCAGACTTGTGTTGCACCTCCTGAGAAGAGGAATGGCTGCTTTTCCTGGGTCATCACACAAGCCCGGCTAATCTTGGGGATGTCTCTGCTTCTGTTCTGGGAGGATTCCTCCAGGGAGAGAGTCCCCACCCCATAAAATCCCGGGTGGCTAATTGGCTCTTCTAACTAGAAAGGAAGGGAGCCCCCCCTTCTAATGCTGGAGCCGGGATTAACCTCTTGGGTTTGAAGTGGGGTTTGGAAAGAAGCCCTGGCCCTCCCCCTCCCCCTCCCCCTGCCCCTCCCCCAGAGTTGATATTTCATGTGTGTGAAAAGCCTTTTTGGAGAGCTGGCAGGATACAAATCTGTTCCAAGGATCATGGCAGCCCCCCTCCCTCCCTCCCTCCCTCTGTGTGTGTGTGTGTGTGTGTGTGTGTGTGTGTGTGTGTGTAAAGACAGAATCCCACTCCCGAAACACACCTAACACACACACACACACACACACACACACACACACACACACGTGTGCATCTGCTTCTACAGAGTTGGGAAAGCAGCTTCCTGCCTGCCTGGAGTAGGGGGAGATTCTTTGGGAGATAAACCTTGACCTTGGAGCCCTTCCCAGAGAATCAAGGAGGCTCTGAGGTTTGGTGGGCTAGCAAGGCTCCTGCAGGTCTTCAGCGAAGACTTTCTCTCCTGGAAATCCCCTTGTGTGGCAGGTTCCTTGCCCGCTGCTGGGCTCTCGGAGGAGAAGCGCGAAGGACCAGGCAAACCCACAGAGTTCACAACTGAACTTTCCCCCCTGTGCAGAAAGCTGAGGCGGCCTTGTGAGCAGGCGCTGAACCGCTTGCTTGCCCTGGCTGGTGCACTGCCACTGTTTTTTTAAAAAAAAAAAGTTTTATTGATTTTAACAACAAACAAAAACATATAAAACATAAAACATAAAAACATCCTCCTCCTTCATAGATTTACAAACAGTGTATCGGTTGGTTTACCACTTTTTTTGTGCATCCATTTCCTAGTCGCCATTATAGTTATATTACATAATAACTCATATTATCAATCAACAATTATATAACCTAATATCATTACTGACTATAGTTTTGTTAATTCATACTTTAATGAGATAACTATAATTTACTTAATTTATTTTACAACGAATCATAAAATCATACCAAGTCTATCTTAATAAAATTTTATAAAAATAATATCAAAGAAAAAAGAAAAAAAAGGAAGTATATATTCATTATATCCTAAGTTTCTAACTATTCTATTATTATATTTTATTATCTATCCATTGATAAAAAAGGTCCCAAACTTCATAAAATTGTTTATCTTCTTGTTCTCTAACTTCAAATGTCAATCTACTCATTTCAGCACAATCCAATATTTTCTTAATAGTTTCTTCCTCTGATGGAATTTTCTCACTCTTCCAATTTTTAGCAAATACAATCCTAGCCGCTGTTAATACATTTACAATCAAATACTTCAAATTTTTATTATATGTATCGGGTAAAATTCCCAATAAAAAAATCTCTGGTTTCGAATCTATATGTCATTTTTTCCAACCATATGCGAATTTTAGTCCAATATTTTCTAGCGTCCTCACAAGTCCACCACAATGGTAATATGAGCCAGGCATCTGATGACATTTCCAGCACTTTTCAGATTTATTCTTGAACTTTCTTGCTATTCTTGTCAGGGGACAAGACTGCCACTGCCACTCTTCAGTTAAACCAGCAGCCGGGTTTTTCTAGGTGGGCTGAGGGTCCTGTCAGCAACCGTGAAGGTGCCTTTGCTCTCCCACCGACTCAGAGATGGAAGATCAGGAGGCAAATGAAGGTTTGCCGTGTTGAGTTTTACAGCTCTAAAGTTGGGGCTGGTTGAGTTGATGGAGACGGACTCTGGTCTCTTGGTGGGGGTGGGGGCCGAGGCCTAATGAACAAGGGAAGAGGACAGTCGAAGCCTGGGGACTTGTCCAGCCCAAATAGGTGAGCCAAAGGGAGAGAGAAGTGATTCTACCCAAAGGGACTCTTCCGACCCCAACTCAAATTCGAAAGGAGATATTGGCTCCTTTTGTGGCAGCGTCTTCTCTGAGCAAAGCACTTGCAACGGATTCTCTTAACAGGAAGTCTATTTGAACAGCCTGGAAGGTGGAAATTTTGCTACCTATGGCTGTTTTCACGATCCTTGAGAGGAAATGGATACAGAGACCGACTAAGCCCCCTTCCCTGCCTGCCTTGCAGGCGTCTCTGCAGCCATGCTAACTGACCACTCTGATGAATCCTTTGGGCCATGAGCCACCTGGGCTCTGGTTGTCCCTCTTGATGATACTGTGTAGGAAGCCTTTTGACTGGCCAGTGGAGACACGCGCCTTTCAGCTGCAGGCAAAGGCATTTCGGGGGGATAAGGTGTGAGCAGGCCTGGGAGAAAGGGCCAGCAGAGCTTGGGGGAAATGCCTGAGTTTCAGAAGGGGCAAAGGCTGCTGCTATCTGACACTCAGTTGCTCACGGTGCCTGCCTGGAGGTTGGAAGCCAGGCATGCTTTGCTGCACTCCCTGGAGCTTGCCTGCGCTTGCTGGGAAGTGTAATGATAGGCTTCTGCCAACTGCCCCGTGGCTGATTGCACACATGTGTAGAACACCTCAGATGCATCTCCAAGAAGTGGAAATCAAGGTGTGCCCGAAGACTGGCGGCTAATGCTCTCCCATCCATGGAGGATAACCAACATCAGCGCCAGAGCCAGCTGGGGGCTATTTGTGAAGAGGAGCTTGAGAAAGGCTGCAAAACAGCTTGTGGGTCTGCCTTTCTAATGGGAAGGTGGGGCTGATGGCGCTGGAAAGAAATTGCATCGTGGCAGAGAGAGAGAGAGAGAGAGAGAGAGCAACAGGCAGGTCTCTGGGTTCTGTGCACCACAGTCTATGAAGAGCATGTCTCAACGTGGCTGGTATTTGATCTCTGGACCTTCTCGTAGGAGCAGCCTTGGTGACCCTAATGAGCTTGGGCTCTGATGGATGGGCATCTAGCTGTCTTGCCTGTTGTGTAAAGGCAATAATAATATATGTCCCTTTGGAAGAGAAGCCGTGCACGATCTGATGTTGTGGAAGCGAAGATACAATAAGATGTATGGATAGGGATGTCGCCAGGTACAGGGCCACGGGGAGGCTGGGGAAAGACGTGGCCTGGGCAGGCCTTTCCTCTGAGGTGTGCTTATGCTCCTGTTCATAGGGATAGGTATGTCCCACCTTTCACCTGGACTCTTTTCCTCTGCTCCCCTTGTGCTCTGAATACAGCTATGAAGGTGAGGTCCACCTGTGGAATGAGGGTTGCCACCTGGCCCTGGGATTTCTGAAGCCCAGCCCTGTGACTCAAGGAGGCAGGGTTGCCCTCAGAGCCAAGCCAGGCCCTGCCTGGGGAGAGGAGTTCTCCACAGTCAGCCCCACCTCACCAATCCATTAGGGTGATGAAAGGAGGACAGATCCCTGGTGCAGGTTCTGCTGTAGGCTAATCACTACCTCGTGGCTAGTTGGTTTACTTAGCCACCCCGAAGTGGGCATTTAAAGAGCTTTTGTGGAGGAGATGGAGCTCTTCTTGATGAAAGCCGTTCGAACACCGACACCCAGCCCGATTCCTCTGCTCTGGAAAGAGGCTGGGTGGGTCTCCGAGTCAGCAGCCCCGGTCAGTCATCGAGGGGCACGGCCAGGGAGGGGGAAGGCCATCAGGCTGAGCGGAGGACGTGGCCTGAGTTTGACCAGGATTGGGAGTCCTGGTTGACTTTCCGCAGGGAGTAGAAACAAAAAGGATTCCTGGTTTGGGGACTGGAATAAAAATAAATAGTTGTAGAGAAAATGTAAACAATGCTGTAACCGTAGAGTTAAGAGCTTATTTTCTATTTATACAGGTAGTCCTCCACTTACGACCACAATTGAGCCCAACATTTATGTTGCTAAGTGAGAAATTTGTTAATGAGTTCTACCCCATTTTATGACCTTTCTTGCCAGCTGTTAAGTGAATCTGGTTTCCTCATTGACTTTGCTTGTCAGAAGGTCACAAGAGGAGATCCTGGGACACGGCAGCCGTCGTAAATCGGAACCAGTTGCCAAACATCTGAATGTTGATCACGTGACCCTGGAGAAAGCTGCAACGGCTGTGTGAAAAATGGTCATACGTCACTTTTTTGAATGGTCACTAAATAAACTCTTGTGAATTGAGGACTACCTGTACTTATTTGTTTATACTTCTGTAAAAGAAAACTAGAAGTCACCTCTTTATAATTCCTTTTTTCTTTTCTTTGAGTTCTGCATTTTGTCTGTGCTCTTTTCCTTATTTTTGCATTTCCCCTTTGTTTTCATTTGAAATATTGTTAGTTTTCATTCTGTATTAAAAATTTTTATTAACGTTTTATTTTAAAAAAAGAGACCAGTAGTTTAGTTCAAGGAAATCAGTGCGGAGCTCACACCGCTTCCTTAACCCTCTTTTCTGGTTGACTGTATTTCTTCTAAAAATAACCTTAAATAGGAAGCTGTCTGTCTCTGACGTGAGAAACCAGCCTGCAGCCTTATCTTTGCTTGCTGGGGTGCTTCGGAGTCCTTCGTGAGGCCCACGAATATTCATGTGAAATAAATAATGCCTGGGTTTGCTGGGAATGGGGAAAAGGGCAAAGTTTGGCTCTGGGATCGGACGGATCCTGGAAGGCTTGAGACCCTTAACAAGGAAGGCAGATTTGCCTTCTGGAAAAGGGCTGTGCTCTTAGCCATTTTGTGAGCGCGCCCATTATTAACAGTCTGCTCTCCAATGGGAATCCAGGGTCAATTGGGGAGGTCCAGAGCCTGCATTCTTGCCCCCCCCCCCCGGGATCCGCCTCCACACTCAGGAAGTGGTGGTGGGGGTCCTGCTGTTGGCCCTGGGGAGCATCACTTCCATTTTCCCTTGCCAAAAGCCCGATCCAGCCAAGTCATAGCGATGCAGGGCAGGTGGGGTTGACGCTGCCCTGTCTTCCATAAGGCAGGTATGGCCTACCCTTGCTTCCTCCAAGCACCCCCAAGCTTAGCCGCATTCAGATTTCTGGGGGTGGGTGGGCGGGCTGACAGTTCTTCTAGGTGCCAACATTGGCTGCCCAAAGCAGGTTAGCAATGGTGGGAGAAGTGACTGCCAGGCCAGAGTGGGTGAACCTAGAGAGAGGAGGCTGGAGCGGAAGAGACGAGAGATCTTGCAGTCTGAGTGATGTATCTGTATTCCTGTGTGACTCATGGCCTGGTGTGAGGGATATTTATATATATTTCCTTGTTCTGCAGAATGAAGCCTCACTTCGGTCTTCGTGTTCGGCTTCCTGTATTCGATAAAATGCATTTCCTACTTTTCCACTCCTCGTGCTTCTGTTGGGACACAGAAACCCCACGAGGAGCTGGGCTGAGATTTCTTGGCTTTTTAAAAAGATCTCCAGCTTTTGGTTTGATTGTATGATGTAAGCCAGACTTGGGGTGGCAGTTCTCTGAGTAGGCAGCCATGCTGGTCAAGGGACAGTGGGTGGGCGGCGGGTGTCAGCTAGTAACTAACTGCAGAGTAACTGTGAGTAAAGAGCTCATTTCTGTGAGTTCTGCTTGCTGTATTTCCCCGTTTTACATGCAGGAATAAGATGATTATGACTGGATACAGGACAGGCTTCTGAAACTTCTTATGATTTTAAAGGGAAAAAACATTATTTCTTTATCTTGATCACTTTAAGATATGTGGACTTCAGCTCCCAGAATTCCCCAGCCAGCCACTGTGATTGCTGGCTGGAGAATTCTGGGAGCTGAAGTCCACATATCTTAAAAGTTGCCAAGATTGAGAAACACTGGAATAAAGAGATGATACACATCCTATAAATCCGTATATGACTCTTACATTTCTGTTCTGCCAAGAACTCTATTCCTGCGCTTCATTTGCACCTTACACACATGGGGAGGGGCTGAAGCCAGCATTGGGTGGATGGGCCAAGAGCAGAAATGGGTGGGAGACTTCTACCCTGTTGTCCTCTGCCTCTCTTGCCAAGGTGGGGACAGATCACTTCCCAAAGGCCCTCACTGAATGGATCCAGCCGGCTTTTGGAATCGGGCCAAGGGTCAGGGGCATCCATGCAGGAGAAAGGTTGGAAAATCAGGAAAGGGGCTTCAGTTGCGTCATTCCGGCCACCACCTCGACTTTTAGAGCATCCCGTTCTTCGCCAAGGGCTGCAATTGCCTAACTGACTGGGAAGTGCCTACACAGCCCTGGCTCTGATGTTGTGTGGCACTAGGGGAATCTTTTCCAGGAAGGGAAGCATACCTGATTTCCCACACCTGATCCCACCTTCTGGCTCCCCCAGGTACCTGGACCTCCTCTTTCCCAGTGAGGATGGAGCATTGGAAGAGGGTCTGTTTCTCTGCCCTCTCCCCTCTGGGGATGCAAAGCAGGACTCCTGGAATGCTTTGACAGCCTCATCCCAATGACATCCAGCCGGCCAAAGGAAGCGGATTCTTTGGAAGCTGCTGCTAGAAAGAAACACGGCTCCATCAATGGAAAGTGCACGCAGCCAAGAAAATCCCAACTCTTCGCTCCGACTCTACTCAAACCTTCTCTTGGTCTTTTTGGTCATCCTCCCTATGGGGCTTGAGTGACGGATGCTTCTTGCTTCACAAATCCTCAGATCCAAATACAGATGTTTTATGTTTCTGCACTTTTGTAAATTTCCTTCTCATCTTGTATTATATTTCTCCGCTGTGTGCTTTGGCACTCATATCTTGGACCCCAGAAATAGGGGAAAGGGTCTATTTTTACAAAGTGACAGAAATATTGCAGTGGAATGGCTTTGTTTTGCCAGTGTTCAGTTCCAGAATCTCTCCTTTGCCTCAGGATGAACACCAGAACCCTTGGAGGATTTCTGTCTAAGGGAGCTTTGTGGAGACATGGCAAAGGCAGCCTGTTCTGCAACATGGATGCTCGCAGAGGCAACAGAGGAAGACTGTAGTGGAGGGGTTCTGCTTATGAGCACCCAGGTAATTTTAAGTGCCCAGGTTCTGCCCATGGCGGGAGGCCCAGGGCCACTGGTCTGACTCAGCGGGCTTTTTATCTTCTTCAGGGGTGGCTCTTCTCATTTTGAAAAAGAAACCCAGGACAGACTACATGCTTCCCCCAATGCAGCAGAAAGTTTTGCTAGGATGAGATACATCTTGTCCTCCAGAAGAGGTTGGGAGTTGATTGGCCTCCCCTGCTGGTTTGGGAAGGATTCTCAATAGGTCACCATGACTTGCAATCTTAGCATCTCTGAGATGTGTGGACCAACTCCCAGAATTCTTCAAGTCCACACATCTCAAGGGTTGCCAAGGTTGAGAAAGAGAGAGCTAAAGTGGAGAAGTTTGTCTTTTGTTTTACAGCGGGCGTCTGTGGTTTGCTGCACTCCAGAATTTCACTGCTATCCGTCTTTGGCCCCGTTGGTTGGGCACCTTGGAATTTCCAGTGCATCCGGCCAGTGTCGAGTTGGAAAGGGTTCTTCTCAAAGCTCCATGTCGCTATGTTGAGCCCTTACGGGTCTTCCTTTCCCAGGCTCTGCATTTGAGCGGGCCCACTGCCTGCATTGGACCTCCTCCCCTTGTGCTGCTCTGCTTCCAGTCAGCCTGCAGATGCCGGAACCTGCCTGCACCGCTTGCCTGATGGTCCCACTCTCCTCCCTGTCCCGAAGCCTCAGCTTGTGGCTGCCTCAGCTTAAGCCTCGGGTTGCCATTTGGCACTTCTGTGGTGCCATCTAGTGATCACTGTGAAGAAGTGCCCAAAATACAGGGGAGATACCGGTAGGAAGAAAAGCAGATCTGGCAAACGATGTTTAAATTCAAAAATAAAAGGGAAAAAGCTGCATAAAATCATAGAACCTGGAACAATTTATGCATATTCTTTTATTTGGAATATCCTGCCCTATATTAATCCTAGGATTCTTTGTTATTCTGTTATATTATCTGGTGACTGGGAAAAGCAACATATAGGTTACAGAATAATAAGAGTTATAGAGTTGGAAGGGGCATTATAGGTCTTCTAGTCCTGCTCAAGTCGGAGATCCTATATCATTCTGACGAGTGGCTGTCCTGTCTCTTCTTGAAAGCCTCCAGTGATGAAGCCCCCACAATTTCTGAAGGCAAAAGCAGTTTCACTGGTTAATTGTTCTGTCAGGAAATTCCTCCTTATTTCCAGGTTGAATCTCTCCTTGATCAGTTTCCATCCATTGTTCCTTGATTCCCCTGATCTAGGGTGTTGTCTATTCCTGCCAGCTTAATATCATCTGCAAATTTGGTCAATTCCCCTTCTATTCCCTCATCTAAGTCATTTATGAAGATGTTGAAGAGTACTGGGCCTTTCCCACATTTTTCTAGCTTACCAAGAAGTAGGTTGTGGTCTACTTCATTGAATGCCTTGCTAAAGTCTAATTATACTATGTCCACAACATTTTGCTGGCCTACTAATTTAATCACTTTGTCAAAGATTGAAATAAAATTATAAATATTTGTTTCTAGATGTTCACAGATTTATTTTTGATTATCTTTTCCAGTATCTTCCCAGGTATTGATGCTAGGCTGATTGGTCTGTAGTTTCCTGGGTCTGTTTTTCTTTCTTTTTTGAAGATGGGAACCACATCAGCTCTTTTCCAATCCTCAGGTAGTTTCCTGGTGCTCCAGGATTTTTGAAAGATACGGTACAATGGTTCTGAGATAAGGTCTGTCAGCTTCCTTAGAACTCTGGGATGTAATCCATCAGGTCTCGGTGATTTATATTCACCAATATCAGACAGGTGTTCTCTTACCATTTCCTTGCTTATTTAAATTTTTATTTCTAGTCCTATCTTTTACAGCTATGTTTTTGGAAGGTTGGGCTATAGTTTCTTTTTGCGTGAAGACTGATGCAAAGAATGAGTTAAGCAGCTCTGCTTTCTCCTTATTGCCTGTTACTTCTTTGCTGTCTTTTCTCTTTAGTGGACCAGCTGTTTCCTTGGCTTTTTTCTTGTTATTTTAATGTTTCTTTCAACTTTTTTTATTATCTTTCACTTTTGTTGCAGGTCATGGTTCATTCTGAGCCTTTGCTTTCCTGACTTCATCTTTGCAGATTCGGGTTATCTGCTGATATTCTGCCTTAATTATGTGTCCCTTTTTCTGTTTTTTTTTAACTTGTCCTTTTTCTCTTTCAATTTGTTAGAGAGATCTTCGTGCAACCATGCTGGTTTCTTCTTGGATTTCTTGTTTTTTTCTTTTTTAGTGGTATTATGCTGAACTGAGCTTTTATTATCATATTTTTCAGGGTTTCCCAAGCTTCTTGAGTTGTTTTCCCCTTTAGGATTCTCATCCAAGGAGTCTTTCCCAAGCTCTCTCTGAGTTTGTTAAAATCAGCTCTTTTAAAATCTGTATGGTTATGTTCTAGTGCTTGTGTTCGCATTCATATTGAATTCCAATATGAATATGGAATAGATAAAAACTGAGGTTGTGTCTGAAAATATATTTGTGGCTTTCGCCACAAGAGACACATTATAGAAGAGAAATTATAACTAAACACAAATAGCTAATTTATGGTTGCATATTGAACACTGTAATGCTGAGTTTGAAACAACTATGTACAAATGAAGAAACTGAAATGTTGAAATTTGAAACAGAAGAAAAACAACGGAAATGAACAAATGGAACAATGGAAGAATATGTGGATTAAAGATCTAAAATTTACAGTATTGTTACATCATTAAAGATTTTTTAAATTAAATGATGATATTGGTATTTGAAGGAAAAATTGTTGAAAATGTATAAAGGTATTTCCGATTTATGTTGGAAATGTGAACAACAAAAGGGGGACTTTTTATCAAGCTTGGTGAACATGTAAAAAAGCTAAATAAATGGAGCCAAATGGCTACATTGATTCAGAAGATTTTAAAGATCAATTTACTGTAGATCTGAATCCGGAGGTGTTTCTTTTGGGATTGATTGAGTTGAAAAAGTTGGGAAATAATCAACTGGAACTTTGCTTTTATACACAACTGCAGTGAGACTTTCATATACGCAACAGTGGAAAAATTTGGCCTGGCCTACAATGCTAAAATGGAGGACGAAAATGATGCAACTTGTCAAGATGGCAGCTTTGATCAGAGGAAAGGCTCTGATCAAGAACTTAAGCTTAATTAAAACTTTATTTTTAAAAAAATTAAGTTAAAGTTTTCTTAAAACTTAAAAGAACTTTAATTACATCTAAAGCTGATTGGAAACCCTTTCTGGACTTTTTGCACAAAACAAACAAAATGAAATTATGATATTTGGTTTTGGTGATTGGAAAAAATAGATTATAGAAAAAAGACTATAGAAAAGATCACCAGCAGTTTTTCATTCAGTTGTTTTCTGAGAAGTCTCAGGTAGTATAATCTCTGCTGGGCCCTTTTGACCAGGGCTACAATGTGAGTGCCCCAGGTCAGGTCCTCTTTTGTGTTAACACCCAGAAACTTTAAACTGGCCACGCTCCACTGATAAGCAAGGGCTGGATGTCTGATCTATTCCTTCTATAGTCCACTATAAGCTCCTTGGTCTTATTGGAGTTAAGGACCAAGTTATTGTCTCCACACCACGAAAGCAACCGTTCCACCTCATCTCTGTAGGCAGACTCATCCCCCTTGGAGATGAGTCCCACCACTGTTGTATCATCTGCAAATTTAGCAGTAGTATTACTAGCGTGAGTGGGAATGCAGTCATTCACATAAAGAGTATAGAGTAAGAGACTCAACACGCAACCTTGTGGTGTACCAGTGTTAAAAATAAGGGCTGAAGAGGTATGATTACCTAATCTGACCCTCTGAGAGTGGCCAGATAGCAAATCCATTATCCAAAGGCAGACTGAATAAGAAAGTCCAAGGTCCAGAACTCTAGACCCTTGTCTTTCTGGACTATATAGTGTATGACATTTGTCACTGGGAGATTTTTCCTTGCCACAATACCAGCTCAGACGGGTCACTTCAGTTTCGGACATTATGTAGGTAATGACAGTTGGAACAAAAAATTCAACTCTGCTCTTGCAGCGAGACTCTCTTTATGAGCAGAGAAACAATATTCTGCAGACGTTGCTGGGTGGATTGAAGTTTGCAAGGAGCGGACCAGGCTGTTTCCTGTCCCAGAGGATTAAGTGTCTACCTTTTCATTCTGGCAGGAAAAAAACAAAACACCACTTTGATTTCAAGGTGACCCAAATTCTTGTATCAGGAAGAATTGAGTTAATTAGGCAAATCAGCATTTGCTTTCTGAGTTTTGAGTTGCATTAAGAAAAGCTTGGAGTGGGGCAGTCACAGGGAGAAGCAACCTTGGGAGGGAAATGGCAGTTGCTGCCCGTTCAGTTCAGGTATCAGAGGGAAGGAGGGGAGCAGAACCCAGGTGTTGGGCAAGTCAATCCCCTCTGTTGTAATAACAGAATAACGAAGTTATTCCAACTCCCTGCTCACAGAGGAGAGCCTATACCATTCAGTCTGTCCAGTCTCCTCTTAAAAGCCTCCAGTGATGGTACACCCACAACTTACGGTGGGGAAGCCGTTCAACTGGTTGATTGTTCTTACTGTTGGTTGCTTCTCTCTGTGCTTAGTTTCCACCCTTTGCTTCTTGTCCTGCCTTCTGGTGCTTTGGAAAATACGTTCACCCCGTCTTCTTTGTGAAATCTGAAAAATCTCTTCTTTTCATTAAACTAGACATACTCTATTCCTGTAACCATCCTTCGTGTGTTTTAGCCTCTAGGCCCCTAATTTTCTTGGTTGCTCTTCTCTGCAGTCTTTCCAAAGTCTCAATATTGGATGCAATATTCCAGGTGTGGTCTTACTAAGGCTTTGTAAAGTGATAGTAGTACCTCACATGATCTATCCCTCTGTTAATACAATTTAGGATTGCATTGGCTTTTTTTGGCGGTGGCTGCTGCTGCTGCACAGTGCTGGCTCATATTTAAGTGATTGTCCACTTAGACTCCAAGGTCCCTCTCACAGTTGCTGTTATTGAGTTAGGTTTCACCCAATCTATACCTGTACTTCTGATTTTCCTTGCCTAAGTGTAAAACCTTGCTTTTCTCCACATTAAATTTCATGTTGTTGGATAGGGCCCATCGCTCAAGTCTGTCAAGATCTTTTTTAATCTGGAGTTTTTCTTCTGGGATATTGGCTATTCCTGCCAAGCTCCGTATCATCTGCAAATTTGATGAGTTCCCCTTCTATTCCCTCATCTAAGTCATTTATGAAAATGTTGAAGAATACTGGGCCTAAGACTATTTGTTTGTTTGCTTGTTTATTTAGCGTATGGCAAATACATGGACTTATAGTGGTTCAAATGTTAATGTCCAGTCCACCCAGCCATTAAAGGACAGGGTAGCAACTAAGACTAACCTGAGCACAACCAAGCCCCCACCTGAACAGAACACACGCCCAGCCAATCAGAACACAGCCAACCCCCCAACCAATCAGAACACAGCCAAACCCCCAACCAATGAGAACACACTCCCACCCAATCAGAACACAGCCAAGCCCCCACCCAATCAAGTCACACCCCCACTAGCAGTTAAAAGGAAGAAGCAGCTGCAAGCTCACATTACTCTGAGAAGCACAGAGCCGAAGACACAAGCCTGAAGATGATGAATGAGACTTCATCGAAACGTTGCCTAGATACTTCGAATCTTACGCGGGAGAAAACCCGAACAACCAAAGATCCACATACAAATACCCGCGAGAACCTCAAAAAACAAATATATATATTATATTCAGCTTTACTTGGGTATTTTCCCACGTCATTGTAGTTGTGCTTTTAAAGTTGTAGCAACATTTCGGCAGAATCTCATCTGCCATCATCAGGCTTCTGTATTGTCTTCGTCTGTGAACCAGACTTTTACAGTTGTTTCAGTTTTAAATTTGGGGCTAGCCTACTGCTGTGCCAGAATGGTTTTTTCTTTATCCTGATTGGTTGGGAGTCTTGGTCTGTGTTTATTGGTCTTGGAGTTTGCTGTGTTCTGCTTGATTGGTGTTTCTAATATCTTCTGTCTGTTTTGTGACTTTTTTTGTCTTGGTTGGCTGGCAACATTGTGTTCCTGTATTGGAGGCTTTTAGTGCAGCTTGGCTCCAAGTAAATGGACGGCTATCATTTGTTAGGAAGCTAGGTTTCATCTGGGTGCCTGGTTGGGGTGCATTTGCAAACACCTGGGCACAAACAGATCCCCCCTGATACCTCCAGCTCAAACACACCCCAACCAGGCACACACACGCACATGCATGCACACACACACTCACTCACTCACACACACACACACACACACATATATATATATTCGTAGATTTTCACGGGTACAGGTATGCAGGTCTTGGCGTGTTCGGGTCTTTTCCCGTGTAAGGTTGAGACCATCTTGGCAGCATTTCGATGAGGTTCCATTCACCATCTTCAAGCTGGTGCTTTCGGCTTCGTGCTTGTGCGAGCAAAGCATGATCGGAGCTGCCGTCTCCCTATATATACTGGTGGGGAGGTTGGGTATGTTGTCATTTCTTGATTGGTTGATGGAGTTGATGTTTGCAGATTGGCTGGTTTTTTCGTAAGAACATGTGTGGCTGAGATATTGGCTGTGTGTCTATCAGCCTCCTGTGTTGTAACGACCTGGGTAATGGGCTGTGTGATGACCTTCTGAGTTCTATTGTTGTGACATCCTGGGTCTTGTGCTGTAATCTCCTGGGTTGTTGGCTGTGTTGCAACATCCTGAGGTTTTGTGGTGTAACCTCCTGAGTTCTGTGATGTGATATCCTGAGCGGGTGGCTGTGATGTGACGTTCCGGGTTTTGGTTTGGCTCCAAGTTTGAGGCCTGGCTATGTGTTCATGGTGTGTGTTAGTTTGTTTGGTTTGGGGGTCAGGGTGTGTGGCAGCTGGTGATGCAGCCGTGGTCTGGTTTCTGGACAGTGGTTGTCTTTCATCTATGGGATGGGTTTGGGTTTGAGTCTGGTGAGGAAGAATGGTGGTGGTGTCATGTGTGGTTTTGGGCCCGGTGTTGGTTTTCATGGCTGGGACTTGTTTGCTGGTAAGGGCTAGTTTCCAGATGTCTGGTAGGTGGGAGGCACCGTCCTGTTTATTCATGTTATGGGGGTGTTTCTCTATTTCGATGGCTTCCCTGATTATTCTCTTGTTGAAGTGTTCAATATTGGAGATTAATTTGGTTCCCTCAAAATTAATTTCATGTCCTGTGGCTTTGAGGTGCTGGAAAAGGGAGGAAGTATTTTCTTCTTTTCTGACTGCGTTCTTGTGTTCTGCGATACGTGCATTTATTCTCCTGTTGCTTTGTCCAATGTATGTGGCTGGGCAATTGTTGCATGGTATTTCATAATATATTATATCAGGACAGCCTTCGGCACTGACCAAAAATAGCCCCAAAGAAACCCCAAAGACAAGATCCAGCTAGAAAACCAAGGAGTTTATGAAATAAATGCATACACACACACACACACACACACACACACACACACACACTGTTGCATATGAATGTAATATGAATAAGATACCTTTGGGTTACAAGACTACATTAACATTTTGCAAGTTGTAGATCCTAAAAATCCTTCCATAAAACCTTGGAAGAATATCCAGAGTAAGACCTGTTGGTGGAAAAAAAAAAGGTTGGGCAGAGTGACTGATTCTAACGGAAGGAAAGGGAGTTTAAAGTGATGCCCCAAGGATGTGTGCGTGGGGAGTTGGCAAAGGGCCGAGAAAGGCTCCTCTGCATTGCTGCCAAGGGTGGGTAGATGGATGGAAGGGCAAGGCAGCACCCCAAAGAGCTGTGTGGCTGGGAAGGTGATATATCTCCAAGTCTTAAATGTTTGGGGTAAACAGTGGGACAAACTGATCAGTTGGCCCCCTGCCCCGCATTTTGGGACTTCCAGAGAAACTGAGACTGGCAGGCACCCCCCTCCCCTTGCCCTGATCCTGTATAACTGTTGTTCTTACTTTGCCATTCAAGCAAGAGTGGATAACAGTGCCCTCCAGTGTTTAGACCTGTCCCAGAGAGTTGGCAGCGCAGCTTCTGTTGAAACTGCTGCGACTGTGTCCAAGTTTGCCAAAAGCCACATTGTGACTTTGTGGCTGGAGACAGAGGCAAAATGGCATTGTTTGCATGCTGTGGCTGAGTTGGGGAGGAGGAACAGTGCAGACTAGGAGGAGAGAAAGCAAGGCCCTTGCCTGGGGTGAGCTTTCTCCTTCCGAGCTTCTCTGTGGTTCTCTGATTCAGTCGTAGGAAATTGAGAAGCTGGCACTTTGCTCACTGCCCCAAATGCCCAGGAAGCAGGCTGACCCGCCTGAAACACACCCATTCCCTGGTCTGAGCCAGAAGGTGACTCAGCTTGAGAGGAGCCACTCGCAAGAATCTGCAGGGAGGATGGCGGGGGGGGGGGGGGGGAATGTGGCCGAAAGGCAGGTTTGTAGTGACCATCCCTTTCAAGAAACAGAAGGGGCTGCGTGCGTGCGTGTGTGTGTGTGTGAGAGAGAGAGAGAGAGAGAGAGAGATCACACCTATTCATTTTTGTAAGCCAGGTTGTAGGGAAGAAAACTTGGTTTGGGAAGAGCTGCGTGACATTCCCACACTCACAGCCTCCTGCTTCCTTTGCTGCTTTCGAAAACATCCCCTCTGGTTCTGAGTACACAGAGGGGGTGTTTGAGACCCCTGCGTGGGAAGGTTGCACAGGAGAATGAAGGAGCAATCCTGAGGCCTTGGAGGGGGGGGCGGGCGTGTCCCCACAGGAGCAGTTAGTTCCTTCAGGGCAGAGTCTAAACCCTCAGCACATGAAATGACGAGGTTCATTTTATGCCAAGTACTTGCTGAAGCCCAACGTGTTGAGCTTCAGCAAGCATGTTTTTCAACCTCAGCCACTTCAAGATGGATGGACTTCAACTCCCAGAATCCTTCAGCCAGGCTGAGAAAGACTGTAGCAGACAAGAGCTACTCCCCACCGCCCCCGAGATATAAAGGTGCCCAGGTTGTTTCTGAGGGGAAGTAAGAGTCCCTGGCCAGCCTCATGGCCGGAGGATCCGTCCTGTCGGTCGTTAGTCATCCCAGAACTGAGAAATTTTACTTTATCAGGAGCAGCAGAGACAGTTGGGAGTGAAGAAGCCAGCAGTTGGGTTGGCAAAAGGAATTCTTTCTGCAAAAGTAAAACATATATGTAGGGGAAAAAAACCCACCCTTTTTCCGGCAACCCAACTTTTGCAGTTCCCCAGGATTTTACCAAGATCGCTTTCAGACACAGGCTATTTTTGTCATCCTCCCCTGCATGAGGGATAGTGATCCGTGTTCTGGAGAAGTGGCAGTAGAGGGAATTGCAGGTGTTGGAGGGAAAACCCTCCCGAGATGAGTTTGTGGAAGGTTTGCTCGAGTTCTGCTTCAAATAAGCTGAGTTTAGGGCAGAAAGGCATAGAAACGTTAACTACTTCAGACATCTTTGCAAGTAATTGGGAACAGAATGAGGCAACTCACCATGGCCATCTTCCTGCGGGACAATTCAATAATACATTTTAATTAATTTTTTTTAAATAAAAAAGTATTTTAATGTTTGTCATTCACATTTCATTTTGTCCCTCTTTTGGCATCCTTCCTTTAAGGATTCTATTTCACCCATTTCTTTGGTATTAGTGTAGCACTTATTCCGCTGCAAGTTGTCCCTTGGCAGAGCTGGCCATGGCCAGTTGCCCTAGACCAGGGGTGTCAAACTCTCCAGGCCCGGGCCCAGATCTGGCCTGGCCTGGCCTGCAGGGTGCTTAGATCTGGCCCCCAAGGACTGGCCTGCAGTGCCTCTGCCAGCAGAAACAGAGGCTGGGAGGAAGGGCTGTGTTCCCCCCCACCCCGAGCTCCGTTTTGACTGGCAGAGGGTTGCAGAAGGCCATTGCAGCCGAAAACAGAGCTCGGGGCCCGTTCTTGCTGGCAGAGCGCTTGGGCCACCACAGGTGCCCCTGACACAAGTGGTGTTGAGCTGGCCAAGCCCACGCCAGCCACACACCCCAAGGTCAAATGCAAGACTGATGTGGCCCTCGATAAAATGGAGTGTGAGTCTTAGACCCATCGGGAAAGCTGCACTTGCTTAATGTCTGTCCGGGGCTCATTCCCCTGATCAGGGTGGATCTGGTAGACAAGGCTTACTTCTGCGTGTGGAAAGACTAATTTGCAACACCACCATAATAATATTGAACAAAATCCACAGTTGGGACCTTTCTCTGGACCCCTGAGGGAAACCTTTGAGCATGAGAACATGGGACTGTTATTTTCAGAGGGGAAAAGGGGGGGGCTCCACTCCCCCACCTCTTGAGCCTACGTACACCTTAATTCTGACCTGCAGCCCCTGGTCTCTCATAGGGTGGTGATGAGACATCCAGCAGTTGCAGAGGGTCAAGCTCCTCCAGGATCCGCTGTGTGGGTTGACAGTCCCTGAGACCAGGACAGCCCCCGTTTTGCCTCCGAGGCTCCCTTTTAGCAGGAGGCAGGTTGGATTAGAGTTTCCACTGATTCTGCCCTGAGCTTGCCCTTCCCACATTACGCTGGCATTTGCATTGCCACAGGCAGGGGTGATTCTCCAACAAGAGGGTGTGCAGTTGCTCACAGAGGGCAGGACAAGGGCTGGCTGGGAGATCCAGGAGGAAGCTGTGCCGGAGCTGAGGTGATTTTGAAGAAGCCACGTCTGCGTAAGGAGTCCTGGCTGGGATTGTCCTCGAGTGAAGCGATGGGAGGGGGCCATTTGGTAGATGACATCTTCAAGTTTACGGATTGCAGACAGTGGAGATTATGGCTCTCTCCCCCCTCCTCCCATCTCTCCCCCCTTCGCCCCCAAGAACCAAGACATGCCAGGGGTATTGCTTGGATTAAAAGCAAAAACTGCAGTAGTCTTGTCTTAAGGGCATTTCATTTTACTCAGAAGGGAGAAATTGTATCTAAGTAGTTCTTTTCCACCAGCAAAGTAGGGGAGACAAGGGTTCTTGTTGTTTTAGTAATAATACTGTTATTCCAGTGACATTTTCAGTTCCTCTTTATATATCAGTGAAAAGGTCCCTTAAAATATAAAGGTTCATCCCAGTGTCTGGTTGTATCTAAAGGAAGATGGCCAGGAACAAGGACCCGTTGTCTTCCCTGGGCTTCCTGGCAAGGATCTGCCATGATGTGATTGCCCAGCGATGGCAGCCGTAGCCCTCTGAACAAAAGCGGCAGGCTCCCCATCCTTGAGTGATGATTTGTTGGTTAATGATCCTGTTTCTGCATTTAAGAAGCTGGGACAAGTTAAGATGCTTCCAGGGAAATTAGATTAATTTCATTGATTAGGATTGTGCCTTTTACAAGGATCTGTGAGTGAGTCGTGGAAGGCATCAGGCACTTCTGGAAGTGCCAAGGGTAGGCAGTGCATCCTTTCCCTCTATGTCATGTCTCTGTCGGAGTCTGATTCACAGGGAGGGCCCGAGCAGCTGACAGGGAGTGTAGCTCCATTAGGTGGGGAAGAAACCAGGGAAGTGCAAAGTCCAGCTGGGCAGAGCAGGGAAGAGGTAGAACAAGGGAGAGAGAGTTCAGAGGAAAACCCTTCATCCTAGGGCACGCAGGGAGGAATGGAGAAGGGAGCAATGTGAGTTGCATGACTTACGGGGGAGGAAAGGGCCCTGATTCCCTTCATTAGCTGCAGCTGGGAACACAGTGTTTAAAAAGGGAAGCTGCATACAACAAGTTGTTGGGAGCAAATTGTGAATTTTCTGGTATCGTTGAGGCTTTATTTTTATTTATTTTTATTTTATTTATTTATTTTTGTCAATTGCTTACAAGATAATAGGTATAAGTAAAAACGTAGTTATGAATACATGGATACATATAAGAAAAATAAAAAAATAAAAGAAACAATAGGAGAGAGAGACGGTAGGCACGTTGGTGCGCTTATGCACGCCCCCTACAGACCTCTTAGGAAAAAGGGGTGAGGTCAATAGTAGACAGTCAAAGGTTAAAGTTTTTGGGGTTTGGGGAAGAAACCACAGAGTCGGATAGAGTATTCCAGACATTAACCACTCTATTGCTGAAGTCATATTTCCTGCAATCCAGTTTGGTGCGATTAACCTTGAGTTTGTATCTATTGTTTGCTCTTGTGTTGTTATGGTTGAAGCTGGAATATTCATTGACAGGTAGGACATTGCAATGTATGATTTTATATACTATACTTAGATCGGACCGAAGGTAGCATAGTTCTAGGTCTTCTAGGTCTAGAGTTTCAAGTCTGGTGGCGTAAGGTATTCTGCAGCGAATAGAGGAGTGGAAAACTCTTTTTGTGAAATATTTCTGGACTTTCTCAACTGTGTTAATATCAGATACATCATGTGGGTTGCAGACTGATGAGCTGTATTCGAGTATTGGTCGAGCAAATGTTTTGTATGCCCTAGTTAGTAGTGTAATATTACCAGAGAAAAAGCTATGTAAGATTAGGTTAACAACTCTTAATGCCTTTTTGGCTATGTAGTTACAGTGGGCTCTAGCACTTAGGTCATTTGAGATGAGTATCTTATCTGGGTTCCTGGCGTCTTCCCAACTGTTGTGTGTTTTGCTAGGTCTTCAAGTCTGTAATTCCTTCTCCTGCCCTGTCAAGCCAATTACTGCAGTGTGGTTTGTGTGGATTTTTATTTACAGTTTGTACGTACTTTGTTTTCAGACTGAATTTCCTCCACTTAAAGGCTGTTCTTGGGAGAGTTTTTTCTCCAGCTGAAGGTAACCTGGACATGGGGGGCAAAGTTGGAGGTATTAAAGGAACACTTCTTCTTACTCATGTGACTGTGTTGCCTTTGTGCCACGCCCCTTTGGGTCATCACACTCTGCTTCATGGACAGGTAGACCTTCCTCTGTACCTACTCCCATTGTGCAGGAGCCCCCTCGGCCCAGGGCTGGAGACCCCCTTTGGGTTCCCTTTGGGTGGGCTGTGAACTGCACCTTCTTGAGGGCGGCCCCACCAAACATTTATTCAGAGATAAATCTGGGAATCTTCATTCCCAACTCATCTTTTGGCTTCTTTATTGTCTCCCACTTTTTAAATGTGTTCTGTGATTTTGCTTCCAATGTCCTTAAGGAGGCTTATCTAGAGCCATTTTTATTGTTCTTTGTGACAGAACATTCCGCATTCTTTTCCCAATTTTTATTTTTTAATGCCCGAGCCAGGCTTCTCCATTGTGGTTCTTCGTTTTCTCTTGGGCTGAATGAGGTGATTCAGTTGGGAGTAATGACATTGTGAAAGTCCCCAGTTCCTGCTTCTAAGACTGCCGGGGCTGTGGGGGTCAGTCCCTTCCCCTCTCCCCTTTTACACGTGGAGATTAGATTCAGTGGATTAGAAACCACGTTTTTCTCCTTCTGTGGGGCTGGGGCTCCTATTTAGGCCACATTTGCTTGGTGTTTCCCCTCTGCAACTATTCCAGGGAGGACGTGTGAACAGTTGCTTCTCTTTCCAAGGAGCGCATGGAGAGCAGGAATCCCAAAATCTTTAGGAGTGCAAGCTTAGAAGCAGAACCTCCCTTCCTCCTTTCCCCTTCCATTTCCCCTGGATGGGTGACAAAAGAACCACTTTCTGTGGTAAACCGTCTCAAAAGCAGCGCTGGCTCAGTCTCTCCCTCTCTGCACAAACTCTGCGCTGTGCCCGCCCTGTTCGGCTGGTGCTGCGTCCAAGTGCTTGTGGCTCAAGAGAAAGGAATTTGAAACTCGGAGCCTTCACGGCAGAGCTGCCGGAGGTGGGGAGATGGGAAGGCAAATGTCCCTTTGGGATGGTGTTTTCCTGTCCCCCACCGTGCTTGTCCTGAGCCACCTCTTTGGGATCGCTGGGATCTTGTACTGGACCAGGAGCCGGAGCCGGAGCCAGGAAGGTACCGTTCTTTGTGCGTGTGGGAAAGGGCCGGGAGTGCAGTCCTGCTCCCGACCTTGTTTAAGGCAGCCCAGTTGGCTTCCCGGATCAGTGATGCAATGGAACAGCCTCCTTTGTTCTGCATAGGCTGGTTGCTGAGCCTCCCTCGGTGGTCAAGGATGTGCCCAGGAAACCCTAGGAAGTGTTGTTTTTTCCTGACCTCTGATGCCGTAAGGGCAGCCGGGGAGCTCCTTCATTCGAGCTTGGGGTGCATCTCTACTCAGGTCCAGCAGGAAAATATTATTGCTACTTAACAGAGAAGGAAAGAAGGACCTGGAGTGGTCAGTTCTCTTGTAGTTTGCATAAACGATAGCCCGTTCATTTGCAGAAGACGCTCATCTTGATTGCCAGCAGAAGCCTTGGTTAGACAGCTTTAAATGAGGATTAGAAGAAAGGGAGGAGGAAGAGGGGCACCTGTCAGTGGATATGAAGCTTAATCTCAGTAGACTTGTCGCCACACCCACGAGCAGTGTACCGCTAAGTAGTCTACCTGTACTTCTACCTCTTTTCCTGCTGTACCTCTGGTTTTCCCAGAGGCACCTGGATGGTCACTCTGGGATGTTGCAACTCACAACACTCTGAGTGTTGTCAGACAATGAGAATTAAGCCCCAGGGCCTGGCAGATGCTCCAGGAGGAGGAACAAAAGAGGGTGAAGCCGAGGAGCTGACCCGCAATAAAGATGGAAGACAGAAAGCTTTGTGACCTGGCCCTAAAACCTGCCTTTTGCACAAGGTGGGGCAGGCTGGCAGGCAGGGGCTGCAAGGGGCGAATCTGCTCCATGCAGACTGGGTGGCTCAGCTGTGCAAAGCAATTGGCAACGGGTGATTTTCGTATTGGGGTTTTGGTGGTTGAATGGGGGCTATGTATTAAAAGTCCCCAATAATGGGAGAACTTCCACGGAAGGTCCCAGGGAACTTTCAGGCGAGTGTAGCACTTTCGATTCCTTGCATAGTCGACCCATCTATTTTCCTTGTTTTCAGCTCCCCCCTCTCAAAAAGTCAGAAGATGTCACGAGAGAACAGGATGACATCAGAAATGGGAAGCATCACTTGGGGCTTGTAAAATTCATGGATGAGATCAGGAAGCTGCACGTAAAGAAACTTTGCCTGAAAGCAACCTCTTAGAGACTAGAAAGCTGTGCAGTTTAAAACCCTAATTCTGGATGGGAAATGATTTGCTGCTGCTTTGTTGCACACAAAAGGTCCCATTTCTAACAATAAATCATTTGAACGGATGGCAACTTGGTTATTGCACAAGTGTAAAAAGGCCGTTTCCAGTTTATAGGATCTTCATCCGGTTTGGTTCATTTCCCTCATTTGGTGCCTCCTTGCAGATTTGGGAACTTTTTTGGTGAGCCAGCTGACCTTTGTTTTTTACCTCTCTCTCCTGAGTTTTCTTTGTTCAGATGTGCCAGAGCGGCTGGGCTAGGCAGGCAGAGATGAGCTCTGGGACAGGGATGTTTGTGCCTCTTTGTGGACGGGGGCTTTCCTTCTCGTCTGGGTGGGGGAGAGGGGGAAACAGTTCTTAGGCGTCGAGAGGAGCCTGGCAGTGCCCCGGAAGTTCATTGTGATGGAGGCGTATTTGCGTGGGGATTAAGGGAGGGTGTGCACAAGCCACGAGATTTAGTTCCAGCTCTGAGGTGGAGAAGAGCCAGCTTCACCTCAGACAAACTGGAGGCGGGCCAATTCTCCTCTAAGCCCGAATCACAATTCCAAAATAGCAGCCTTCTTTTTACCAGCTTTTGACATCTCCAAGTGTGAGGGAATGAATGAAAGTTTCAGGAATTGTGACCTCGTTATGAGAGATGATTTCCGTCAGAGCTTAAACAACCGTGCTGACAATTTTATGCAGAATATACACAATGTAAGGTTGGACGGGACCCCAGAAGTCTTCTTATCCACACACCCCTCCCCTCCGGACACATCTCTTCTTAAAAGCCTCCACTGATGGAACACCCACCATCTCTGGAGGCCAGGCGTTCCGCTGGCTGACTGTCCTCGCTGTGAGGACGTGTCTCCTGAGTTCTTCTAGTTCTCAGGCGGGAGAACCACATCGGCTCTTTTGTAATCCTCTAGTGGTTCCCTGGTGCTCCAGGATCTTAGAAAAATTTCATTCAGAGATCATAGCCTTCAAAACCTTGAGATGTGATCATCCAGTCTTGATGATTTGAATTTGTCTGTGGTGGATAGGTAGGTGTTCACTTATCAATTTTTGGCCCCTTTTGACTTGCAATCTTCTATGGTACTGCTTTTGGTGGGTTGAACTGTTTTTTTCCCCTTTTGCGTAAAGATACCGGTAGATGCAGAGAATTAGACAGTGACGTTTTCTCCCTGCTACCCATCACTTCCTTGCTATCTTCTTCCATTGTTTCCTTTACTTTTTTTTCCTTGAGGTTTACATGTTGAAATAAACTTCTTTTTTGTTATTTTTGGCATTTATTGAAAATTTATTCTGAGCCTTAGCCTTCCCGACTTCATTTTTGCAGATTTAGGCTGTTTGCTGGCTGTCTGCTTTATTTTTTATACTTGTCCTTTTTGTCTTTTAGTTTATTTGAGTGTTCTTTATTGTTGAGAAATTGACATGCCCAATAGAAAGGACCCAAACAATTTTTTAGAACTGTAGGTGGGATTTTGTGTGTGTGTTTATTCATCTGCATGTTTGTATGTAAACAGTCTTAACACAAATTGAGGGGGGTAATTTGCCTTCCTCCTATGGCCTTTTGGTTGTTGCCATGAAACTAGCATCCCGCTCCCCACACCCCCTTCATAAAAGATTCTCCAGTAAGAAAATTGCAAAATTGTAGTAGGATGGATGCCGGATGCCGGAATTATGCTTTTAAGAATGCTATGGTTGCTGTTTTTGGTTCAGGCTGCACAAAAGGCGTGGAAAGACTGTTAGAGGAGAGAGAGAAGCTGGGCGAGGAGAGACAAGGGGCCCATCATTTTCTGAGGAAGCCCCCCCCCTCCCTCAGACAGGATCCCTTCAATATTTTGTCTTCAAGAAGAGACTGGGCTGCCATTTGTCAGAAATGGTGTAGGCTCTCTTGCTTGGGGGGGGTGGGGGGTGGACTAGATGACCTACAGGGTCCCTTCCAATTCTGTTAATCTGTTAGTCTTCCTTGTTCCTAGGAAGGAAAACCTGCAAAGAACCCAAACTCCAGAATTGGCCTCTGGCCAATCACTGCTGCTCTCCCTCCAGGGAAGGAAAAGCCCCGGTGAAAACTCCCAAACTCCCACTGGGATAATAAATTAGAGTTCCCAGCGGGAAAATGAGGTTCCTTTTGCCTTTCCCCACCCGGGTTTTCTTACTCTGAAGAAATGACCCATATTCACCTGCGCCCTGTTATTACTCCTCCAAGAGTCATGTGCTGAGCCTGGGGATAGTTCGGGATAAGATTCGTTTGGCTTCTGAGAAACTTTGATTTCAAGACTTCCGAATCAGTTTGACTGATGCTTTGATCAGGCTGCTGCATGCTTAAAAAGTTGACCATTTTTAATCTACGGTTTCAGCACAGTCAACATAGTTTCAATGGGAAGATGAGCAATTACGGAATTGTAACGAAAGATCAAGAATTGAGCAGCACTTTTTCCAATTAACAAATGTTATTAAAAGGCATCAGCTTTCAAAGAGTAGGCCTCACAATACAATGTGTTATAGGAGTCAGAAAAGATGCCATTCGATGCCTGAGCTTTGCTGCCCTTGATGGTGAAGGCTCTCTTCTCCCAGTGTTTACAGAACTGTGAGTGATGCTGCTCTTCTGAATTAACTAATCCCAGATTAATTAATCCAATCCTGCCTGGGGCTCGGGGCAGAGTCTCTGCTTGGCCTTGGAATCTGCAAGGGAAGCCGGGAAGGCTTCTTCTGCTTGCCCAGGTAGAGGAACCTCAGTTGATCTGAACTGATCTGGAAGGAGGAGGCCTCCTTTAGGCTTCGCAGGACTCCTTGCTGGGGCCAGTGGGACCCTGGAACGCCACCCTTTGAACTGGGAGTAGGAGCCCCTGCTAGGGTAGTTGTTGCCCCTTGCGGCTGCAGAAAAAGAGGCCTTGGAAGGGGGCGCCCTCAGGTGTTGATCTCCTTGGCCCTCGGTGGTGACGATGTTGCCGACCAGTCTCGGGGCCGGGCCCTTGTTCTGACCCGTGCCACAGCCATGGTGGCTCTGTGGTTCTGGGAGGGCTGGTCTCAGTCCGGATTGCTGTGCACCAGTTGGTTCCTGTTGGAGGGGCGAGGGGAAATGGTGGCAGCTGCAAAGAGTTAAGCAGAGGATGGCAACAGGTTGCTTAATCAGAAGGGCTCTCTGGACAAAGATTAACCAGCCGGAGATAAGCTGGCCAGTCTCTCCGTGCTGGGGAGAAGGAGCGAGGGGCTTATTATTAGCTCATGGTGACACTGGCTGGGGGTGGGAGACGGGCTTATCTCTGGAATCCAAGAACTGGCCAGGAGGAAGAAAAGTGGGGGTGGCAGATGCCCTGGAGGTAGCTCCACTTCCCAAGGTTGGTTTGGGGGGCATTTGTGGGGAAAACCCAGAGTTTCCTGCCCCTGTGAACCCCACATGACTTCTGAGCAAAGCAGCATTGCCTGGTTAAAGGAGAACCAACGGCTGTCCTAAATAGCAGCAGAGGAAGAGGAAGAAAAAGAAACAAGAAGGACAAACAGCCTCCCTTATCTCTGCCCTGGACATTCCAAACGGTCATTTTTCAAAACGGGGCTGCTCTCAGAATTCGCTCCTCGCAGCACCAGGCTCCGGGTCCTCGGCCGGCTCAACGGGATGCCTTTGTGACTGGCGAAAAGGCTGCCGGACCAGCAGAGATGCCCAAGGAGAGAACAGACTCTTGTTTTCCCCTCAGGGTCTTATTGTGTTGATGCCTTTCAATTGACAGCAAAGCCGGCCAGTGAGTCTGGAGGGGGAGACAATGCACTGGCCTGTCCTGGGAAGCGGATCAGAATAGCCACCGGCCGTCCACGAAGATGCCGCCCATCTCAGGGGACTCTGGGAGCAGGTGGATCCTCTAGAAGGCGCAGCTGGAACCCTGGCAGGTGCCCTCCTGCTCGGGCTCCTGAGCAGCTGTGAGTGTGGCAGGGCACCCTGGATTGTGTCCCACCGCTCACCCTCTGGAAAGCAGGATTTCTTTGCGCTCCCACCCCCACCCCTGCACCAGAAAGACCGAATGCTTTGACCCTAGATTTTTATTCTTGCGAGCCTCTGCCAGAATGTGGAAGGGGGCTGGGAAGAGCAGGGGTATCTCCTCCAAAGGCTTCTCTGGCTAAACAAAGCTATCCTAATGGCGGAGGGAAGCAGGATGTTGGCCAATCTCCTGGACACGTCTGAACTGACCGTACTTGGCATTTAATCCTGCCGGTGGTGCCTTAATCTGCCAAGCTCAGAAGAGCTGAGGGACTTGGCTGCCTTGCATTCTCTCCAGCAAACCCCAGCCTTTTAACAGAAGGAGCACTTTTCTCCCAACCTCTGAAGGAGCAGCTCGAGAGGGGCAGCCTGCCTGCTTTCTGGAAAGACCAGCCCATGCACTCCCTTTCATGGCCGATGGGGGAGTAGGAAGTGGGGGGAGGAGCTGTGGGGAGGAAGCGGGTGGCAAGGGGCTGGCAGGTCACGCCAAAGAAGTCTTGCAAGAGAAACAGGAAGATGGGAGGTCTCAGTTACACCCGGAAGGCTTAATGCAGCTGGAACCCCGGAGGACCATGTGGCACGTTCACAGGACAGAGAGGGAGCTGAACGCCCACCTGGTCTGCCAGATGTGTTGCATTGGTTCGTATGCCTTGTGCCTTTCTTGGGGGGGGGGGAAGCGGGTGAGAAGTGGCGCAAGTTTGAGTCCAATCCAAACCATGTTTACTCAAGGCTGTGAGCTGTTGAGCTGAGTTCATTTTGTTTGAACTAGGGTTCTTGTTGGTCTCTTTTTATCTTTCGAGTTCTGGATGGCCCAGTCCATCATTTTGCCCTAGATGATTTCGCCTCTTTGAATGTTGTTGGAAGGTCAGACTGGGTGCTTATGGAAGGTCTCTGAGGCTGGAAGGAGCCTTTTTCATTTACAATCGTCAAGTAACACCCTGGGAGGACAAACTAGTTGGGTTTTACTGTTATGAGGTGAGTTGGCTGCCTTGAGCAGTTTATCTTGGGTACCTGTAGAACAGGGGTGTGAAACTTGTGGCCTGTGGGCTGGATGCATCACACACGGGCCACGCCTACCCCCAGTTTAGCAAGTGGGGGGGGGGAGTTGTGATACATCACGTGATGACAATGTAACTTCATGAGTTTGACATCCCTGCTGTAGAAGAAATTCAATACAGAAAGTAGGCCGAGCTGATTGGGAATTTACTGCAATCAGGAAGCTTTTCCATCTCAGACACATTGACCAGTTCAGTTTATGGGCCTGGCACAGGTGAGGTTCCATGGCAGTCAGTGGAAGAACAGAGCTCTGTTGGGACAGCTCTTTCCAGCACCTGAGGTTTGGAGTCCTGGCTGCTCCTTCCTCCTTAAAATGGCTGTTTTTCTGAGACCCAAAGGGTTTGCTCCTTCGGTCTGCTTTATTTGCACCACATGGGTTGGGCAAGTACATCCTGAGGCACGGCAACAGTGTCTTCTATTGATCGTTCATGCTTTTTGCACACTTATTAGTAATGGTGTAGGAGACAGTTGTTTTTTTAAAGGCATCTTGAGTCCTGAGTCAGAAATGGGGAGCTTCTCCTCCTCCAGATCCTCCAGCATCTCTCATCACTGGCCCTATTGTTCTGCAGCAAGTGGCAAATCAGAGGTCCCGTTGTTTCTTCCTTCCTTCAAACATTTAACCAAGAATAGAACAGATACACCAGTGCTAAAGCAAAATAAATGTTAGCCTGTTTGTGTCTCACACCCCGAAGTGTGTTAGGTGGCCATAGATGGCCTTACCCTCAGCGGGTGGGGCAGTAATATCAGGGGGCCTTGAAGAGCATTTGATTGGAGAGAAGTTGCTGGAGGGGTAGACCTTGCTTTGTGTATGGGGTCACACCACAATTAGAGCTAGCATATGATAAGCCAAGGCGAAAGCTTCATTGAGCAGGATTTGGGGGAGGAGATTTTGTTGTCAGAAAAGGGAAATGTTCCATGAATTACCCAATGACGGTGCGTTATGGCCCCCCACACCTGGGAAAATGTGGTCATTTGGGCATATGGAATCTCTGGTTCTGCTGAAAACACTCGGCTGTTTAGTCCTTGACGGATAGGCTACCAAACTTTCTTCGGTGTTTCAGTCCCATTTGCCCACTGGGACATTTAACATTAGTGCCATTGGGATGGACGGTCTTTTAAAATGAGACAGAGGAGTTGAAAATGGCCCCACCTTGAAAATAGTGGAATGGCAGGGAGGGGGGCATTGTAATTAAGGCGATAGCAATGGCCATAGCCCTTAGACTTATATACCGCTTCAGGGTGCTTTACAGCCCTCCCAAAGCGTTTTACAGAGTCAGCATATTGTTCCCCAACAATTTGGGTCCTCGTTTTACCCACCTTGGAAGGATGGAAGGTTGAGTCAACCTGGAGCCTGGGGAGATTTGAACTGCCAAATTGCAGGCAGCTGGCAGTCAGCAGAGTTGCCTGCAGTACTGCACTCTAACCACTGCACCACCGCGGCTCTAAAGGAAGTGCTTTGGGACTTCTTTACATACGGTAGAAATATTTTCATCATGGAAAATAATTCTGAGAAGAATTTTTTTAACAAGATGTCAATGGGGATATTCCTGAACATCAGTTGCAAGTGGTTTTCTTGGCTAGACGGTGTGGAAGCTCTGTTGAATCTGTGGATGCTGGGAAATCAGTGCAAACAGTGCCTGAGAAAAGAAGCTTTGCTAAGGCTTCACAGAAGGAAAGTCCCTGAGCACAGACTGTACACAATTTCCAGTTGATACTTGGAGGCTGAAGGCCAAGAGATCTCAGAGATCTCCCCCTGCCCCACAAAAAAAAGTATACCTGAAGAGGAATGTTTAAAATAGTGAAGAACTAGAAAAGGACTTGTGTATGATGGGGCTTGATGGAAAGGTGAGGGGAAGCCATGGATTGGGATCGCCGATGGCTGCTCCGCAGAAGCTCTGCACTATCCTGCTGCCGTAAGTGGAGTTTGAGGCTCAGGAGTGGCCTTTTACACCAGGCACGTCGTCGTGCTCAATCTCAAGGATTCTGCTCAGAAGTAGAGTAGATGCTTCAAGCCAGATGTCTGCCCTTTCTTGGAATAGGGCATTAGTGACCATGAAGCTTAGGAGAGTCTGCAGTCTAAATGATGACAGAGGAATAAAAGGTTTGTGTAGGGATGTCCATAATAAGGAATTGATTGGTACTTCATTGCAAGCTCTCTCTTCACTTCTAGCAAGCAGGTTGTCATGGACCAATATGATTTTTACGCCTTGTTTCCATGTCGATTATTTCTTATGCCAATTGTCTTCCTATCACTACACTATAGTGATGGGCTTCCATTATACTAGTCCAGAACTTTCCAAACATTCTCTGGTGGAGAGTGAGCAAGCCGAGCTTTGAACGTGGGCTTTGGGTGAGATTTCTGTTATCTCTTGTTTCTCTGGTTTCATTAATGCTGGCTCTATGAGTAGCAAAGATTGGCAGTATAAAGACACACACATATATATTTGCCTAATTGAATCTGAAGGCGTGATGGTTCATGGAATATATTGGGAAGGTACATTCATGGAAACCTGCTGTGGAAGTCTTTCGTGGGCGATGCTGTCGGTTAACTTCTGGGTGGTTCTGGTGCTTGCGGGGTGAATAAATGGGGAGGCTGACCAGAATTTGCCAAGAGATTTCGCCAGGAGGAAGCAATGAAAATGACCAAAGCAGCTGAATGTTTTGAGAGATTGTTTACTAAACTATGAGACCAGACAAAGGAGGAATCTCTTGATTAGCTGCCAGCTGCAGTGAATGTGATCTAAAAGCTGCCAGATGTGCAGTGCAGGTGACTGCTTCCTCCTGGAGAAACAGACGGGGGGGGGGTAATAAGGCAGCAAGTTTCCTGCTCACTAAATGAAGGAATAGGAGTCTGCCTGGACAAATGGGAAGAGGCGTCCTTAACAAATTTTCTTTACAAGTCAAGAGATTATTTATGCATAGCAAACCTGAGAAGAGAAGGAAAAGAAATAAACTTTTGTTTTCTACTGGGGGGGGGGGGGGGGGGGGGGGGGGCTTCCCTTTTTTTAAAAAAAAAAAACAACCTTGGGGTTTACTTGATAGCTTTTATATATCTCCTACCTTGAAATATACACCACAGTTTGCGGGCATGCAGGTTGCCTCCTTGATTAAAGAAACATTAATGGATCAGTTTGTTTGTTTGCTACTTTTGTATCATAGAAAGATAAAATTTGTATCCTTGAGACAGGAACTCTCTGGAATATCTCTGATCTGGTTTGTACCCTTTTGAAAGTTGCACTCGTTTATAATCCCATAGACCTCAATGCTAGGAAAGTTCAATTCTCCCCTCTGCACCCAGAGAGCACATTCTAGGGCACGGGAAGCACTTCGGGGGGACTCGACACCCCCTGACTCTGCAAGTGACTTTTTGAAAAATGGAAGTGGCCGGGTGACCTTGCCTGATATGGGGAAACGGAGAAGGCAGAGCCATCTCGTCAAAATAAATACGTATTTTCAAAAAAGGTTAAAGTATCTCTGTGGAGAAAACTGACCCAGATCCTCTACTCAGAAACCTGCAAACCTGCAGCTCTCTGGGAATGGGGCAGGGGGCTGGAGTGTGTGTGTGTGCACATGTGTGTGCGGGGGGGGGGGAGGGCTAAACTAAAGGCCTAAAAGAGGCTTTGCTTGCCACCTACAATAAGTTGTGTTTATTTTATTTTTGTGGCTATGTTTATTTTCTCAGGTGACCAAAAAGCTAACTTGTTTGCATTTTCTCTTTTTTTTCTTTTGCAGATGAACGGGATCGGGTCCAGAAAAAGACCTTCACAAAATGGGTGAATAAGCACCTGATGAAGGTAAGCCCCATACACCTCTGATTCTACTAGACCTACTCTCCCACCCCCTTTCATTTTTAAAGCTGACACAGAAGAAGGTTGGCATTCTCGCGCTGGATGCTTTTCATACATATCCAGGAAAAGATTATTAAATGCTGTGAGTTCATTCTTTAAAGTGTGCATGCTCCTAGCTCTTATAACAGCAGGAAAAAAAATATTTGAATCAAAACAGGGTTGGGTAAAAGAAGATCGATCAGCATGCTTAGTTGGCTGGTCGGCAGTTCTTGCATAGCCGATTTCCCTCCTCCAGTGAGAATTTCTCTGCACGTGGGTTTCTCAACCTTGGCCGCTTTCACTTCACCTCCCAGAATTTCCCAGCCAGCTATGCAAAGCTGGAGAATTTTTGGAATTGAAATCCGCCCCTCTGAAAGGCTCCCATGGTTGAAAAAGTTTGCTCTACCCACTTCCTTGTTCTGTGCAGTCCTCAGCAGCTGCCCAGCGTTGTTTCTCTGCTCTGCCCTCACAGGTGCGCAAGCACATCAATGACCTCTACGAGGATCTGCGAGATGGCCACAACCTCATCTCCCTGCTGGAGGTCCTTTCAGGCGTCAAGTTGGTGAGTTTGCAAGATGCCGCAAGGGAAATGACTTTCCCAGGTCTGAAGGCTAAGACCTGCCTCCCCAACAGAAACAAAACCTTCACACCAGGAGATGGAAACCTATGTGATTTCTGACAACCTGTCTCAAGCGTGTCCTTACATTATTTAATGGTTGATCCTAGTCTGAGTTGCCACGTCTCTTCTCATCCTTAATTTCTAACCATAAAATTATTGTTAAGGAGTTTTCATTTCAAAGAGTCCTTCATTTAGAAGGGGGCCTCGAGACCACTGAGTCTCACCCCTGCTGTGAGCAGAAATCCAAATCGAAGCCTCCCAGGCGGAGGAGGGTTGCCCTGAGCGTGTTCCTCAGAGAAGGACACCCACCCCACTTTGACTGCCAAATTGTTGTTAAGGCTTTTTTGTGTGTTTTACTCCCACTTGGAATCTGCAGCCTCCAAGTGCATGTTCCATGTCTTGCGCCTTAATGAAAGAGAATGGATATGTGGCGATCTTTCACACGTTTGAAACATCCCATCCCATGCCAACTCCCTCTTTCTCTTCTCAGGGGTAAACACTTCCAATCTCTCCTCACAAGGTTTTGTTTTTAGTTCCCTGGTATTCTTGTTGCCTTCTTTTCTGATTTGTCTGAATGTGTGAAGCCACACCTGGATCCAGAGAAGTCTGACCAAAGCAGAATGGAATGGAACGATGACTTTCCATCCTAGCACACGAGGTCACAGCATTTATTGTGATCTGTGTCCTCCTTTGAAAAGCTAACAGCTAACTTTGGGGTGCCGTGCCTAGGGGGTGGGGTCACCCAAGTGTTAGAGCTGAGGTTAATTTCAAATCCCTCCAGAAGGCTCCCCTGCGGGCATTGTGGCTTCCTGTCTCAAAAGTGGGGCGGTGTGTGGCTTTCCCTTCCAAGCGTCTCGATCGCCCTGCCCTCCCACACTCCCAGTCTGGTTGTGTTCAGTGTTGGAGCTTTATTCTCCCCGTCAGGACGTTTTTCCGTAGTTCTAGGTTTCTGAGGAGAAATTTTCTGATGCTGAGAACAATCAGCCAATGGAACAGCCTCCCTCCAGAAGTTGTGGGTGCTGCATCACTTCGGGCTTTTAAGAAGGGACTGGACACCCACTTGTCTGAAATATGATCGGGTCTCCTGCTTGGGCAGGGGGGTGGACTAGAAGACCTCCGAGGTCCCTCCCCACTCTGGTGATGATGATGATAATTTCAGCAGGGTCCCACTCAGTGTACTGGGGGGAAGTCTCTCAGGAGGGCGCAGAGACTTGTTTCTTCGCTGGAATTTGGAAGAGTGGTCTAGTTGTCCGAGGAGTCAAGCTTCCCATTTTTCCCTACAAGTGCCTCCAGTTCTGAAGAAGCTTCTTCCTCAGAAGTTGGGCTGCCAGCACTGAGTCCCTGGCTCTTCTCTCTTTGCAGTGGGGGGGGCGGATGGTGGTGGTGGTCTTTGGCACTCTTCCAGCAGGTCCTTCTCGTCCAGGCCTCACTCCTGGGCCTCTGGCCACAAGGATTTCACCTTAAAACTTAAGAAAGTAATTATGGAGGTCACTCGGTGAGAGTTCTCCATTCTGTGACTTGCGCTTGTTGAACTGGGGAAACAAAAGCACAAAATAAGCACAAAAGCACAAAATTGGCCGTTGTGGAATCAGCCCTCTTCTGCGGGGCAGATTCATTGTTAATATCGACCGTTTTATTTGCCTGGCATGTGGAGAGGAGCCCCCACCCCCCACCCACCGCAAAACGAAGAAGATGCAGAGAATCTCCAAGGTGCCTGCAGCAGCCGGTGGGTTCAATGGGAGAGCAACTGAAAAGTTGGGGAATTGTTTGCTGCAGCCCAACTTACTTGTACATACAACTCGGTTCTTTTTGTTTCATCGTAATTCTATTAAATTTGACAAAACACACACATTAAAACTAATAGTTAAGAAGTTCTTATATTTTTAGTTCTTTGCCTCTCAATCCTTTCCTCCCCACCCCGCTTTCCCTTAGACACAAAGCATATTCTCTGCCATCTAAAAGGTTTGGTCCTAAACTGTTTCCGCAACCGCAGCTGACCTGCGCCCTGTGACATTTTTCCCTATCAGGTGGCTCACTTCTGGAAGCTCTGAATGTTGGGTGAACGTGGGCTGTGGAAGATCTGGAGGAGCTGTGCATTTGAAAAAACATTTTTACAAAGGGAGGGCAGGCAAAGGACACGTTTGTGCACTGCTCTTCCTGTGCATTTGTCGGGTGTGGCATTCTTTCTTTCTTTGGTGTGTCTCCCATGTTCTCCCATTTAGTACTGTATTGTCCATCCTATTTATTAGCCTGAGGAAACCTCAGGGCAGAAGACTCTTGGCTTGGTGAAAGTCCCACCCTGGAGTCGCTTGGGCAGCGAAGACTGTGAGGAGGAGGAAGAGGTCAATACAGTAGGTCAATGCCCACCATGGAGGAGCAATGGCAACTGGTACTGGACACATTCCGATAATCCAGAAATACCTCAGATTTCAGGCAGGACTTCCAGCATCTTCTAAGAAACGGAAATGACCAAATGGCAGATGGCACGTGAGCCTGTGAGACGGCATCTTTCCCAGAGCCTTTGGTTACATTTGTGGGATGAAGACAGGTGGAGTCATCCGTCCGTCCGTCCGTCTGTCCCCCCAGAATTCTACTTTGTAGCTCTTTGTGTGGGGACATCACCTGCCCAGGAAAGAGCCAGATGGAGCTGGATGTCTCCAAATGCTGCAAGCCAAAGGAAGGGAAGGGTCCAGGGGAAAGTGGGGAGGACAGGGAACCCAAGGGAAGGAGTGGCCCCCCTCATTTCTTGCCCCGAGAACCCCAGTCAGTTGCCCACATGTTGTGCTATCCTGGAGGCATCCAACAAAGCAAGGAATCAGGGTTTTCTCTGCTTCCCTTTTACAAGGTCACCCTTTGCCCCAAAACCTTGGCAGCTTGAATCAGTTTCGATGGTGCCAAGGGAAGAGCGGGCATGCTGCTCTTCTTTCAAAGGGAGAACAAACTTCCTTCTCCCCTCCCAGAGGCTGGAATGGGATTTCATTTAGGACTTGAAGATTGTGAGGAATTCACTGGATTATCTGGACGTGTCTCTGGTGTCGGTAGCTGGGAATGTGTGAAGAATACTAACTCACGTAGTGCGAGCACAGAATGGTTTGCCTTTTTTGCAGTTCTTGTGCACTTCCACAAGCTTCTTTTGTTCCCAGATGTGTAACCCCAGGCCAGCCTTCCTCACACTCCCAGATGTGTTGGGAATGGGGCTTCCAAAATGGCTAGTCATGCGTTTGGGAAGGGAACGCCAGGAGGAAGCCACCTGTCACAATAGAGAGGGGAAATCGGCAGAAAGTTTTCCTCTGTGTGGAGAAACAGGCCAGGATCCTTCCCTGAAGAGTCTCGTGCTGCAGAACCAACACTTTGTTCTGCAGGCTGCCCGCTCGCTCGCCTTTGCAACCAAATGGTTCCCTTCCTGTGCTCTGCAAGGAAGGCAGCCTTGCCACAGGCCGCTGGGTCTCTGCTTGGTCAAAGAGGCGTGTTGGGCAGAGAGAGAGCCACTAGGGAGGAGAGTTACCTGCCCTTTGTATAGGAGGATGAGAGAGAGATTTGGGCAAAGTCCCCTTCGGGAGGTCTCCTCCTCCTCCTCCTCCTCCTTCCTAGGTGAGCCCTGTTTATATTTTTTAATATTATTTGTACAGGATCTCACGACGGCATAGATTGTGCTCCCTCCCTCCCGGTTCTCCCCAGGTTGAGCTGAGGGAGGAATCTAGCCCTGACTTTGGGAGCAGGACGGGAGGAATCCTTCAAGGGGACTCGGGGACTCCTGAGAAAGAGAGAAGCACGAGAAACTCGGAAGAAATGCAAGGCTGGTCAGAAAGGATTTCAAAATCCTGCTATTCCACTTAGTTCTTTTCGATAAAGAGCACCCCACGCCTGGTTCTGGCCCTTATTTTGCATCCCGAAAACATCTGGGTGAGGTTTTTTTTTGAGTTTCCTTCTGGTGTTCTTTTTCCTCAGGAAACCGCGGTACAGGTAGCACCTTTCCTGACACCACCAATTAGCATACCTTTCCTCCCCTGGAGTACTAGAGCCTCCCTGGATGGCTCCTTCCTCCTTTCCCCCAAGGCCAATTCCTCATCCCTTCTTAGGTTGAGGCCGGACTTGAACATGGGCATGTCTGCTCTGGGTTCAGCATCTTCAGTACCCCATCCTGGCCAGGGTCTTGACCTGAGACCCCCAGAGGCCTTGTTAAAAACAACCATTGACGGCTGCCTGCCATTGCTGCTGCTTCTCACGTGTGCTTGAAAGCCCCTGGGTTGCTCTTGGGCCGGGAGCATCTCTTTGTATGGCTTGGCACTCTTTTTCCTGGTTGGGGGTGGGGGTGGGGGTGGGGGTGGCTGCCCCTTTATTGGCTGCTGCAGGACAGTTGCACAGTGCAGCTTGGGAGGTGGGTAGCCCCCTGGGCAGGGCAGACCAAGGGGAGAGCGGGGCGTGCTCTTGGCTTTAGGGTGCAACAGTAGAGCTGTCACTTACTGCAGCCTGCTTTTCGTGTTATTTCTGGACCACTCTGTGACCTTGGCAGGGCCTGGGTCCTCCAGGGCAGCAGCTTTGCTCTGGTCAAAGTTGGGCCAGTTGCCCGGCGCCTCCCCTCCTCCTCCTCCTCCTCCTCCTCCTCCTCCGCCTCCTCCTCCGCCTCCTCCTCCTCCGTTCAGTCCATCCAGAGGAATATTTTGTGCACCCTCCCTCATTTCTCACCATCTGTTTTGCCTTTTTTGCTTCCCTGAATCTTCCCGTCTTCTAAAAGCCCCCCCACCCGCAATCCTCTGGTCCTCTAGATGTTGTGGATTTGGTCCATGCTGGATGGAAACAAGTTGCAGTTGAAAGTATTTGGAGGGCCCTGAAGTTGGGAAAGGTGCCCTTAAAGCACCCAGGCTGTGCCTTTACCTCTCCCCTTAAACCATTGCTTGATTACAGTCACGGTGACTCCATACTGGTTTCCTGGTAGTGGGGGCCATATGGCACTCCAAGCCAAAATCCATGTAGGAAGCCAGCCCCCCTCTCATGATCCAGAGTGACGTTTCGTGTGAGAGCCCCTAGCACTGCCTGGAGTTGGCAACTGACTCCACCAGATTTTTGTCAGGCAACCCACGAGCCAGAAAACAGGCTGAGAAGCAGGCTGAGCGTTTATCCTCTTCGGCTCCGCCCCCCCCCCCAGCCCAATACAAACTGGACCCCGTGGTGCCTTGAGCCCAGGCCCAAAGGTGAGCAGTGCGATGGGGATTCTCAGCCGCTCATCTGGATGGTCCATCCGTTCAGTGGGTGGGGGAACCTTCCTGCTCCTTGGTGAACGACATTTGGGCCCCCTGTAAGGAGGAAGGACCGGCCTCTCCCCCCTTTTGAAATTCTCCCTTGGCTTCATGCTGGCCGAGAGGGAAGGAAGAGGCCTCCCTCGGCCCTTTACGTCCGGTGGGGCTGCTCTCCCGGCTTGGAGGGCCCAGCAGCTGCTGCGAACGAGGCAAGAACTTGGCCTACCAGCCCCTCCTGGTGAACCCCACCACCCGTCCTGCAATGGAAGCTGCTTTGGATGAACGTGCTTAGCGTTTGAACGTTAGTCTCCCTTCCCCCAACGCCTGTCAGATAGGTTGGGTCACCCCATAATTTAGAGGGGTAAAATATTTACCAGTTTTACGCTTTTGTTCTTGTCCTCGCTTTTGTTTGACAAATTCTGAATAAAAATAAATAATTTTCCACTGGCCCACCTGATGGGCTTCAGGTTGGAGAAGGTTATTGGAGCTCAGAGTTGTCCTCTTTGGCTGGTCTAAGAAGGTTGTAAACAGGGAAACCAGAAAAAGTGGGCTTGTTTAGCAATTTCCTTTCCTCTTCCTCCCTCAGATGGATGAATTTGCTGGCAGAGAGGCTGATTCAGGCCCAGGCCTTCCAAAACGGGCCCTCACATTGACCGGACGGTCAGTCATTGAGCTTGTAAGAAATATGGACTTCCGCTCCTGGAATCCCCAGCCTGCTGGCTGGGGAATTCTGGGAGCTGAAGTCCACCCACCTTAAAGTTGCTGTGATGGAGGAATCTTGATTGACGGGGTCAGAACCTTGCTTGTTTTCCATGGCTGTTGCTCCAAGCCTTCAAGCTGTGTGACATGGCCCAGCTGAGCCCTGCAGGGACGGATCTCCCCAAGGGAGGCCCAGGCTTCTCTCGAGGTGGCGGGAGGCGTTTGCCTTTGTCGGAGAAGGGCTGAGCTCCGTTGTCTCTTTTCCAGCCTCGAGAAAAGGGGAGGATGCGCTTCCACCGCCTGCAGAACGTACAGATTGCGCTGGACTTCCTCAAACAGCGTCAGGTAAGCGCTTCTCCCTGTGGCCCCTCCTCCCATCTTCCCCTTTTCTCTCTTCAGTGTCCTGCAAACGACGGGATTTCCTTTGCTTGTTTCACTTAAGCTGAAGGAGGGGAGACGTCAATCTTACCTGTTTAGTTGAACTTGGGCATTAGGGCCTCGCTTCTTCCCCCTTTTCCCTCCCCAACAGTGCTGTGAGGGAGGGCAGGCTGAGAGAGAGTGGCCACCTGGAGCTCCAGAAGGGATTCAGGCCAGTCTCCACTTGCGATTTGTCCACCACCACACCCACTCCACACCGGCTGCCCACTACACCCACACCTCCTCCACCCAGGGACCCAGAAAAGGTTGTCCCACTTCTGGATATTGTCAGTCTTCAAGACAAAATCGGGGGGTGGGGGATGTTAGGCAGAGAAGGACGTGAACATTGAGGAAATGAGCATATAAAATGCACCCAGAGACTGAAATGTTGATCGCAAAAATGGAGTAATTTGGAAAACCACACAGGAATCGGGACCATTTGAGAACCCAGTTTCAGTCATTACAGGGAAAAGAAGGCGATTAGAACGGATTAGAATGGAGAGGAGCTTCTGCTGAGGTTTCCCTCTGCCCGGAGGCATTCAGACCAGAGCTCCTGGGCAGGGAGGGAGCAGCCCCAGGACTCTGCAGCTGGCCACTCCAAGCGACACCTTTCCCTCCTCGTCCTGCCCTGACAGGCTCCCTGGGGAATGGAGAGGGTGACACACAGGTGAGCTTCCTTCCCCACGGCCTCTGGGGGCTGCTGGCTCATAAGAGCACCAACAGCTTAGTGGTGCCCGTTGGCCTGCGTTTAAAAATACACCAGAGTCTTGCTGGAGGCACAGGGCTCATCCTTCCCCTCCTCCGCCATGTGACTGCAAAGAGCAGGGGAAACGCTCCCCTGTCAGGACGGATTGGAGACAGGATTGTCATTAATACCCTTCTTAGTTCCAGGGCAGCAAGGAGAGCGCCCTCAGCACCTTTCAGAAATCGTGATGAAATCTTAGCACACTCAGGATCTGTCTGTGTTCCCCAAGCTGGAACCCCCAGGCCTGCCGGATCTGGTGCTCCCCAAATTCCCCGTTCTCGCGGCCCCAGATGGGGAATTGGCCCGTGAAATGCTCCAGGCAGCCAGCTGGATCTGGGGTTTGGCTGAGGCGAATCTCCTCTGGTTACTTTCCCAACCCACCCATCTGGAGGGTCACAAACTGAAGAAGTAATCCCCTGGGATCAAGGAGGCATTTCCAGTGAGACGACAAGGTTGGCAGGACTGCAGGGGTTTGCCCTCCTTTGGGAAGTGGGAGTTTGCAAGCCTTTATTTATTCATCCAGCTGCCCATCTCAAACCAGTGACTCTGGGCAGCCAACAATCGTACAAGCTTCTACTCTGAAGAGTATGAATACATGTGGTTTTTTTTTACAAGTCTTAACACACACATTTCCCCTCTTCCTCATTTTTGCCCAAAATAACAAAACAATCAAATAGCGGTGCTCTGGAGCACAAAATTGGAGTGGGTGTTACAGTATTTGAGGGGCTGCCACAAAGAGGAGGGGGTCAAATTATGTTCCAAGGCACCGGAAGGCAGGACAAGAAACAATGGATGGAAACTAATCCAGGAGAGAAGCAACCTGGAATTGAGGAGAAACTTCCTCACAGGGAGGACAATGAACTGGTGGAGCAGCTTTGCCTTCAGAAATCGCGGCTGCTCCATCACCGGAGGCTTTTAAAAAGAGACTGGACAGCCACCTGTCTGAAATGGTATAGATTCACCTGCTTGAGCAGGTGGCTGGACTAGAAGACCTCCAAGGTCCCTTCCACTGATTTATAATGAAATCAAAGTTGAAGTTCTCTTCCCTCTCTCTCCCGGGTGCTTAATGTAAGAAGCTAGCAGGCATCTCTTTCAGTCAAGCAGGACAGTGTCTATCGGCCTCTTGAGAAACACAAGTGAAAAATGGGAGCCATGTGAAAAACGGCTCTCACAAGCCACGAAATATTGTGATCCTGGGGAGGCAGGCAGGCCTGAGTGCTGAGCAGGCAGCTCTCCTTAAGCAAGCCGCCATGGCCTGGGAAAGCTGTCAGCCTGGCAAGTCTAAGCTAAAGCCAGCATTGACTAGGAGAATCTGAGGAAATAATGACTTTGGCACGCCGTGGGCATCTGGGCCTGTTTCAGAAAATGCCACGGATGTCCACCTGCTTACATGTAGTCTTTTGACATACAGCTGAAGTGGAGCCTGCCCTTGGTATGTTGTATGTCATAACAGTGGTAAAATGGATTGGCCATGAAACCGGCTCACTATTTATGGGCTGGTCTTGTAGTAAATGCAGGGGTTTTAAAGTTCGTAAAGAGAATGCTGTAGCCATCAAGTGAACCACTATTTGGCTATGGGCGATTCTGTTTTGCCAAAAGCCAGAAGGGCCAGTTTTGGGTGGACGCTGCAAACAGCCCTAACTATGATTGCCTGAGGTTTGGTCATGTTATTACGGAGGGAGCCCAACTATTGGAACTTAGATTCCACGTCACGAGTTGAGGTCTATCTGCATAGCCAAAAGCTCCTCATCCCTCAAGTGAGAGAGCTCTTCAGACCTTCTGGCCCCAGCATTGCCGACTCTCCACCTAGACCCCTCCGCTGAGGGATGTGCTCACGGGGCCTCTTAATGGGCAGCAGAGGTTGAGCAAGTGAGGTTCCAGGTCCCATTCCAATCCCTTTGCACGGGACCAAGGGCCTTCCCCTCCCTGCTTGCCTCTTGGAAGCACGATCCAGGCGGGAAGGGTCTCATGAGCACCAGGCAGGCAGGATGCCCCATAAAGTTTCTGGTTCAGATTTGTGGGCAACCTTGGCAAATCTTGTTGAGTGTGCTCTGTATGCACAGGAGAGCATTATCTGGCTATGTGCGCATATTTGTGTAAATCGCTCTGTCTAAAAAGTATTTTACTACAAGCGGGTGTCCTTCCCCCCAATGCCATTGAAATGAGGTAGGCGTTGCGTTCTTTCCAGTGGTGGGTTGTGTAGGGTGTGGGTTCAGCCGGTGCAGGCTTGCCTTCTAGAAGGTCTACAGGTTGATTCTTGGAAAGATAATCCTTGGGATGGAGATAGTGTAATAAGAAATCTTTGTGACCTCATTCACATGCCAAAAGATACAGTACAGATTAGCTCTTGGGAAAAGCAACATTTAAACACTGTAGGGCAGGAATGTTTTAAAAGTGTCACAGCGGAAGCTTTATAGGAAGGTGACCATTTGGGGCATCTTAAGTATGTTGTGAAACTAAAACTCAGGTACATAATGAACACTGAATATTTTTCCGTATTTTGCAATGTGGTCTACAAATCAGGGAAACATGCACACAAATGCAAATATTAACAGCCAAAAATATGCACAGAAGTATGCATAAAACAGGTTTATTTATTTATTTGATATTATTAACTGCCCAACTCCAGTGGGCTCTTGGCATCATAAAATACTGTTTATAAATTCAGGAAAACAAATAAAACATCAAACCAAATGAACAGCCCAGACCAATGCAGTCTTATAAATGGCACACACAAGCAAAAGAGAGGTCCTAGACAAACAGCAACAGAACATCACACCCAGATCTTAAGGGTTTTCCAGACCCAGAAGATCTCCCCTGCCCCCAACCTCTGCAGATGTCCTGGTACAGTTTGTGGGCAATGACAGAGAAGCCCCCCCCCCCTTCTTGGGTCCCGTAAGATGACCGTGTTCAATGGAGGTGATCTGGAGGACACCGGCCAGTACCAGGCAGACAGAACCTGTTTGAGAAGGGCTTTCCCTCAGATGTCCGGGCTCTTTGCTTTTATAGGTTTTCTTAGGTTCTTAGAATAGAATGAGCTGGAAGGGGCCTTGGAGGTCTTCTAGTCCAGCCCCCTGCTCAAGCAGGAGATCCTATGACCATTTTAGATAAGTGGCTGTCTAGACTCTTCTTTAAAATCTCTCGTGATGGAGCACCTACGAGCAGTGGTGGGATTCAATCGGTGTTACTTCCGGTTTGGTGATTACGTTTTGCGCAATCACCGCGTGCGTGTAAGAAAACCTTTAGCTGTGCCACCAGGACAGCTGACAAGCGCTACACACAGGTGCATAGCATTTGGAAAGCCTCTTTTTCCCTGTTTTTCCAACCTCAGGTGTGTTGCGCAAAGCAGCTGAGGTTGAAAAAGCAGGAAATGAAGGACAGGTAAGAGCCCAGGCGGGTGGGTGGGCCAAATAGCAGCAGACACAGAACCGGTTCTCTGTCTGCTGCTCTTCAGAGCTACCAGTTCTGTAGAGCCAGGCACAACCGGTAGCATCCCACCCCTGCCTACGAGGCTTCTGGAGGCAAGTTGTTCCACTGGTTAATTGTCCTCACTGCTAGGAAGTTTCTCCTTAGTTTCAAGTTGCTTCTCTCTTTGATGAGTTTCCAACCATTGTTTCTTGTCCTGCACTCCAGAGCTTTGGAGAATGATTTGACCTGCTCTTCTTTGTGGCAGCCCCTCAAATACTGGAATATTACTATCATGTCACCCCTAGTCCTTCTTTTCTTTAGACTAGCCAGACCCAAATCCTGCAGCTGTTCTTCATATGGTTTAGTCTTCAGGACTTTGATCATCTTAGTTCTTTTCTGAACTTTTTCCTACTAGGGTTTTGTAAAGCAGCACTAAATACTTCACATGATCTTCATTCTATGCCTCTGTTTATACAACCCGGATTGCATTAGTTGGGTTTTTTTTATAAATTTTTATTGGTTTTTAAGACAAACATAGACAGACAAAACATAAAAACATCAAGCCATCTTCCATATATATATATATATACAGTGTGTCGGTTGGTTTACAGATTGTTTTGTGCTTCCATTTTGTAGTCTTCAATTACAATTACATTGTATATATTCTCATATTTTCAATCAAATATTAAGTACATTAATATCATTGTTAATCAATCATTTGACGATACTTTTATTCATTCATGTTTTATGAAATAATCCATATTTTAGTTAATTTGTTTTATGACAGTTCATATTATCATCTCAAATCTATCCTACAATCATTTTCTAGATATAATAAGAATACATTTTTATATATTTATTATTTTCTAAAAATCTACATATTTCATTACCATGTTTTATTGTCTAACCATTGATGGATCCCAAATTTTATAAAATTGTTTATCCTCTTGTTCTCGAATTTCAAACGTCAATCTACTCATTTCAGCCCATTCCAATATTTTCTTAATGATTTCCTCCTGTAATGGTATTTTCTCATTTTTCCAGTTTTTGGCAAATACAATCCTAGCCTCTGTTAATACATTTACAATCAGATATTTCAAGTCTTTACTATATATTTCAGGCAAAACTCCCAATAAAAATATCTCTGGTTTCAAGTCTATATGTTTTTTTGTCATTTTTTCCAACCACGTGTGGATTTTAGTCCAGTATTTTTTAGCATCCGCACAAGTCCACCACATATGGTAATATGAGCCAGGTGTCTGATGACATTTCCAACATTTTTCGGATTTGTTCTTGAACATTCTTGCTATTCTTGTTGGGGGAAAATGCCACCTGTAAAACATCTTATACAAATTTTCTTTATATGCTGTTGACATTGTCATTTTATAATTTTGAGACCACAATTTTTGCCATTTCTCTAGATCAATCCCATATCCAAAATTCTTCCCCCAAGCAATCATAGTTTCTTTAACTTGTTCTTCTTCTAGTTTAATTTCTAATAAATATTCATATAATTTTTTAATCACCTTTTCATCAGTACCTGTCAAAATCTTATCTAAATCAGTCAGTTTATCATAGAAACCTTCTGTTTTAGAATCTTTGCCATACCTTTAATGTATTTGCGCACATGAAAACCAATTCATCTTTATACCTTGTTCCTCTAATGTTTGCATAGATTTAAGTTCACCCTTTTCATTCAATACTTCACCATATCTAACTGTTTGTTCCTTTTTATATATTATAGGATAAGAAAATGCTTCAATAGTCGATAACCAGACTGGAATTTTCAAATAATGTTGCCTTTTAATCTTCTCCCAATTTAACCACAGAGACTCCCGTAAATAATGTCTTCTAAAATACCCCTGTGTTTTAGTTCCTTTATACCATAGAAAAGCATGCCACTCCAACACAGATCATGTCCTAATGTCAACGATCTAGTATTTCTTAACGTTATCCAGTCCTTAACCCAAATCAAATTTGTAGCTTGGCAATACAACTCCCAATTAGGCAAACCAAATCCTCCTCTTATTCTGGCATCTTGCAAAAGTTTTAACTTTATTCTCGCTTTCTTACCTTGCCATATATATATTTCAACACAATTTTATTTAAATCTTCAAAATAATCTTTTCCAAGCCTAACTGGAATTGTTTGGAACAAATATAAAATTCTGGGTAGTATATTCATGCAATGGAAGGTTCAACGATTCTTGTAGTGTTTTATAATTCTGCTGGAAGTCCATCTGGGCCTGGTGCCTTTCCGTTGTTTTGCTTCTTAAATGCTTCAGTTAACTCCATCATCGTTATATTGCTTTCTAACATTATTTCAATCTCTGTAGGTATCTGGGGTAGATTAGCATTCTGTAAGTACTGTTTAACTCTTTCCTCATCAGTATTCTCTTGTGTGTATAGTTTCCCATAATAGTCTCGTATACTTTCCTTCTTCTCTTTATTACCATAGCAAACTTGGCCTTGATCATCTATTAATTGCAATATTTTCCTTGATTCTTTCTCCTTTCTCAATTTGTACGCTAACCATCTACCTGGTTTATTTGCATCTTCAAAATAGTTCTGTTTTGCACCTCTGATTGTCTGTGTTAGTTCTTTTTCTATTAGTCCCATTTTATGTTTAATTATATCCATTTTTAACTTAATGTCCTTTTTCTGTGGCATTTTCTGTAGCTCTTTTTCAAGTCCTTTATACTCATCCTCTAATGCCTTAGAGGCTAGTCTATTCATTTTTTCCTTGTATAGTCTATTATCAAGCCTCTGGCATATGCCTTCATTGTATCCCATATGTTCTGCATTGATGTATCTTCTTTTTTGTTTTCTCTAAAGAAGAAAGCCAGTTCTTTCTCCATCCACTGTATGAAGTCTTTTTCTTTTAATATAGTATTATTTAACGTCCATCTAGATCTTCTTCTTTGTCCTTTCCATTTAATTGTCATTGGATTGTGATCTGCCAAAGAACTTGTTTCAATATTTATTTCTTGAATATTAGCTAACAATTCTGTTGACATCCATATCATATCTATTCTGGACCATGATAAATGTCTGTTTGAATAGAAGGTGTATTGTTTAGTCTTAGCATTTCTTTCTCTCCATGTATCTTTTAAATTTATTTCATCTATCATTTAAAAAAAGGATTTAGGGAGAGTCTTTCTGTTTTGCTTTGCTGTTTTCTGTGCTGTATAGTCCAATTTATTATCTACAATTCCATGAAAGTCTCTCATCATAACTATATTAGCATAGTCCAGTTCAATTATTTTCATATGTAATTTTCTATAAAATTCTTCTTGATTGTCATTCGGGGCATAGATTGCAATCAGGAGTGTTTTCATATTATTGTCCATTATTTCCACCATTAGTAATCTTCCATCGTCATCGGCATAGATCAATTTCGCTGGGATAATATCTTTAATGTATAAAATCACTCCTCTTTTCTTGCATTGTATCAAAGAAGTAAATATTGTCAGAGATGAGAGAATATTATATAAGGGCAAAGAGATCATAGTTCTTAAGCAGATTCCAAGAAAAGTGAGGGCCATAAGGCAAGAATATAAATTTTTAGCCAATTACTTAAATAAAAAAGAAATCTCATTCAAATGGCTAATCCCAGAAGGGATGCTAATATCGTGGAAGGGAAGAAAAATTAAAACAGATTCAATAGAACAAGCACAAGACTTCCTAGAACAGCTAACAACCACGGAGGATCAACACACTAGGGAGGAAACCCAAAGGAACATGCAGGAAGATCGTAACCACCATAGGAACAAAGAAGAAAGACCCGTCCAAACTCAAGGGAAAGACAACTTACAACAAGAAAGAGAAGAAACAACCCCATATCAACCACAAGAAGAGAGCCGTATAGTTAAGAGACAAAAAGCGAGGCAGACTTAAGTAAATGGAGGAAGGAAGGAAAATTCTTTCCATCAATATAAACGGCCTAAATTCAAGGGCTAAAAGGAAAAGGATTCTAACCAAACTAATAAAACAAAACGTTGACATAATTTGCATACAAGAAACACACATTAGGAAAAGTGAGGAGAAATTCCTAGATTGCCCGAAACTGGGAAAATTATTCACAGCACCAGCAGATAAACACAAAAAGAAAAGTATTGCAATCTATGTGAGAGATGACTTAAAAGCGGAGTTAATCTGGGCGGACCCTGAAGGAAGAACTCTGGTGGTACAAATCTTGATTAATGGCATTACATTTTTACTGGTAGTAATTTATGCCCCAAATGATGATCAAGGTAAATTTTTCAAACATCTCCACCAAAAAATAATAGATTTCGAAAAAGGCAATATTTGTCTGATTGGCGATTTTAACTCTATTGCTGACTACTGGAAGGATCATAGTAACATGAGTAAGAACAAAAAAGGAAAAAGAGAATTTTCGAAGCCATGTAAGGATATGATGAATGAAATGAATCTGGTAGATATCTGGAGAAAACTAAACCCCCAAAAAGAACAGTTTACTTATTATTCTAACCCACACAAAATTTGGACAAGAATAGATATGGCTTGGATAAACGGTGAATTAATTAATGAAATCAAAGATAGCGAAATCTTACCAAATGACTGGGCTGACCACAACCCAATTCAAATAATCTGGAGAGGTAGAAGAAAACCAAAGAAAAGATGGACTCTTAACACTCACTTAATAAAAGAAGAAGAATATACTAATAAACTGAAAGAAGAACTGAACTTCTTCTTAAAGGAAAATAATAATGAACTAACTTCGAAACAAAATATATGGGACACATTGAAGGCATTTATAAGAGGAATAACAATCTCTTACAATGCTATGAGAAATAAAAGAAAGTATTCCCAACAAAGTAACCTACAACAAGAAATTAAGGATTTAGAAACCCAACTACAAAAGAACCCCAAAAACCAAAGAATACAGAACCAGTTAACAACAACTAAACACAAACTAAATTTACTGGAACAAGAAAAATTGGAGATTAGTCTGAAAATGACTAAACAAATCTACTTTGAGCATGCAAACAAGCCAGGGAGATGGTTAGCCCACAAACTTAAGAAAATGAAAGAAAAAAGATTGATACACCAATTAATGGACGAGAGGGGCAATTTGCAAGAGGAGATAGAGAAGAAAAAAGAGATCACTTTTAAATACTTTGGGAAATTATACAAAAAAGAAGAAGTCTGTGAGGACAAAATAATGAAATACCTAGAGGAAGCGAATAATAAAGCAATTGGAGAGGAAGAGATAGAATTATTAAACAAAAATATAACATGGTCCGAACTGAAGTCAGCAATAGAGAAGCAAAGTAACAATAAAGAGCCAGGACCGGATGGGATACCTGTAGAACTTTACAAAACAATCATAGAACAAATTGGACCACTGATGCTGAAAGTATTTAATGAGGTACTCTTAGCAGCCAAGATGCCGGACTCGTGGAGGGGAGCCTTAATTTCGCTGATCCTGAAGGAGGACCTAGACCATAGACTTATTAATAATTATAGACCAATTTCGCTCCTGAATGCAGATTACAAACTAGTCTCTTCTATAATAGCCAATAGATTAAAACAGGTTTTAAACACACATATCCATGAAGATCAAAATGGATTTCTCCCATTTCGACAAATTAAGAATAATTTAAGAACAGTGATAGACATTTCAGAATTATAGGAAGCCCATCCGGAAAAACAATTTGCATTTATGTTTTTGGATGCTGAAAAAGCATTCGACAATTTAAATTGGCATTTCTTAATTCAAAAAATATATAATATGAACCTCGGCACCAGATTCAAAAACGTTGTCACTACAATTTACCACACCCAACAGGCAAATATTCTAATAAATGGGGAACAAACTGGCCCGATAAAAATAGAAAAAGGGGTAAGACAGGGTTGCCCTCTCTCCCCTCGGCTTTTCATATTCGCCCTAGAATCTCTTTTGGTGTACATTAGGCAAAATACGAGAATTAGAGGACTGAGGATCAAATCAGAAGAGTATAAAGTACAAGCCTTCGCTGATGATTTGGGTTTTTTTCTGGAGGAGCCCATAGAAAAAGGACATCACTTATTAGAAGAACTAGAACGATTTGGAGAAGTCGCAGGATTTAAAATTAACAGGGGAAAAATGAAATTAATGACTAAAAATTTAACAGGAGACCAGAATAAAGAGCTAGAGACAACAATGGGAATACAGGTGACAAAAAAAATTAAATACTTAGGAATTTGGCTAACTCCACAAAGCAAATCATTAAAAGAAAACAACTATGACAAACTTCTCCAACAATCCAAGAAAGATTTAGATTCCTGGAGTAAATTACAACTTTCCTTCTTGGGCAGGATTGCTCTGATTAAGATGAATATTCTGCCAAAATTTCTATATTTATTCCAGACAATTCCAATCAAATTAAATAATTTTTTTTTTATGGAATTAAACAAGATAACGCTGAAATTTATTTGGCAGGGGAAAAAAGCTAGGATTAACGTAAAAGCCCTACAAGATACGAAAAGCAGAGGAGGGTTAGCCCTGCCAAACTGGGAAATATATCATACAGCAGCCACCCTACTATGGATAAAGGAATGGGTGAATCTAACCAACAAAAGAACACTAATATTAGAAGGCCACGATATGCAGAAAGGATGGCATGCCTTTCTGTGGGAAACTGGGAAACCCAGGCAATCATATTTCCATAGGCATCTTATCAGGGACTCTCTATTAACCAATTGGAAAAAATCGCCGCTTAATCACTTCTGTCAAAACTTTTACAGATTCTTTCTTTTCCTTAGGGTGTCCTTTCAAATCTTAAAATAAAGAAAAAATTCTCACCAAACCGGCACACTTTCTCTTTCCGTTCTCTTTCATTTCGGAGCTATCCCAACTTCAGCAGCTTTAATGGCTGCCTCTTTGCCGCTGGCAAAAAGAGCTTCTCCTGGATCTACCAGGGACTTTGCAGTGTCCCTGGGATCGACAGGATGTGCTCTTTACATTCACCATCTCTTCGGGACGGTTTAGATCCGTTTAGACCGTTCAGGAGCAAAGATATCGGCAGTGATCTCAGACCTCCAAGATCGCATGCCGTATCGTTGCGACGCCAGCTCCGCCCTCCCCAGGTTGCATTAGTTGTTTTGGTTGCTGCTGCACACTGCTAGCTCATATTCAAATAATCATCCACCAGGACTCCAAGGTCCCTCTCACGGTTACTATTTTTGAGTCAGGTCTCACCTAAGCGGGTGATACTAAACTGACAGGAATAGCCAACAAGCCAAGAAGATAGAATCAAGATCCAGACGCATCTTGACAGATTTGAACCCTGGGCCGTATCTAACAACATTAAATTCAATGTAGAGAAAAGTAAAATCTTAGGCATGAAAAACCCAAAGTATACATATAGAGACTGGGTGAAACCAGGCTTAATAGCAGTAACTGGGAGAGGGATCTTGGAGTCTTAAGTGGACAAGCAGCTAAATAGGAGCCAGCAGTGTGCGATGACAGTCAAAAAAGCTATTGCAATCCTAAGTTGCATTAACAGAGGGATACAATCAAAATCAAGGGAGGTACTAATACCACTCCATAAAGCCTTAGTAAGACCACACCTAGAGTACTGCATCCGGTTTTGGACACCACATTATAAAAAAGATGTTGAGACTCTAGAAAGAGTACAGAGAAGAGCAACCAAGATGATCAGGGGACTGGAGGCTAAAACATACAATGAATGGTTACAGGATCTGGGCCTGGCTAGTCTAGTGAAGAGAAGGGCCAGGGGAGACATGATAGAGGTGTTCCAATATTTGAGGGGCTGCCACAGAGAGGGAGGGGGTCAAGCTATTTTACAAAGCACTGGCCAGACAACAGATAATGGGTGGAAAATGACCCAGGAGAGATTCAACCTAGAAATAAGGAGAATTTTTCTGACAGTGAGAACAATCAACCAATAGAACAAAAGTTTCCTTCGGAAGTTGTGAGGGGTTCATCACTGGAAGCTTTCAAGAAGAGACTGGGCTACTATCTGTCAAAAATGGTGTAGGGTTGGACTAGATGACTTACAAGGTCCCTTCCAACTCTGTTAATCTTTATCTATATCTGTATCTATCTAATCTGTACTTCTACATTTGATTTTTCCTGCCTAAATGTAAAGTTTTGCTTTTCTCCACATTAAAATTCATTTTGTTGGATAGGGCCCAGTGTTCAAGTTTGTTAAGATCTGTTTGGATCCTGAGCTTGTCTTCTGGATTGTTGGCTATTCCTGGCAGTTTAGTATCATCTGCAAATTTGATGAGTTCCCCTTCTGTTCCCTCATCTAAGTCATTTATGAGTGACTAAGTCATTTTTGAGGTGATGTCCAGCAGCTTCAATCTCATTCTGAAGCCAACTACGTAGCAGTGGTGGCGCATGGGCAGGCTGAAAGGGGCCCATTGCTGCTTATGCTGCTACATTGGGGGCCAGCTGTAGCTTCTGGCTGGTCTTGAAGGGTAGCCCCATGTGGGGGTCTGACAATTATTTCTGTGTACATTGGAATATCTTGAGATATTTTGAAGGCAAACAGATGAAGCAAGTTTTAAAACAGTCTGACAACAAGAGCTGTATTTGCTGACAAGGTGAATATGAGTGAAAAAAACCAACACACTTCCAAACGGCTACTAATATTGTAAGCAGATCCGTGAAAGATCAATCATTTTTCAGGATGAAAAAGCTCAGAATTCAGAAGGACCCATGATAAATATCCCAGCTGCTTTGGGTTGATGAGACGGAGTTTATTAATGGTGAGCTTAAGTTGGCGTTGCTCTTGATTTCTGACTCTGATTTAAGAGATCCAGAACAAGCCACGGACTGGCTTTTGATAAGGCCCTTCCGCTTTGTTTAGCACCTTTCTTTAGATGAGTGCAATTGAGCCTCTCCCCCCAGTTCCTCCCCCGGCCTCTCTTGGTCTCCCTTGCACCAAAGTGGCCTGAATAGGAGACTGTTGGCAAAGAAAAACCAGCATGCAGTGTTTGTTGCTACTTACTTGGGTGGGTTTAAGTTGAGGGGACACCGTGGACCCCCATAATGATTGTCACTATTGCCTGGAGCATTTTTGATAAATGCCTGAGTTAGGCATTGAATGCTGCAACCACACGTTCAGGAGGAGAACGGATGTCCGTCGTTGGTTTCGTGATGGCTCTGTTGCATAAATGACCCGATTCCCATGATTTGTGTGGAGATCAGATGCTTCACCCGACACCCAACCTCGGATGGGCTGCGCTAGGAATGGACAGCTGCTGGAGCGCTCCCTTTGACTCTGCCTCGTTTTCCTCTTTGATCCCATTTCCAGGTGAAACTGGTGAACATTCGTAATGACGACATCACCGATGGGAACCCGAAACTTACCCTGGGTCTGATCTGGACGATTATCCTTCATTTCCAGGTAAGGTCCCGGCTTTGCTCTGGAGGGGAGGAGGAGGAGGAGGAGGAGGAGGCCTGAGGTGGCTTGTCCGGCCAATTAATCACCTTTCAGGTCAGGGAAAATAAGCAGCTTTCCCGTTAGTGATTCACTCATTGCGTCTGCTTCTGTTTGGAGCTCCAGATCATCCCTGAGGTTGTCGGGAAGGGACCTTTCCTTTAGGTGAAGTTGCCTGGCTGTGTGTGGTGGGTGAACAATGGGCGTGCTGTGTTTTGGGGAAGGGGTGGCTGCCATCCCACAGGCTGCAGAGTAGTCTTGTTACCCTTAACGTCCTGGGACGTTGTATAACGGCACCTTATTATTTATGTATGCATATAGTTCATTTGTTAGAACTTCCCAATTGTAAAACAACTGTGATAATATGAAAGAAACCGCTGGATAAACAAAAGGCTCACAACAGAATATAAATAGGGAAGCAAGATCTCATTGTCCCAACCCTTGTACAGCGGCTTGTCTATCAGAGAGGACTGGGGAAACCGTTTTTCCCTCCAGGGCCTTCAGGATGGGAGCCATAGGGATCTCCAGAGGGGACATGGACAGCATGCTAATATTGTGGTTGCCTTCAGGTTCATTCTTAACTTTTGTGTTTTGGCTTCCTTTGATTTTCTGAGATACAGAGATAATTTTGTTGTAAGAGAACGCGAGGCCTATAATGCTTCCATTGGGCAAAAAAGCCATGGAACTGAGCAAGATAAATGGTTGTTCCCATTTCACAGCTGGTACCATGGAGTTAAGCCTTGAGAAGGTGTGATTTGTCAAGGCCATTGCCAAATCATTGCAGCAAAGACATGGACTATTGGATTATTTATTAAATAATTATATGGATTATTTATTAAACAATTTGGGTGCCACCCATCTTGTCCACAGAAGAGAATAGAGAGTGGAGTAGAATGCTATATTTGACTCCAGTGCAATAGCTCTCAGTGTACATTCAAAGCAACAGGATAATCGTCATCATAATAAGGATACAGGTGATTCTATATGCCTTCCTAATCCACAGAACCCCTTGGTTGCGCTGGGTGGATGCAGAGACTGAATAAATAAATCTCTGCTCTCCTTAGTTCATCTAAGTTATATCTTGTACACTGACATGGGAGTTTTTTCAATATTTGGTTCTAAGGAATGGCTTTAACTTGCAGTGTCATCTTGTATCTGAATAGTGGGGGGCGGACGGTTGAGCTGCTGTGCAAGGGTCTTGAGAGGCATGTCAAAAGTTCTTGAGTAATCTTCCTGTAATACAGCTGTAGTGGGGAGCCTTTATTGCTGGAATACAAGGCATCTGGCCTGTGTTGAGGGAGGGGGGAGGTCAGCAACCAGCAGTGCACCCCCCAAGAGTAGACTTGGCAGCTCTGTGTTTTTCTGGGCTGGAGCCAGGAGCTCTTTGCCTGCTTCCCTTGAACTGGAGAAGGCAAGACTGCCTTTCCCAACCGCGTCTACCCTGACAGTTGAGGCTTGTGTGATAGCCTTGATGTAGGACGTGCTTTACTGGGAACAGCCCCCTTGGGCTGCACCTACAGGCAGCACTGTGCCTGCGCTGTGTAATTCATCTGTGAGCCACTCCTTCCACTCCCCTGGCCCATCGCTACCCACCACATGGCAGGCAGGGAAAAAACTGGCACAATGGAATAAGCCAAAGGACGAATGTTTCACTGAAAGAATAGGCATCCTCAAATGCTAAAAGGCTCAGAGAGGGACCTTTGAGCCCATGTTGACTCCTGGCAACTTCCTGGACTAGCAGTTTTCTGGACAAGGCTTTTCAGAAGTTGGTTTGCTGTTGGCTCCTTCCTAGGGCTGAGAGAGAGTGACTGGCCCAACACAAGGCCGTCTATGTCTGGCTTGGTGCCTACTAAGGCAGGAATAGAATTCAGGGGCTGCCAGTTTCTAGCCTCGTGTCTTAGTCCCTACACCAAACTGGCTTTTTAACAATAAGAAGCATGCTGAATATGAAAGCAGAAATTAGTACTTAGGATTGCTACTCAACACAGAAAGATGCCTGAAAATCTGGGATTTCTCAAATAACTGGAGTAGGGTCTTGTTGCTCAGCTAAGAGTTGTGTGATTGTAAGTTTGCAGGCAGTTTCTTCCAGTCTGAATTCGCTTGTTAGCTGCAGCTGCAATAGGAGATTTAACACCAGTCCCCATTTTTCGTGAATGTCTTGATAAGTTACAGCCTCAGAAGTTGTGGGTCTCTGCGTAAGAACACAACAGAAGAATAAAGGGTCCATCTCTCTCCTCTTCTCACCAGGCGCTGATTGCGAGATCTTCCCATCCTAGCCAGCATTTTCCTGGATTGCCTTCTCTGCTTCAGAAAGGACTGGGGGGGGGGGGGGGGATGCGTAGCTGGCGAGGAGCCCGTTGGGCGAGCAGGGTGGACATGGTGGGTGCTCTCTGAGCTGGGCTATTTGCTTGAAAACCTTTCATTACCCGGGTCGGTAACAGGATCAGTGCATCTGCAGGAAAACAGCCCAGCTCGGAGAGCACCAAACCCCCCCAGAACAAGCCTGAGCTAGAGAGATCTCTTCTGTTGGGACACTCCCCTCAGGGGCTGGGAAGGGAGGCTTCTTAAAGTCCCATGGGTGAGATGCCAATTCTTTTCCAGTTGGGGGGCCAGAGGACCAGAAGAGCCTGTGTGTGTGTGTGTGTGTGTGTGTGTGTGTGTGTGTGTGTGTGTTTGTGTGTCAGAGAGAGAGAGACTTCATTGAGTGGAATAGAGTTCATAGGTGGCCTTTCATTGGGTAAAGGGATATTTTAAATCGTATGATCCTTAATGATGATTTCCTTCCAAGCACTGGTCCTGCCCCAACTGTGCTGCTGAATCCCAACCCCTCTTTGCTCGCCTTGCAGGGAGAACCCACCTTTGGGCTTGGGAGGGGCTGAACCCTGGACCTCCGTGTGCCAAGAGGAGCCCAAGGCTTCCTCACAGCTCTCAGCCCTGCAAGCTGGCGCCTAAACCAGTCCTTGGCCAGGGGCATCCCCGGGGCCTTGCTAGGCGAATCCCCCACCCTGGAGGGCCAGGGGGCCTTGCTTCAATCCCTCGGCCTGGGGGAAGGGCTGGGCCAGGCTTGCTTTAGGTCTTGCCTCCCCCTGATGGGCGGGGTGGGGGGTGTTGTTTGTTTAGAAATGCAAAAGGACCTGCATCAATTGAGCTGAAAGGCGTCCATTGCTTGTTGCCTGCCGGATAATAATTCCGTTTTAAAAGCCATGTGGTGTCACTGCATTCAGAGGTCAGCATTTCTCGAAGCGGCGAAGGATTCAGGTGGGCTCTGCAGAAGCCGAGGCAGGCACAGCCTCCTGTTGGGCCCGACTTACACCTGCTGGCTCCCAGAGACGGTCAAGGGAGACTGGCCTGACTTGAGCCAACACCAGTGTGGTGCTCACCCCCCCCCCCGATCCCTCCCCCATTTCTGGCCAGGCGAGCACTAGGTGGCACTGCTGCCTCAAGAACAAGTGGAGGGGAAATGGGGAGGGGTCTGACTGCAGAGGAGCCCCTGGGAAGGTGCTGGTGCCCAGAAGCTGTGCCTGCTGCTGCTGCTGCTGCGGCTGCTGCTTGGGCAGCGGTGGGGAGAAGAAGAACTTGGCTCCTTCTGGCTCCTCCCTCCTCATTGAACACCCTTCCCCCCAACCCTCCCCGCAAGTGAGGCTAGCCCCGTCCCTGCTGAGGTTCAGGGGGGCCGTCCAGGCCGGGGGCGGGGCAGGGGGCGGGTGAAATGCTACCCTGGCTTCATCGTGGGGCTGAGACTGGCTCTCTCCTGTGTTGTACAGAGTTTTCTTTTTAAATAATGTCTGGGTTAAATTTTAACAGTGGCTCTTTTTTTTATATCTATTGTTTTTAATCTTGTATGCTGCCCAAGATAGTAACGGTTTGTGAGGTGGACAGTTGTATAAATGTGGTAGGAGGTCAACCAATCAGAGCAGACAGCAAGGGCCAGGCACGCTTTGGACGGGAGCCTTTCGGTCAGTGTGGGGGCGCTGGGGGGTGGGGGTGGAGCAGAGGACGATGGGTCCCTTACTTCTAGGTGAAAAGGAAAAGCAGCTTTTCATCTTTTCCACCCCCAAAGCTAGATTTATTCATTTAATTTTATTGATTGAAAAAGATTTGTATGGCTGCTTATCTTAAGCAACTCTGGGCAGCACCCAACCACAATTGCATGGTGTAAAGGCCTCCGTTTGTATGGGTTAGCTGGTGCCTTTCAGTGCAAAGTGCATGCATTCAAAAGCACGGATTAATTAATTAATTAAGGGTGAGGACGGTTGCCTGGAATGAAAAAGGGGGAAGGGAAAGTCTTAGGGCTGGCTGGTGGGGCACGGCCTGCTCTGCCCCCCTCAACTGCACAGCCCCCTCAACTAAAGGCTGCCAGTTTAGCTAAAGGGGGATAATTTGGTGGGTAGGGAAAAAAACCACCTGCCCTCCCTTCCGGCTCACAAAACGTGGAACTGATTCTCTTCCAGGAAACTGTCAGGGCAGCTTCTTGGGGACGGTTGGCTTTGGCCTGCTTTCTTTTCCAAACCAGAAGGAAACCCTCCACCTGGAATCTGTGGGGAATCTGTGTCGGTGGGTCAGAATTCCCCACAGAGAGCACTGGACTCTTTGCTCTTCAGCCTTTCGCAGGAACGTTTCCTAGTCCAACAGTTCTCAACCCCAGCAACCTTCAGGTACATGGACTTCAACTCCCAGAATTCCCCAGTCAGCATAGGGAATTCTGGAAGATGAAGTCCATCCACACAACTTAAAAGTTGTTGAGGCTGAGAAACATTGTCCTTGTCTGGTTCACGTGTTGGTTGAATGGGACGAACAAGAAAGAGGCAGGGGGCCCCTATTGCTCCCCTCAGCTTAAGTTTCTTGCCCTTAAGAAAATCTCTTTTCTTTGGACCCAGAAGGCAAATTTGAAAAAAGGACGTGCAGCTTCTAGTGACCTTTGTGCCCCCCCCCCCCCCCAAATTGAAGTGGCTTATTAGACGTGGCAGCTGCTAACCTTTTGGCTCCTCTGCCTAGCACTCAGCTGGAATGGCAGCTGCCTGCAGAACTGAGGAATGGCAAAACCCCTCCTGCATTGTGGACCGTTCTGTGGCCGGGCTGAGGAAGGAGAGTCCCTGTTAAAGGGGTCAGCGCTGCATCAGACGAAGGTCCATCTTGGTCTTGGGTTGTCCTGGGTCTGCAGTGGCCAGCCTCACGTCCCTGGGTGCTCCCAGGCAGAAGGTGGAGAGCTCTCCCTCTCTTGTCCCATGGCAAAGGCTGCCTCCAGCCTTGGACTAACAATGATAAAACCCATCTTCCATCTTTTAAAGCTACCCGTGTCATGGTCTTTATCACGTCTTGTGGCAATGAATTCCACCGGGTCGTCTTGTGCTTTGTGAGAAATCCACCTGGGTGGGCCTCCAACATTCTGTCTAGCTTTCCTAGCCGTGGATTTTAAAGAAAACGTTGAAAACCTTATATCTCTGCAATACTATAATGCCATTAGCCATGTTCGTTGGCTTTGGTGGGGACTGAAAACATCTGGATTACCTGCTTCTGATCCCCCCTTTTTTTTTTTTACAATGTAAGAAATACCTGGTTGCATGGAGGTGGCGGTGGGGAGAACGCGGTTCCTTTGCAAGACGATGCCTGCTCTTCTGAGCTTGAGGCTCTCCAGTGGCACTAGAAGGCGCCCAGTTTCCCCACCAGCCTCCCGCCTCCCAAGGAGGGGCCGTTGGGGTCCCACACTGGTCTCCAGCTGCAGGTCAGGGAAATCCCCCACCAGCCCTGAGGGGACATGGGTGCAGCTGATGGGGTCCTGAGGGTCTGGGTGGCTTGGCTCATTGAGCCCCACTGAATGGGCGTCGAGGCCCCCAGGGTGCTCTGTAGAGCATGGCCAAATATATTTTTCGCCATGCTTTTCAGAGAAAAGAGGGGCTTTTTCATTCCGGAATGCCTGCCTTGGTATTCGGATGCTGCTGGAAGGAGGTTAATCTTCTCCAGCACAAAATCTCTGGATGGAGTTTATCCGATTCAGCCTCCTCCTCCTCCTCCTCCTCCTCCTCCGCCTCTCTGGGCTTCTCGGTGGCTTTGCACACAATGCCTCGGCTTCTTTCCCTTTGAGCACCTCCCGCTCTTTCCCTTCCTCTCCTTGTTTTTTGTTGTGCCTTTTTTTTTAACTTTGTCTCCCGATATCCATCTCTCTGCCTTGGTGCCACACCCCTCGGCAGCCTCTCCCTCCCTCCCTCCCTCCTTCCCTCTTGCCGCCGCCGCCGCTGCCGCCGCCGCTGCCGCCTCTGTCTGGCTCTGGCTTTCTCTTTGCGAGGGGAGCCCTCCCATTACCTCATATTTGGAGAGAAGCTGCTGCAGCCAATCCCGGCTCTGGCTGCTTTTGGGTCAAGTGATTTCTGAACTGCAGTGAGGTGCTTTGAATGTCTCTCCCTCCAGCTCCCAGCCTCATAAGATGGCTGTCTGAAAACGGAAGGAGCATCTTCCTGTGCGGGTGGGTGTTCGCATTCAAGTGCGAGCGTGCTGGCAGTTGAGAGCCTTTTCCAAATGGGCACCTAATCCGATGAAGCAGCCGCTGGGATTTCTCCGGGAGGCCGGTGGCAGCATCACTGCATTGCCCCTGGAGCCCTGCGCACCACGGAGATGGGAAATATCCTGGGTTGTGTTAAAGAGCTGAAGGAGCCAGCCAGGGAGGTGGGGAATGCTCCCCTCTCTCCCCAGAGGAAAGCTCGCTTCAGGCGGAAGAGGAAGGCGAAGAAGCCGATGGCCCCGGAGATGCCTGATCCGAGGGCAGAGAGACTCTCCTCCAACGCTGAGGTGGCAGAGGAGGAGGAGGAGGAGGAGGAGGCACCAAAGAAGTTCAGGGGGTCTCCTCTGAAGGAGGAGGGAAGGGCTGGGGGCTTCCACCCAGGCACCGCTTCCTACGGGGAGGCTCGGACGCACTTGAAGATGGAGCGTCTGGAGCAAGGACACATCGTGCAGGTGAGAGAGACGTTTTGGGGGACTCTGGAGCGAGCTTACCTGGTGACCGAAAAGACCTTCTCCCAACCTGGAAGCCCAGGAGACTTTCTTGAGGAGGGAGCTACCGTCATTGCTCGCTTACTGGACAACCCGGCAGAGCAAAACCGTGAGAAGGTGGCCAGCCAAGTGGTGGCTTTTCAGAGGCCAGTGGGTTTGGGCAAGAGCCGAGCAGTTCTAGTGCCACTGCCCAGGGAGGCCGTGCCCGGAGTACCTGGGCAGAATCGCTTGGAAGAGCTGGCCGTGGTGGGCTCTGGGGCTCAGCCAAACCTGGAGGTCCTACAACAGCCACAAGGAGTGACAACGATGGTGGGAGAGTCCTACAAGAACTGGAGCGGTGAAGAAGGAGATGAGAGCCTGTCCAGCAGTATTTGGGGAGCTTCTTATACGGCAGAGAAGGGCACTGTCTCAGAGCTGTCCACGCCGTCACCTATGGTGGATCAGGTGGAGCTCAAAGGGTTGGAGCAGCCTCCACCTGCACAAGAAACACCTGTTGGCAAGAGAGAAGGTGGCATCCCAACCTCCCAAAGCAAGGTCTCCTTCAGCGGGTCAGCCTCCAGCGCCTTCCAGTCCTCCTCGGGATATGGCAGCGACTCGATGCATCAGCTGGTAAAGGCAACTGGGGCTTCATTCTGCAGGGAGAGACGCCCTGCCGCTGCGGGAATGGATGGACCCAAGGGGAGAAGAGCCAGCAAGGAGAGCGGCCGGCCGGCCAAAGGAGGGGTCAGTGCACTTTGTCTTTTCCGGCTCTTGGAGACTAGGGCGGGACAGAGCAGACCTCCTGAGGTGCTGGCAGTCCTATGTTGGGATGCGGGTTGGGATGGGACTTGGGTTGTGTTCCTGGAGTGAGTTTTAACAACTTGCAATCTGGATAAATGGGAAGAGCCCCTTTCTGGGCTGTCATGGGGAAGCATAATAAGAGGGACTAATGTGCAAAGTTGCTCAATTCAGCTGTCTGGAATAATTGTAAGAAGTCAGTGGGGAAGTCAAAGCAATTCACACACGTCTATTTGAGAGATTTTGTTTGGTCTTTTGTTCCAGGGGTCAGACCTGGCTTAGATAATGATCTCCAGAGGGACCAGATAAGGAAGCCCCTACCCTCTCTCTTAAAGATGAGGGGGTGATACATTTCGCTGGCCATCTCGCCGGGGTGGCAGTTCCAGACTTCTCTGCCTCCTTGAGAGAAAGCCTCTTCAACTTAGATCTGTTGAGCGTGGGGGCATCTCCTGGGGGAACATATTTTAACTTGAGGGAAAGGCGGATGTGCTGAGCTGAGCCCTGGTGCTTAGAACAAGTTCTGAAGTAAATGCTGATGCTCAAAGATAGTGTAGGCTGATGCCACTCAACTCTCTTTTTGAATGTCTGCCTTCTGAATAATCTGAAGTGGAATCACTATGCAGGAAGGGAGGTTACCTTGCTTGGTCTGACTCTCTACAACAGGGGTCTTCAAACTTGATAGCTTTAACACTTGAGGACTTCAACTCCCAGAATTCTTCCTCCAGTCATATTAGCTCAGGAATTCTGGGAGTTGAAGTCCTCAAGTCTTAAATTTGCCTTGTTTGAAGACCCTTGCTCTACAACAAAGATAGCCAGCCTTGTGTTCTGGGAGTTGCCTTCCCTCTGCCCCCACCTGCGCAGCCAGGAGCAAGAGATTGCGAGAGGGGCCTGGAGGCTCACAGCCAGCCCTGAGGAGTAGAGCTAAGGCCCTTCCAAGCTCTCATTGTGGCTCTGTTACCAAACTGGTCGCTTCTGTTGACTTCCTCTCCCGTGCAAGCATGCCAGGAACCCTCCTTCAGGTCTTCATGCAGGTGTCTTCATTCCCAAAGAGGGATAGTTGTAAATTTCCAGTGGGGGAAAAGTGGGGGGTGATGGGGCAGCGTGGATAAGGGCCCCCCCTGAGCAGAGCAGAGGAGCCAGTCTTGAAGCTCAGAAGCAACATAGATCACCCAGCTGACAGGTGCTTTTCAGGAATAATCCCATTTAAAAAAGAATAGTTCTTATTAGATGGAATTTTAACTTGAAAAATGTTATTAAAGGCCAGAAGTTTTAGAAAGGAGGCATATGGGGCTGGGCCCTTTCTTGTAAACCAGAATTCACTTAACACCCAACAGTTTTGTACTTAAATCAAAGTAAGACCCAGCTCTTAAGCCTGTCTCCTTTGATCCCGCCCTCCGCCCCCTCCCTTGACCCTTTGTCCAGTGTGGAGGATCGGAGAAGTCGCTGGCGAGGCTCAGGAGGACCCAAATTCCAGTCCCACACAATCAGGGAAGCGACCTTGGTGACTTTGGCCCCCCACTCCCTCTCCTCCGTCTCACCTATTTTACATGTTTGTTTGATTTTTAAGCTCCCCTATGCATTTGAGAAAGCTGGCTTGCTTAGAGTCTGATCTGTTTCACCCGTTTGATGAGGTAACCTACTTGGATGGCTGGTAAGAGTTTTTCCTTCCTCACTGAGATTTTTCCATTGATCTATCCAAGACTGATAACCAGGTAACATAGATCAGAGAAAGGAGAAATGCCATCAAATTTTAGGGCTGTTCCTCTTTCCCAGGGAAAATACTTGGTATCCTCCAAAGCAGCTTTCAGGTTCTTCTTCCTCTTAGCTTTCTAGCCCTTGTCATGCACAAGTTTGCTACTGGGTATTTCTGAGGAGATGTAAACATCATCCAGCTGTTTTCATGCCAGTATTCTGAGGATGCCAAAAGTCTCTTGGGATTTCTTTCATGAAGGGACAGGCCTGTTAGAAAAGATTTCTTGGAGACCCACAACTGATGACTTCAGTTCCTCTACGGCAGAGTATTGGGAGAATCCCTGAAGATAGTAGGGAGGATAAAGGTAAAGAAGGATTGTTCTACTTTCAAAGATAAAAAATAGGAACAGGAAAATGGTGCTGGATTTAAAGGTCCTAGTTTGCATGCTCCCTTTCATAGGTAAATTTGGCAAGTCCTCAGCCAGATGTTCAATGCTTTGTTTTGCTTGAACCTGAAAATGCCACCATCCTGGCATTCAGCCTTCACAGAGATATGGCCACTACAAATGGAAAAGACAGTGCCAACTCAGTCCAGAACTTCTTACAGAGCTCTTCTTTAGTTCATTGTTCATATCTGATAAGGGCATCCCATTTCTGGGCAAATTCCATTTTCACATCTGGATTGGTTGACAACATTGAGCAGTTTGTGTATTTGGGGACTTTGGGAAGGTCCTTTGAAATTTTTAAATGTCAAAACAGAATGAACACATTCAGGTGACTTTTTGGAACTCTTAAATGCCAAGTGGATACAGAACAATAACTTTTTAGGCATTGAGAATATTGGCTAAAGGAAAAGGAGAAATTCGGGTCCTGGCTGAACTGGATTTTGTAGTCAAATCAGGTAAACATTTACCTTGTTATTAGGTTCACATGGTTGGAATGTGGCATTTTCACAATTCCTCTTTAGCAAGGCGGTACATGTGGTGTGACAATGTTTGCCTGTCATGATACAATCCTGTTTCTAGCTAACTGCATCTTCCCAGACCTCTCGCACATCAGTTCAGTCACAAGGAAAACTCTCCCTTGAAACTGGGAGGGATGGTCAGCCAAGCCAGGGAGGCTGCAGCGGGACAGAGAGATGGGGACAGGCGGTCCTCTCTCCAGCCCTTTGCACCCCCCTCCCCCAGTTTCCCACCCTTTCCATCCCAAGGGGAAACCTCAGAAGGGAGCACTCAGGTTGCTTTCCCTAAGGCAGGGGTTTCCAAACAGGGGCAACTTTAAGACCCGTGGACTTCAACTCCCAGAATTCCCTAGCCAGCTGAAGAATCTCAAGGGGCTACCTGGTACCGGTTTTACAAATCGGTCCATCAGAATCTGAATCCTGACTATGAAATGTTACCGCTTGTATTTCCAACTCTCTCGGCAACCATAACAGCAAGAAGTTTGAGGGTTCTGATTTTCACCATCTATTTTAGAAGTCTCTACCAAGCACCAGCAGATGTGACTAATATTTCTAAAGGGGGTGGGGGAGGATTTCTTTTTCATGTTAGAACTCTGATGTTAATTCTAGCATGCATTCTGACTGGCATTCATCATGGAACTAACTTTACAATTTTTAACAAAATATAACTTTGCAATGGAACTGAATAACTGCATTCACACAAGCTAAACTTGACTAGCATATCCTTAGGTCGTTCGTGATTGCACCTGTGGGTGGGAAAGCAGCTATTTTCTTTGCATGCAGTCAGAATCAGGACCACCCATTAAATTATTCTCTTGTCTATTTGGGGGGTGAAATCATGTGAAATTACTTTTCTCTAACTAGTTTAGGGTTTCCTGTATTGTATGTGAACAGCCATTGAATTTCATGAATGATCAAACAAGGTTATACCTTTTTTTTTGAAGAGCAGCAATTAAAAATAAAAATTTCCCCCTTGCCCTTCTGAAAAGCTTTTCCTGAAGCAGAGAAAGGGGCCATGTATAGATCTGATCTAGTTTATCTCCATCCTTAGGGCTTCCTTGTCCTGCTCCGACTATCTGGAGCAGGAGAATTTTGCTTTTGTTCTTAAGACACGCTGGGCTTTGGGGCCTAAAATGGGCATCTGAGCTAGAAAATGAGGGAGTAGCACTTCTTTTTCACCCCGTGTTCTCTGCCCTTAGTGCACCAGGTGTTCAAGATAACCCTCCCATGATGCTCACTGCCTGATGTGGTTCCTTCAGCCGGGAGCTTCCTTTTCCTTACAGTTCAGCCCATCATATTCGCCCCCCAAATAACGCCAAGGACAGACCTGCTGCTGGAACTGCCAGCCCCACCCTCCTACCTCTCTGGGGATGGCTTGGAAGCTCCTTGGGGAGGTAGAGAGCAGCCACTGAATTCTCTTCTGCCTCTTGGCTGGCGGCGGGGAAGAGACGCCAGGCCGCCACGGGCAGAATCCGTGCCCCTCAGCTCAGGCTGCAGAGCCACAGGACAAGCTGGCTGGGGACAAAGGGTCGTGCCTGGAAAAACCCTCCTGCACCTCTTCCGTGGTCATCCAGAAGGGCTGCTGAATAAATGATTATTTCCTTCTGTGGGTCCCAAATTCAGTATTGTGGGAGGGGGGAAGAGGCTTTTCCCCATGCTTGGTTTTGTAAATCTCTGCCAGCTCTCCCTTCCCTCTTGGTCCCAAACGGTGAGTGAGGTGGCCCTTCTGGTCGGCTTTGGCTCCAGGTGATGCAATGAGAGACCAGTGTAGTTTGCTTGGCAGGATTTGGGGAATTGGTTTGGCTGTCCCTTGTTCCTTGGGCCAAGTGCCCCCACCCCCCATCCCCACCTGGCTTCCATGCCTGAGAGAAGCCTGGGTCTCCTTGCTCCTGGTTGGAGGTCTTCACTGCTGCATCCCTCTGCCTGGCTGGGGAGACAGAGAGATTCCACGCCACAACCATCCAGTGGGTTTCCATGGCTGGGCGGGAGTCAAGCACCGGCTTCCCCAGATTTTGTCATTTAACTGTTACCTAAATGGGCTCTCTTGTCCCCTGCTAAAGAGCCCCATTGCGTGGCCTTCCCCCTGGGGGAGCAGGTAACAGTATACTTTTTAAGATGGGGGGAGCACAGCTGGGCACCATCCAGCACGTGCCTTTTGCCACTGATTGGTATGAGGGCTTTGTTATTCCAGCCTGTGGTCTTCTGAGCCCCCCCATTGATGCCAGGCACGGAATCGATCCTCTTCAGAGCAGCTGCACCTGAGCGAGGAAGTTTTCCCTGCTGCAGCTCCACTGCCTCTTTCTTGATCAACCGTTGCACCCATCCCATTCACGCACGCAGGAAATGTAGGTTTTTACAACATGGAAAGTCACTCCTAGATTATGGAAGGCCGTTTTTTTTTGAACCACTTGGTCAGGGGTGCATTGGACAAGCTGGACTTAATCAACCTCAGTGGCCTCTCCCTGCTCCAGGATCCATGCTTCTCTCTAGCGTCTGGCATGGTGCCCCATGGGACCAGGGACCCCTTCCCTATGGACTGAGTGGAAGCAAAGGAAGTGGAGATGTTGTGATGACACAGGTAGACTCACAACGCACACCCTGTGAGCCATCTTGTCAACACTCCCCCCCCCCCCCCCCCCTCCCCAGGAAGTTTCTCCAAAATCCTGTGTTCCTTTAAAATACATTTTGAAGCCAAATTCTTGTTCATCCAGTTGATAGTAGAACTGGTAGGAAAGAAAGGAAGAAGTAAGTAGATTATCTGATTTGAGGAGGCTCAGAGGACACTCACTGATGGAAATACCTCCAGGGAAGAGGTTGGGCAAGAGACACCTACTTCTTCTGACTGCCGGCTGAGGCAGAGTTTGGGCCAATGATTGCTTAACAAGGCCAGACAAAACTTGTGATGCCCTGAAGCAGAAGAATTTGCTGCCAAATGGTTATGTATCCTGGGTTGGCAATTGGCTCCCAGGTTGCATCCTGTCCTGAAGTGAAAGGGGGTGAAGCCCAGAGACCCCCCTCTAAGGCAGCCCCTTCCCTGAATCTGGCCTCCTGGAAACGTGAGGGGCTGCTGTCCTGGCCTGTCCCACTGGCCTCCTCCTTCCTGGGACAGGCTGCCCTGCGGTGGCTTTTCTGAAATGAAAGCAGGAATGGGCATCCTCTTGGCTCAGCCATCTTTTCTTCCAGCGCAATCACGCTGTTGCCTGTTCACACGCGGCCTTTTCTCTTCATGTTGAATTAGTGAAAATCTAACAAGCAGCCGTGTGAAGGGAAGCTCATCTCTTTTGTCGGCACTCCTCACCCGCCTGAAAGGGCACATACTTCTCAACAACGGTTGGCAGCCTTCCCCCCCCCCCATCTTTTTGGGAATTGGGTCACTGGGCCATTGCTCTTCCTAGCCCTACTCCTGACCGTTTGTGTGAAAAGGATGCAGGGCAGGTAGAGAGGGAATTTGGAGCTGGGGACGGGAGCGCGAGGGCTGCCTCGCAGTACCTCAGGAACCTCAGCCTTTGCGAAGGCCATCTACTCCAGAGGCCGGAGCCGTTCCCTTCCCTCGTGGCATCGCCTTCCGTGCTAGGAGCTCAGGTCTGACAAGGGCCCCATTGCATGGACCGAGGGCGGAGGGAGATGTTGTTTTCTGCTTTCCCTGCTGTTCCAGCTTTCTCTTCTTAGGTTTCTGGAACATGAACGGGCTGATCCTTTGGGCAGGAGAGGATGCTGTCAAGGCGGGATACTATTGGCAGTAAAATTGTCAGCCCCAAGAACTAAGAAAAACACATAAAGTTAGTTCCAAATAGTTTCCTTTATTATTTCCCACCAGTCGATAGAAATCTCCCCTTGGGAATGTTGTATTGTTGGGATATATTGTGAGACTTTCTAGGGAGGAGCCATCTTAGCCCTCTTCCTCCCAACCCACCTCAACTTGGCTGGCTCCTGCTGGGAATCCATTCAACCACAAAAACCCAGCATTTGCTCTCCTAGATCGGCCTAGATAGGACCAGAACTTAGGGAGTTGCAGTTGTTAGCTTTTGTTTATTGAATTGCCTATCATATTTAACCTAGGCTTGTTGAACAAATTATGATTAAGGAAAGTTCTGTTCAGCAGAAGGTATGTAGTCACTTCTAATGATACCAGGGTTTGGATTCATCCTCATGTTTTTGTAGTGAGAGTAAGAAATAAGACTCCTTTTCACAGTTGTTTACTCAGTGAAGATGTAATACTTAACTGTTACGGAAAAAGATTGCTGTTCATAAACAGTTCAAACCTTGATTTCTGTGTCTTTAAACAATCATTAATTGTATCTGATTTTTGGATTAGGACTGAAAGTCTAATGAGGAATGTTTATCTTGGAAGTGTTTTATGATAGATGACCATATAGTATTGTTCTAGTTATAATTCTACCATGTGTGTTAATGCTTAATATAGTAATTATTTTTGCTTGAATAAGTTTTAATATATGCTCATTTGGAAAATCAATTTGTACAGCAGAATATAAATAACTTAATTGATTCAGCAACAGGTTCTTGTTGGAAACTGTTTATACACTGTATTGTCTAAATCTGGATCTCTGACCGATAACGCTTCATCGTGTTTATTTTCCTCCTCTGTTGATATCGTTCTCCTGAATGCTGAAGGTTAAGCTCCAAAGGTATCAGAGTTGGGAAGGTAAAACAGAAAGTATCCCCGGGGGGGGGGGGGGATCCAAGTCCTCACTGGTCTGTCTACATAGGCCAGACAGCAGCTCTGGGGAGTCGGAGCTATCGGATAGTTGCAGGTCAATGCTTGACCACCGCTGGCTGCACCTGGAAAGATCTGGTTGTGCCCTAAGTCAGCTGCATTCCTTGTGGGAGAAAAGGAGGCCAAGGAGAGATGAATAATGACTCTGGCTGTCACCAGGCTGGTTTGCTTGGTCCACACAACCAGTAAGGGCCAAAGTAGGGTTGCTGGATAGTGTTGCTCAGACCAGGGAACAATTGTGTGTGAGCAATACAACCTCAAGGCTGGGAAAAGAACAGCCTCAAGCCTGCCGACTCTAAAGCAGGAGGAAGAAGCATAAGAATTTAAACCTCTGGACTTAAATAATCTTAAGACACAGGGCTGGGTTTCTGTGTTGTGCATCAGGAAGATTGTCTGTGTATGTTAACAGCAAAACAACTCATCTAGCAATATCCACTTCTTGAAGTCTCTGCTGCATTGTGGCTAGAGGTTATGAAATCTGATACAGCCAACCCCATGGTTGCTTTTAAGGGCATTGTGTACGTTCTTTCAACTCCAGGAAGCTGACACCTCCTATATTGGCCATACATTTGGTAAAGTGTCTTCCCCGTGAAAGAACCATCCTTCCAACCGAAAGGTTCTCTCTGCGCGCTTCCTTGCATTAAGAAAGGATGTTTTAGGTTCTGTTCATTCCTCTGCCTTGTGATGACACATTCTGGTGTAGCAAGAAAGCCTGAAGAGTTGGCAGTGGGTGGCTTGCCCTGGCAGTTTGGACAAGGCTAGAAAACAACTTGGTGACTTTTTAACTTTTGCTTTTTGATCTGTGACAAGTTCTGGGTGAAGGAGATCCTAATGCCATCCTTTCTTCAGACTCAGTTTGAAATGGGCAGCTCTGAGACGTTTGAGTCTCAGCAGAACAGGGGCTGGGCTTCATGCAGGCAGACCTAGCTTCTGTGTCACTCGGTGTCCCTGCTCTGTCTGTGCTTCTTCAAGGGGGGAGGAGACACCTGCTTATGAGCTGCAACCTGGCCTTGTGTTCAAGAATAAAAGCTAGGATTGTACAGAGGGCAGGAAAGGATTAGAAATTAATTAGAAAAGGATTAGAAATTAAAAGAAATTAGCAGTCAAGGAGCCACGTCAATGGCGGCTTAACTCAGGTAGAAGGAAACCTAGGAAGGACTATTTCAAATCATTCAGATGAACTCCACCTTCAAAAATGAGGGTAGCCCATTCCTTTTGTGGTTTCCAAGACCTTGCCTTTATATTAAAGAGACCTTTCTAAAATCTGAATAATTGCTTCCTTCAGCTTGATCGGTTGAGTGGGCTTGGTAGGGTTTGTATATTGTAATGCATCACATATTCTCCTCTTCCAGCTGACAATTCTCTCTTGGGTTTTGTGAAGAAAATCGCCCCAAAGAGTCACGTGGATCCATCTCATTTCCCCCCCTCCCTTGAAAACAAAAACCACCCCATACAAACCAGCTGCCTCACAGCCTCAGGAGCCATCGGTGCATGGGGGGGGGGTGCTCCTCTGCTACTGGACATGGGCTGTTGTGGGGGTATCCACCTGACGGCCCAGCGGTCCCGCTTTTGTCTTTCAGATCTCTGACATCTACATCAGTGGAGAGTCGGGGGACATGTCTGCTAAGGAAAAGCTCCTTTTGTGGTCACAGAAAGTGACGGCTGGTTACGTGGGACTCAAGTGCACCAACTTCTCTTCCTGTTGGAGTGACGGGAAGATGTTCAATGCCGTCATCCATAGATATCGGTAGGTAGAAGCCCTCGCCTCCCCCTCAACCATGTAAGGAAAATCGGTCCAAAATAGGCGACACTCTTAATACTGGCATGAGCCTTATTGGTATTTTGTACCTGGATATTGAAACTGTCCAGGCTGTGAGTGAGCTCCCAAGCTAAGTTCAAAGTTTTACTTTTTCTGACTAAATCAGTTTTACTGAATTCAATCTTTTTTGAATTTTATTTTTTTTCAACCTTTATTTATTTATTTATTTTTGTGCAACCAGAAGTCTGGAAGCACATTTTCAGACTAACATATTAAAAGGCTGCCAGCTCACATGCCTTTTTTTTTTTTTTTTTGCTGCCATAGACTTTAACTCGGCTCTGTGTGGCAGCCATAAAGAATTTGGGATCAAAATCCTCCAGCCAGACCCCAGAATGCTACTGAAGGGTCATTGAGGGGCTTTCTTCTGTAGTGGCACCAAAACTTTGGCAGCTTCCTTACCTCTTCACCTCACCAATGCACAAAGCTTTTCTTGTAAAAAGGTCCTTCCCTTCCTCTGGCCCTTCTCTGTACCAAAGTCAGGTGAACGGTTTGATTTCTGATTTTTTTTTCCCATTTCCCCTTTTCACTCTGAATAACAGTGATGTGCTGTTGGGTTTGATTTATTGCGTTGGTGTCTTTCCCAAACCACCTGGAGCAGGAGGGTCAAACTCCATTTCATTGAGGGCCACATCAGGGTTGTGTTTGACCTCAGAGGGCGGGGGGAGAGGGGGAGGGGCCATGGTGGGTGGGGCCATGGCGGGCGCTTGACACAGGTTGAAGATGCATTTTTCCCTTTGCATTCAAAACAGCTATTCCGGACAAAGGGAGGTTTACTTTCTGGCACAAACAGTCTCAATTCCATACTGTAGAGATTAAAGATATGCAGACTCCCCAGCTGCTATGGAGCTGGACTCTTTTGTATAGGAGCAAACAGTTGCTCCAGGTGTCTCTAAAAACTGTCTGTCCAACAGTCTTATCAGTCAATAAGTATATTGTATTGTCCACTGTATTTTGCTGGTCTACTAATTTTATTGCTATTTATTAGTGGCTGGAAACCCCTGGAGGATTTTTTTTGCTGAAAAAAAAGAGAACAAAATTCTCTTCTCCCCGCAAGACCCCTGGCAGGCTTTGTTCTGATTGCAGGGATTCGGGAGGTGGGTGCTTAGGAAACCAGATAACTTTTGTATGAGGAGGTGAGAGGGTGCACAGATCTTCCCCAGGAGACCTTTGCTCTCCGAGGAGGAGGAGGATGGAGCTGCCTTTGCTCAAGGAGGGCTTCCCTGTTAGGAAAGGAGGCCACCAGCATGCTGGCCTTCTCAGTGTGCTCTCCTCAGAAACTTCCCATTGACGATGGGCCTCCCTTTGCAAATCCTGTACATCCACAGAGGCCTCCTGGCAACGTGTGTGTGTCCCCATGTGGAGAGTGGGGTGCGGGTGATCCTTTTCTCCTTTAGCAGATATGTGCCACTTGCTTGCAAATGCTGAGTTGTCATAGTTCAGCTTATCTGTTTCCTACAGACCAGACCTTGTGGACATGGAGAGAGTTTACCTTCAAAGCAACCAAGAGAACCTGGAACAGGCCTTTGAGATTGCTGAGCGGCTTGGGGTCACCAGGTTGCTGGATTCAGAAGGTGATTGAGGGAACTTTGGCGGGAGGTTGCACTGGATGGAGATGCAAGTGGTGGGATTCAATTTTTTTGACTACCAGCTCTGTGGGCGTGGCAGGGGAAGGTTACTGCAAAATCCCCCTTCCTTCCCCACCCCACTAACCTGCTTTCCAGCTCCGTTCTCCTGTGCAGGGCAACCAACGGAGAACCAGCCGATCAGCTTGGGACTCAATGGGAGGCAGAGAAGAGGTGGGGTTCGCGGGGCCAGTCAGAGGTGGTGTTGCCCATTCTCCAAACAACTAAAAATTCCCACTACTGGTTCTCCATAACTGGTCCAAACCGGTTGAATACCACTTCTGGTGGAGATAAGTTGAGAAAGTTTGGCCCTGGAAAGCAAGACAGTTTAGATGTTGAAGTGACCAAACCAACTAGGCTTCCAACAGTGGCAGCATGTTTCCAACTCCTTCCCTTCTCAGCATTCTGGGGTTGCTTGAGAAGGTTAACCAGAGGGCACAGGGCTTTCCAGGGTCTCCTCCGCAGCCTGAGATGCGCCCGTGTGGTTGCTTAACAGCTGCAGAGGAGGAGGGAGCTGGGGTTGCAGTTGTTAAGTGAGGTGATCACAGGGGTACCTTGCATAACAGAGCAATGGCTTACAACCCAAGTTGTGGGCTTAATTGTGGTCATATGATGAGAACTGTTTCTATTACTATTATCTGGCATTACTGATTTCCAAAACACTTTAAGAATTTGCTTCGATTGAAAAGCCAGCAGTGCCCCAAGAAGCATGTAGGCTTCCGGGCTTTCGGGAGGCACTTAATGGATTAAAATGGATCTGCACTGATTCCTGCAGAATCTGAGGCTTACGTTTAGTTGCGGTGTGAACAATGCAGGTTCTTGTGAACTATGCAACTTGAGATTGCAGATGGTAAGAACTCTGTTCTTAATTGTTTTGCCGAAAAAGGAGAGAGAAGGTTATTTGTTGTATGTAAAAAAAAACCCACCACTTCGGGGCAGAAGATTCAAGAGAGCAGAATATCTTCCTGGTTCATAAGAGAATTTATATTCCATGGTGGAGCACACCACAGTCTTGATTCCCTACATGAAAGGTGAAGTCATGCTGTCGTGAAAAAGCTTTAGATGCAAGTCATTTTTCTTTCTTTTTTTCAGATGTTGATGTCCCTTCACCAGATGAAAAATCTGTAATCACTTATGTGTCTTCAATTTATGATGCCTTCCCCAAAGTCCCTGAGGGAGGAGAAGGAATTAGTGCCACTGTAAGTTTTGCTACTCTTTATTCAGCCTGGAGGTTCACTCAACATTTTGCTTTTCTACAACTTCTTAGCGCTGTTGTTTCCAGATGAATGATGTCACTGTGTACCTGTAAGGAGAAAGGCAATGAATTGGTGCGAGAGCCAGGGCCTTTGGTCAACTGAAGCACAAATAAGACTTGTACAGTAAAAGAGTTTGTGTTTCTAATTCTTTTAAGAGCTGAATTGTGAGAAAAGTTGCTCTCCTGCTTCAACTTTTCTCGTCTTTATATTATGTGGGAGATGTGTTGGCAGGGAATTGGCAGTTGTGGTCTGGCTCATCTGGCTGAAGTCAGGTTAGAAAGTCATCCTCTTCCTTGCTGCCTCTTCAGCTTTTAGGGAGTGGGGATTGTTCTTCAGCTTCCTCTACTGCATTGATAGGTGGGCACTGAGACCCCCATCCTGCCCAGCTGTTTCTTGGTTGCACTGGAGCCTTGGCACGGGCCTGGAGCCATTTTTGCAAAGCTGAACAGAAAGCGTGCATTCTGGTGCCTGTTTTTCCTTCTGCCCCATTTTGATGGTCCTTCTTCAGCCAGATGTTTTTGCCTGGTGTTTCCTCTTTGTCCAATGCCACTTGATTGTCCTTGATTTCCCCCTTGTCTCATAGGAAGTGGACACAAAGTGGTTAGAATATCAAACCTGTGTAGAAACACTCATCAGCTGGATCAAGCAGCATACGATACAGATGTCTGACAAATCTTTCCCCCAAAACCCTGTAAAGCTCAAGGTAAGTTCTAGCTAGTTTTCCTCTTACCATATCTGAAGTAGCTCCTGATTTCAGTTGCTGCACAGTCCCTTCTATCCAAAACACAAATATAGTTGATTCTGTGGCCTTGGTTGAGCTGACCTGTGGATCGCATCCCAACTCAGAGAGTCAGTTATCCAGTGAGGAGGACACCAGATTAGAAACCAGAAGACTGTGAGTTCCAGTCCTTCCTTAGGCATGAAAGCCAACGGGGAGACTGGGCCAATCATTCTTTCTCAGACTAGCCCACCTCACAGGGCTGTTGTTGAGGGCAAAGGAAGAAAGCAGGAAAGTATTGGGTTATATTTGTTGTAAAGTATATAAAGTAATAAAGGTATGACAATTAAAAAAAAACCTCAAGGTCCAATTATAGCAGCCCCTGAAGTAACATGATGCTTTTTGTTTTGGAGCGGTCTTAGAAAAAAATTATTTTTATCTCTGTTTTCTGGTGTGCAGTCTCTCTTTGGGCTACGGCACGGGGGGCAACCATAATTACAGGCAGGCAGCTGGTCTCTGGAGTAGCGGAAAACAGTTGGGTGGTTGTTCACTGCTATTTGCTGCTGGGGAGTCGGGGAGGCCGGGCATTGGTCTTCCTCTGGGAAGGAGGGTCTCCTTGGCAAGGCTGTGGTTGTGGAGAGGAACCACTTCCCACTCTCCTTTCCTTTGGGGCTCCCGTCTGGATCACTAGAGGCAGAGAGGAGAAACTGAGAGAGGCAGCAGGATTGTGTTTGGATATGAGGAAGGGGAATGTGTGTCTTTTGGGGTGGGGGGGGCTGTCACTCTTCTGCTCCTCTTTGGCAACTGAAGTGGAATGAAAGATTCTGAAAAGCACTTGGCGGCACGTTTTTTCCTGCTAAAGCTAAGTGCTAGGAAGGGTTGGCTCTGGGGGTTTATTTTATAGGCCACTGCAGTCCACAGACTTTAGGAAATGCACAAGGTCATCTAAAGCCCACTTTAAAACATCAACATGGATAAAACAGGTGACTGCCCACAATTCTACATTGCAAGGAAAGGCCCTTTGAAGAAGAAGAAGAAGAAGAGGAAGAAGAAGAAGAGGAGGAGGAGGAGGGGGGGGGGGGGGGGGGGGGGGGAAGAAAAAATGTTTTCAGGACCTCTGAAATGTCAGAAGAGGAGAGCAGCATATGAACCCACCATATAAGGACCACTACAGAAAATGGCTTTTTATGGGGGTGGGAATCTCTTTGCTATCTAGACTGGGCGGGCAGCCTCAGACATAGAACCAGGCCTATCCTGATGTATCCTGGCAGCACTACCTTGATGAGATCCTGAAAATTACTGGCAACTGAGACAACCATGGGCTTCGCTCTGTGGGAGCAGATTTCCCCAGCTAACAGCCTGGCTGTAAGAACAGCAGCTGGAGTGATGATCCGGATGTGAGTCCTTGTGGGTTTAGAATCAGGAGCAAGAATGGTCCAGTGTAACAAAGGATAAACTGGCCGCAGGGTTGCAGGAAGGGAACTTAACAGTTGGGAAAAAAGGGATTGATCAGGAGAGCCTAGAAAGTTGCCTTCTGCTGCACAGGGTCCCCTGTGAGAGATTGTGAGGGGGCCAGGAAGTCCACACAGACAATCAAGCAGCAGCGCCAGCCCTGGTAGCAAGAAGGGCGTGGTAGGGAAGCCGCCCTTTATGGTCCCACTTCTTGCTTCTAAGGCCTTTCTGCAGATCAAAATACGCATGTCCTCTTTTTTGGTCCTTCTTGCCTTCTTTAAGAAAGACAATTCATGGATAAACCCTCTGATTTTGCAGGCACTTTATAACCAGTATATCCACTTTAAAGAAACAGAAATACCAACCAAACAGTTAGAAAAAAGAAGCATTGAAGAGTTATACAAATTGCTGGAGGTAAGAGACTTGCATAGATGTATTGGGATACCTTAGAACAAGGGCTGCAAATTACCACCCTGGCTTGACTTTCAATGGATGGCATAGAATTTCAGTTCTGCATTCCCTTAAATCTGGCACACGAGGGTCAGTCAGAAGTAAACACTCGGCTCAGCTTGGCACAAAGTTCCCCCAGTGAAGTTTTATAGCACGAACCAAGTCTCTGTTCTAATTCTCTATAGCACTAAATATGTGGGGCCAGCAGCAGTTTTCCTGGGAAGACTATTTTTGGGGGGTGGGTAGAAGATTATGAAAGGTGGCAGATCAGGCCCTTCTCCTGCCCCAAGTGGGCTGCTGTCAAATTCTGTGGTTACGATCACACCTCCCCCCCCCTCTCTCTGGGCCTGACCTCTGGCAGCTGCTCCCTAGTTGTTTTCCAGGGAAATGACTGAAATTTAGCTCAAACTGACCTCAGTGAATTTATACCGTGGCTACTGTGCCTTACGTTATTTAAGACTCTCTAAATTTTGTCCAAAGAGTATTTGTTGGACAAGATACAGTTGTTTGCAGAGGAGAATTTTCTGGTAACTAATTCTCATTTGCTGCACCTCAGCCTGGACCAAGGAACGCCTAGCTTGGGTCTCACAGCCTCTTCGTATGGGCTGCGTCCTGTGGGCAGGCTCAGGAGAAATAGCTGCTCCTCCTCTGTTGTGCTTTCCAGGTTTGGATTGAATTTGGCCGACTGAAGCTGCCGCAGGGCTACCATCCCAACAATGTGGAAGAAGAGTGGGGAAAGCTGATCATAGAGATGCTGGAGCGCGAGAAGCTGCTGCGACCGGCTGTGGAAAGGTGACCCTCGTGCTGGGCGGTGGGGGGGGGGGGTTGGGAAAGTTTTTGCTCTGTGTTGCAAAGCCTGCTTAAAACAAAAATAAACATAAATATCCCTTCTTAGGAAAAGAAGTGGCTCATCTGTTCTCTTCGAAATATTGACCGAGGCTTTATTTTGCAGACTGGAGCTGCTGCTGCAGAGAGCAAACAAGATTCAGAATGGGACCCTCAGCTGTGAGGAAAAGCTCACCTTGGCAAGGAACACGCTGCAGGCGGTAAGTCTCTGCTCTTGGCCTGCCTCCCTCCCTCCCTCCCAGCTACCGTGAGTGGTCTCACCTTTGGTCTCTGGGGGCCACGAGCCTTGGTTTGTGGCCTTTGAAATAGTTCAAGCTTGGACTTGAGCTTGGACTCTAGGAGACCTAGGGAATTAGTGGATGTGGCTGTGAAGTAAGTGTGCCAGACATTTCCCAATTTGTAGCTCTAAGTTGCTTCGTCTGTCTGCAGTCGCTTCCTGCTTGTAGTTTCTCTTGCTCCGTCATTGGCTTCTATGCTTTTCCTTAGGCTTCCGTGGTTGGCATGTTGCTTGTTGCTCTTTTCCCTTCCACCTCCTGGTTGTCTTCTCCTACTTCTGTTTCACTGTCTCCCCTGTTCCACTTTCCTCTCTTGCCCTTATCAAGCATTGCCGGGGTGGCGCAGGGGTTAGAACGCAGTATTGCAGGCTAACTCACTGCTCACTCCAGGAGTTCAATTCTCGCAGACTCCAGGTCGACTCAGCCTTCCATCCTCCTGAAGTCAGTAAAATGAGGAGCCAGGTGGTTGGGGGGGCAAGATGCCCTCTGTAAACCGCATAGAGGTTTATTGTAAGGCACCGTGAAGCAGCATATAACTCCAAGCGCTGCTGCTATTGCGTATCCTTTCTTGCTACATCTGCAGAAATGCTCTGGTCTTTGATGTCCTTCTGAGAAGCAATCCTCTACTGCACTGTACTCTCGACCGACACCTTTTTTAGGATCAGTTCCCTGTTCATGACATCCCAGCTCCTCTGCCAGAGATTTTGGTCATCTTCCTCGAAGTACATCACAGAAAGAGACTCTCCTTAATAACCTTAAATGCTCTCTTGCCAGGATGAAGCCCACTTGGAGTCGGGCCAGCCGGTGCAGTATGAATCTGACGTCGTCATGTACCTCCAGGAGTGCGAGGGACTCCTCCGACAGCTGCAGGCAGATGTTCAGATACTCCGGGATGAGAACTATTACCAGTTGGAGGAGTTGGTCTTCAAGTGAGTGATGTTCGTGGACAGCTGAGCTCAGAAGGGAGCATTTAAGAGCACGTGAAAAGCTGCACTTGGGAGTCTGGGGAAAGGGTGGCTCCTCCGTGGTGCCAAGGGCGGCTGGTCCTGGGCCATCCCGAGGGCCCTGAAATGCTTGGAGGGGCCCCGTGACTTTCCATCGGACGGATCCAGTGATTGGATTTACACTGCGCTGCACTCGCACAGGAATCATTTCACACAAGCACAAACGTTATAATCCCCGTACCCCAATAAAACCCCAAAACATAAAGCGCCCAAACTAAGACATGTCTGGTCACGTGATGCCTCAAATTTACAACCGTGACTTATGACCATAATTCTGGGCTTGATTATGGTCATAAGTCAAGGACTTTTTCATTTTTAATAATCTGTTATATTTTAATAATGAGTGTTGTTTATGTGCAGTTGCTTTATTGATTGTTGTACACCACCCAGAGAGACTTTTTGTGAAATGGATGGCCATATAAATGGGATACATACAGGAAGTTTCCAGCACTGTGTTGCGTGTATGTGTGTGCATGTTTGATCTTCTGCCAATCTTGCCTCTTCAAACTATCAGTCAGAATAAGGCTGGAAGGGACCTTGGAGGTCTTCTAGTCCAGCCCCCTGCTCAAGCAGGAGACCCCGTACCATTCCAGACAGGTGGCTGCCCAGTCTCTTCCTAAAAGCCTCCAGTGATGGAGCCACCACGAGGCTTCTGGAGGCAACTTCTGTTCCCCTGGTGAACTGTCCTCCCTGCGGGGAAGTTTCCCCTTAGTTCTAAGTCTCTTCTCTCCTGGACTGGTTTCCGTCTCTTGTCTCCTGCCCTGCCCTCTGGTGCTTGGAGAATAATTTGAGCTCCCTCTCCTCTTTGTGGCAGCCCCTCAAATACTGGAATGCTGCTATCATGTGTGTCCCCACCCCCACCCCCCGTCCCCCAGTCCTCCTTTTCTCTAGACTGGCCAAACCCAAATCCTGCAGCTGTTCTTCATATCTTTTAGTCTCTAGGCCCTTAATCACCTTAATTGCTCTTCTTTGCATTTTTTCCAAAGTTCCATTATCTTTTTGGTAATGTGGTGACCAAAACCAGATACAGTCTTCAGGTGTGGCCTTAATAAGGCTTTATAAAGCGGTACTAATACTTCATGTGATTTTGATTCTATGCCTCTGTTTATACAATGTAGGATTGTATTAGCCTTTTTGGCTGCTGGCACACATGGCTGGCTCGTGTTTAAGTGATTGTCCACTAAGACTCCAAGGTCCCTCTCACAGTGACTGTTTTTGAGCCAGGCTTTGCTCAAAATGTACTTGTTTGTTTTTTCCTGCCCAAGTGTAAAAATTTGCTTTTCTCCACATTAAATTTCATTTTGTTGGATAGGGCCCATCGCTCAAGTCTGTCAAGATCTTTTTGGATCCTGGGTTTGTCTTCCGGGGTGTTGGCTATTCCTGCCAGCTTAGTGTCATCTGCAAATTTGATGAGTTCCCCCTTCTATTCCCTCATCTACGTATGAAGATATTGAAGCGTCCTGGGCCTAAGACGGAACCTTGTGGTTCCCCACTGCTGACTTTCCTCCTTGTAGACATAGACCCATTAAGGACCAGTCGTTGAGTATGGTTTGTCAGCCAGGTACGAATCCATCTGGTGGTGATTATGTCTATCTTGCCTGATTTTTCTCCCAGGATTGTGCGGCTTCAAGATGAATTGGTAACTTTGAGGCTGGAATGTACCAATCTTTACCGGAAAGGTCACTTCTCCTCCCCCTCCTCCTTGGACTTGGCACAGCCTTCCTCCTTGAGCACCAGACAGGTGAAGACGGAACCTCTGCTAAAAGGAACGATTGCCCCTCCTGCCTCTGCCTCCTGGATTCGGAAGCCAATGACTCGCATGGAGTTGGTGTCCATTTCATCCTCTGAAGACGAGGGCAGCCTCCGCTTTGTGTATGAGCTGCTCTCTTGGGTAGAAGAGTTACAGGTGCGTTACATGGTGGGAAGGTGTTCAGACAAAGTGCTGAACTAGGTCAGTTGCTGCCCTTGTGCAGCAGGCTAAATTGGCTAGTGTGGAGCTTGGTTAGATTTTTTTGTGTGTGTGGCCTAATTTGTTGCATGAACCTAATTCATGTCTAGTATGGTGTCATTACAAACTTAGAAAATGGGTTACTTCAGTCACCAGATTAGGTATGTTGTATGAACCCAATCTGTGGGTGTAGTACTATTTGAAAAAAAAAGTTAATAACATTCTAAGATTCCATGAATACTTTTTAAAAATGGTTTGATTATTTATTTTGTTTATAAACTCAATATTATGGAAGTATAATAAATGTCATGTTGTTTTATTAACCAAAGCCTCATACAAAGTGAAGAGAAAATTGTCTAGAGAGCAGAATCTACATTCCAGGGGTCTCCAATCTTGGCAACTTTAAGATTTGTGGACTTCAACTCCCAGAATTCCTCAGCCAGCAAAGCTTTCTGGGAGTTGAAGTCCAGTACAACATGGGCTACTTTCAAGGCAGAGGCATCTCTGAATAACTCCTTGAATCTTTAAGAACTTTCCCAGGACGTGAAAAGCTCTGCTATTGTTGTAAGCGCTGAAGTTTCTGGTAAAGAACTCTCTTGGAAACGATGATGATCCCAGGTTGTCTCGTTGCTCTTAAAAGTAATCTGATGTTTGCTTTTTATAAGCCCCAGAGAGATCACAGAGAGAGCAGAGAGAAGGGGCACTGAGGGGATTTTGGTTTGCACCGCTATAATGAACTTGGTACAGAACACAAGCCATCCAGTTTGCCTTGAAAAACGTTATTTGGCCAATTTATTGGAAAAGTTAGGCAAATTTGGGAAAGATCTCCGCTGATTGTTCTTTCTATTGCCAAATGTTGTAAACGTAAATAGTTATGATTTTTTTTTAGTTTTAAAAATCCATTGGAAAAGGCGGTAGAGTGGAAAGAAAGGTTATTGATCAGGAGACCCTTTTGGTATGAATTGCTGGGGCTTTTCCCCTGCACTGAGAGGGTGCTGATTTTGATGCCCTTCCAGATGAAGCTGGAGCGATCTGAGTGGGGGAATGACTTGCCCACCGTGGAAGCCCAGCTGGAGGTTCAGCGCCAGGTTCACAGTAGCGTCGAAGGCACGGGCTCCAGTGTGAAGGAGGCCAGGATGTACGAGGTGAGCAGACCCACCTGGGCTCATTTGACCCCCTTCAAGATGACTTTGAGGACGCCGGGAGGCAAAGTGGGATTATGTTTGCCCCGTTTTCAGAGCTGAGAACATTTCTAATTGGGTTGATTTTCTGTAGAACACGGTAAGTTTTTCCTTGGTCTATAGCAATCGCAATAGCCCTTAGACTAATATACCGCTTCCCAGTGCTTCCCAGCCCTCTCTAAGAGGTTTACGGAGTCAGCCTCTTGCAAACCCCAACAATCTGGGTCCTCATTTTACCCACCTCGGAAGGAGGGAAGGCTGAGTCAAATTTGAGCCTGGTGAGATTCGAACTGCCAAACTGCAGGCAGCTGGCAGGCAGCAGAAGTAGCCCTGCAGTACTGCACTCTGACCACTGTGCCACCCCAGCTATAAGTGTTCACCTCACCTCACCATCACCTTAGTCCTCTGGATAGCATTGATAGCCAATGCAAAACCTCAAAAGATATGTGTCACACTTGGCCTTTCACTAGGAGGCTCCGATTGGAACCCAGATGTTTTTGTAGTCGGCGAGTCTAGTGGTAGGGCCACCATTATGTCACTTTTGTGTCCATCTGTTATCCAAAGTATCTTGCCTTTTTCCGTGTCTGTTTAATGTGCTTTTTGGTGGCATCTTTTAAGTTAGTCCATCATCAACCTAATTTCTGATCTGATCTTTGAGTTAAACATTTCTCTTTCTGTTGCTTGCTGCATCACTTGGAGTTTTTCTCCATCGGAGTTCTATTCTACACTTCATTCTGAATTTAGTTATGTAAAGAGTACAGATCTGTTTATAGGAATATATGAGTTTTTTTCTGATCTTCCTGATTTGCCTTTGACCTCTGTGTCACCAGAAGCTACCCTCCCCAAAGATTGGCGTTGGGCAGGGGGAGCTAAAGTAATTCATTTGGGTTTAAATGTATTGGAAACAAAATGTAGCTAATGTGATTATTGTCTAATCCTGAATGTAGTCATTTTCCCCTTCTGTCATATTAAATATTTTGACGTGGTGGAGACATCCAAGGCCTCTGAGGGCCCTGCCCTTAGGAAGCAGCCTGGGATACTTTAGCACTGATAGTCAGCTCTTGGATTCGCGGGCTTCTCCAGCATCATCTGTCCTTCCCCAAGAGTCCCTACCTCCATACCTGAGAAGAGGGAAGGGCCCTCCTCCAGAACCAGCTGGACCTTTCCCCCTCCAAAGTAACCTGCTGAATTACTGGCTGGGTTTGTCCAATGATCTAGGCTCAAAGGAGGTGTGATGGTTTCTGGTTCCTCAGCTGTTCTCTTGGCATGTTGAAAGAATGAGAACTAGTAGGACGGCTTTCTGGTTGATTCTGTTGCTTTTGAGCTGGAGAAAGAGACCATGCATTAAAAGGCAAGCCTGCCTTTACTCCAGGTCCTTATCTCGGGGACAGAGAAGACACACAGCTGCTGGGACCTTTCCTCAAAGAAAGAATCAAGAAAAGGAAGCAGTTTACTTTTTCATAGAGCAAATTGGTCTCTAGAGCAGGGAAGGATCATTATTTTCCTCTGCTTTTCTTTTGCTTAATGTTTTTCTGAACCTCTTAAGGGCCACAGAATCACCGTAGGGTGGCCGGCAAAGTGGATAGCACCACGACACTGGGCTGCTTGAAAACAGTTTATGAGTTTGCTTATTTCTTTACAAACTCTGAAAGCTGGGTGTTTTAACTCCCACTTCAATGCTCAAATACAGTTTGAGTATTTAAGAAGGTAAAATAAAAAAGCAGCCCATTTGCTGAAAATGACTGGTTTTGATGGCTGATCCTGAAGGACATCTGGGTTCTGCAAAATTGGTCTGGGGGCTGCTTGTGGATTGCAGGTTGCCCACTTCTGTCCTAACTGGTTTGAGCCTGCGCTGTTTATTAAATTGTGTTGAGCCCATTGTATGTAATTTGAAAAGAGGAGGGGAGGAAAAATTTTTAAAGAAGCCATCACATCTAGCATGTGCATTTCCAACTATTGTAGTATTATTTTTAATCAGCCCTTTATGTCCTCTTCTCCATTTAGGGTAAAATGTCTTCAAATTTTCGTGCTAGCTATACTGAAACCCTAGGGAAACTGGAGACGCAGTACTGCAAACTGATGGTGAGTATCTTTGTGTTGTGGTTAGCTGGCAGCAGGTGTGGATGGCTGAGGAGAGCGAGGACTCAGATGAGGGGCCAGGACCATTAGGGAATGGACTGCTGCCTTCAGAGTTTGTGGGGGCTGGCAGCAGCGATGAGGAGGTTCCCGAGGAGCCTGTGCCAAGTGTGCGTGCATGCAAGGCTGCTCACAGGAAAGAGCAGCTGCAACAGAACGGGCGACTCAGGAGTAAGGCTGCAAGGTAATGGCCCCTCCTTCAAGAAGATAAAAGGCAGCTGTGCAGCGAAAATTCTTTGTACCTAGTTGGGTAATGAAACACCTGGGAGAAAACCTCCAAGCTCAGAGAGCACCAAGGACCACTCCTCTCTACCCTGAGCTGCAAATATTCTCCTTTATCGATAAACATCTTCAAGCACTAGCACTCCTTCTAGTGCTTCTTATTGCACTAAAAATGTTACCTGGTCAGGTAATGAACCATCTGCAGGAAAACAGCCAAGCTCAGAGAGCACCAAGAATGCCACAGAAATGCCAGTTTCTTCTTCCTTCAAAGGGTCTTTCTGTGGGCGTGCCGTTTGTCTTGCCACAAGGACAGATTCCTTCAACCACCTCGGGAGAGGGGGTAGGGATGATTTGAATCGATAAAAAATTGCCCCTGGTTGCTATTACTGTTATACCAAGTATACCAAGCCACACCCACAGCCACGCCCACAGAGCCAGTAGGGAACATTTTTGAATTTCACTCCTGAGCTCACTTGCTGCTTTGCTCAGGTTCTCATTTTGATGCATTTCACCATCAAGTTGGGCAAAGAAATTCCACACAAAAACCAGATGTAGTTTTGCAAGCTTTAGTATTTACTTTCCCCAAATGTGGCATTTCTGAACACCCTTCTACTAATACACGTTTGTGTGCATATTTTTTCACATCATGCAGCAAACCACACCGCACATTTCTGCAATTTTCAAAAATTTTGCAGCAGTTAAAGAAGTTGGTGCCTTTTTGTTTTCTTGGTTTATAGAGGATAGTGAGCAAACTGAACACCTTGTTGGATCTTACTAATTTTCTGTGCCTAAAAACTGCTTGGCAGGGTTTATAAACCAGTTTTTTAAGAATTATTTTCTGTGCTCACAAATAAGACGTCTAAGAGCAGAAATCACTTGAATATTATGAAATGGGACAAAATGTGTCATCTTTTTATGCAGGAGACATCCAGTTTCCGACTACGCCACCTCCAAAGTTTGTATGAGTTTGTATCACAAGCGACAACTGAATTAATTTGGCTAAATGAAAAGGAGGAGGAAGAGCTCGCCTATGACTGGAGTGAAAACAACCCTAACCTGACAACGAAGAAGAATTACTTCTCAGTGAGTAGAAAGGCCTTGTAGTGACCAAAGGGGATTGCATGGCCTCTATTGGGTCTTCTGGAGGTCAAGAGAGGAGATCAGTGAGAGTGGCTTTGTAATCACAATTTCATATTTTTCAGTGTAGATATTGTAAGAAGAGAGTATGTTGGTCTGTGACAGCCAAAAGAGTCTAATAGTTTAGTTTTATTATCAGTCAAAGGCTTTGATGAGTAGCATGAGGCTGACTGTAAAATTTCTTAAACAGGCTACCAGACTCTTCCTGACATTTCTCAGTGAAGCTAGTACTTAGAAAAAGTTATATGTCTGTGGAAATTCTCTGTCCTCCGGGTCACGGATGTCCCAAAGGTGCTTTTTTTCAAGAGTCAACTGGACTTTCTGGTTTTTCTTTGAAGAAGTTTTGCTTCTCATCCAAGAAGCTTCTTCAGCTCTGACTGGATGGTGGGGAATGGGAAGATTTATACTCCTTGCAGATGGCTGGTCATTTGCATTCTTTTAGGAAGTCGTTAAGGCCACTTGGAGGTTTATCTGTGTCATCAGAGTCACCTGAGTAGTGCAAATGGGTGTGGAGCTTTTTCGGAACTGTTGAAAGGACTGTGTTGTAGACTGGAAATGATGTCATGTCCCTCCCCCTCTGTTGAGAGAAGGCTGTTCAGTTTTGACATAGATGGCTTCTTTGACCCCTCTTTCAAACCAGCAGTCCTCTCTGTCCAAGATGTGGACTTTGTTGTCTTCAAAAGGGTGGGATTTGTCTTTTAAATAAATGCAGATGGACTACTGAATCTAGTCCTGTTGGGTTTGTTCTCCTATATTGTGCCATGCATTTATGAAGTGGTTGTTTCATTTCCCCAGGGTACAGATCTGCAGATGCCTCACTGCACTGCACTGCACTGCACAGAAAAAGTTATATTTCAGCGTTGCCTTCCAAAAATTCCTTAGATTTTGACCTCCAGATGATGCTTCCTAATTGGCGGTTTCAGAGTTTATACGGGCTGAAATCTTTTGGGTGAAATCAATACTAAATTATTTGTCTACTCATTTTTTTTGCTATTTTAGTTGACCCTAAACTCTGATAATCGCACCTAACTGCAGAAACCTATTGCCACAGCATTTCCAAGGCAGAACCATCTTGCTTCTCTTCAATCCCTCCAAAGAATGTAGAATCTCTTGAGACGGCTGTTCCAGAGTTCCAGCGCAACTCTTACCACTAGGGCACTTTCCTTGATTTAAACCCCTTGGAAATTTGTTGAACAACACCAGGCGTGGAAGGGTCCCCTTTCCTTTCCTCCCCCCGGGGCCTTTGGGGCATGCATGGCTGACACCGTTTGCTTACCAACTTGTAGCCTAGTCCAGACTCCCTTCTGCCACCCCCTTTGCTCGAGTCTCATGGAAGACGTGGTTGGATGGAAGGCGGTCTAGGCCCTCAACATTTTCATAATCGGCTAAACTGGTCACTCCCTGATGATAATCAGTGATGATATCACTGAAAATCACTAACCTGATGCTATTTTTTGTTTTATTTTAGTATTCTTGCCATCACATCTATGATTGATTCTAATGGTTTTCAGCCTGCATATTTCCTTTTTAAATGAGGAAAACCAGAGTGTCCACCAAGCTTTTTTAAATGTTCAAGATATTGTTTGACTTTTCTTCACAAAGGACATGAAAAAGTTACCTTATTACTGAATGTTGATGTAGATGTTGAAAATTGTCCTTGCCTGCCTCACTCATAACCTTATAACTGGCCCCTTTTTGGAATGGGGCCGCCTCAGCACATGCCAGAAACACAAGTATGACCCTCAGCATTAAAACCCGGACCCTCGGGCCTTGGCCATCTTTCTAAATGTCTTCCCGTGCCCGGCCGGTCTTTGGCCATAGAATCACCGAATCCCTTGGTGTGTCCCCCACCAGGAGCTGACAGAGGAGCTGGAGGAGAAGCAGGACGTCTTCCGTGCCCTGCAAGATTCTGCCGAACTGCTCTCATTGGAGAATCACCCTGCCAAGCAAACGGTGGAGGTAGGGCATGGCTGGGGGGCGCTCTGATTGGCTCTTGCTTGGGAATGTTCTGGGAGGGGCTTAGGCAAGGCCAGGACTTAGGATGGCTGGTGGGTGTGAGGGTCCTCTTTGGGGAGCCTTTGCCACCTTTCATTCCTGTGAAGACTCAGGTTTGACCCCTGCATGAGTTGACATGGTGCCTACGTAATAAAGCAATATATTGGAGGCCCTGTGCATCATGGAACATACTAACAATTTAAACAGAAATACGAAGCAATCGTCTTGTGTTCTGGAAGAGCTTCCTTTCTGGAACTGGGCATATAGTTGTGGGAAGTCTTTGTTTGAAACAACTGTTTCTTCGGTTTTTCCCAGCTTCTGCTGGGCTGGGCGTTCTTGTCCCTTCAGCACAGCTGTGGTTGTCTCTTCCAGGCCTACAGTGCTGCAGTTCAGACGCAGTGGCATTGGATCAAGCAGCTATGCTTGTGTGTGGATCAGCACTTGAGGGAGAACACCGCCTACTTCCAGGTAGGGCAGCCCAGGGAGGGCTGGGTATCCCCAGTCAATCCACAAATTCACAATGCAAGGATCCTTCGCCATGGATGTACGCACGCTTTGTGAGGTTGGGCAAATGAAAGACTTCTTTATACCCTTCTAGTTCTTTGGCGATGCTCGGGAGTCTGAGATGTTCTTGAAGAACCTCCAGGACAACATCAAAAGGAAGTATTCTTGTGACCGCAATACCAGCCTGACCCGCCTGGAGGACCTGCTCCAGGATTCCATGGTGGGTGCTTTTGGGGCAAGTCGGACGGTATCCTGTAGACACCCAGAGACCTTCCGAACTTCTGCAGTTCCCCAGGCTTTGCTAACTGTGCTCCTTGCGTGAATTCTGGTGATAGTCTTCTCTGACCGCTGCCCTCTTTGATGCTCTGGAAACCGATGACTTTGGCTAGAGTGGGTCCGAGCACTGCTTTAGAAGCAAACAAGGAATGTGTGTGCATGTTAAAGTACTTCCTTTCCTCCTTGGTCATTCCCAGACCCGCTTTTCTGAAGCCCCCCTGTGTTTGGTTGGCATCCATCCCCCTCACATGTATCTGTGAAGTGGTCTCCAGCATGTTACGTGTTTCCAGGGCGCTGAAGTGGGTGGCTGCTGTTGGGGAGCACAGGGTGACATGAAATCCTGAGTCGGGCCATTGATCCGTCTGGCCAAAGCTCGTCTCCCTTCGGGTTCTTCCGGTGGTGTTGCTAATGGGCGGGTGCTGCACAGTGTGGGCCTGTCCCTAAGCTGGCTGCTGCCTGCTCCTAACCGGCTGTCTGGCAGGCGCCCATTGTCCCCCGAGGTCTGGTCTCTGAGCAGCTCCGGGCTCTGAACCGGAAGCGTCCTCTGGCGGTATCGTCTGGATTGCTTGGACTGCAACCCCAGGGACTCCCGGCCGTAGTCCGTAGGAATCAGGAGAGGGGCGGGAAAGTAAGTGCCTGACAAGAATGAGCTTCTTGAACCAGCCATGAGGACTGGGAGGGTGCTGGGGAGGCTGGTGTTTGGCTAGGAAAAAGAGGCTCGCACGGTGGCTGAGGGAGGCCGCTTGGGAAGCAGGACAGGCAAGCATGGAGGTCAGCGTGACAGGCGGGAGGGACAGAGAAGCCTTTCTAGGTGCAGCCAGGAGAAGGAGGCCCACTGGAAGCCTCCTCCCGAGGGGGACCTTCGTGCTTGCGGCCAGCCAGCCTCCATCCAGGTTGGCTTGCACTGAGGCTCCCAGCCTGGCCAATGCTCTGGACGAGACCGGGGGGCGGGGGGGTGGGGGAAAGAGAGGGCGCTTTGGGGCAGTCAGGCTCCAGCTGTTTGGAGGGGAAAGTTGAAGGACCCCGAGAAGAGAAACTGTGCAGGGAAATGGAGGGGCTGCTGCAAAACAAGCCAGCAAAGCGTGTTGCTGTTTCAAGGGCTACAAGGAAGGCGCCTGCCTGGGGCCAAAGCAGATGCCTAATGGTCATAACGAATGAGTTACAGTTGTATTTCTTCCAACCATGCTCCCCTGGGACAGGCACAGGTAGCTCATTTTTAAGCTCCGTCTATCTATCTATCTATCTATCTATCTATCTATCTATCTATCTATCTATCTATCTATCTATCTCTTTCAACTATCTTCCCACCTACCAGCATTTCCCCAGCATTGTCTCAGCCAGGTTTTAAACGGCTTTCAGTCAATGCATCAATCTTCCTGAACAATCTTTCTGCACAATTCTGCCACCGCCTCCATTTTTTTATTTTGCAAAAATCAAGCATTTTTTTTCTTCAATAAAGACAGTAGGTCTGGGTCTTGTTGCTCGGGTAATCTCGTCTTGGGGTTCTGGGTTGTGCTCCCAGGTTGGGGGGCGGGGGGCGGGGGGGGGCCTTGGAAGATGAGCCTCTTGCCAGAAGAGAATGGAAGAGGGGCTGGCTGGTGGCTTTCTGCCCATGCCCCCTCTTGCTCCTGCCCCTGGCAAAGTGCTCTCCCCAGGTGGCAGGCGAGGGGCTCCGGTAGGAGCTTGGTGTCTTTTGGGGGGCTGGCGGAGGGTCCCCTTGCTGTGGCTGCCTCTCTCCCTCGCCCTCCTCACCGCCATCGCCTCGCTTTTCTTTTGAGCAGGACGAAAAGGAGCAGCTCATCCAGTCCAAGAGCTCCGTGGGCAGCTTAGTGGGAAGGTCCAAAAGCATCGTCCAGCTGAAGCCCCGGAACCCCGAGAGCCCTTTGAAGAGCACCATCTCCGTGAAGGCGGCTTGCGATTACCACCAAATTGAGGTCAGCAACAGCAGCCGAAGGAAAACTTGGGAGGGCTTGGGAATTCCCCGGATAAGGAATAATGTGGGGGTTGGTATTCCGAATGTCCCTGTTTTCAGACTTTCAGCATCTTGGCCAGCCCAGCTCGCCCCCATCCCCAGGGACTTGAATCCAGGGGTTCCTTCCCTCCAGTCACAGCAGTCACAAGTCTCTTGCTGCATTCTTAATGGCGACTTAAAATAATGATAAGGCTCTGCATACAGGTATTCCTCGACTTATGGCCACACTTGCCATGTACCCCAATTTTGATCCTGTGACCCTGGGGATGCTACAGCACTTATTAACTGAGACAGGGGTCTCCAACCTGGGCCACTTTAAGATTTGTGGACTTCAACTCCCAGAATTCCTCAGCCAGCTTTGCTTTGAAGTCCACAAGTGGCCCAGGTTGGAGACCCCTGAACCAAGAGGACCGATCGTAAGTCTGGTGCCATTGTGACTTTGAAAAGGCACTAAATGAACAGTTGTAAGTCAAGGACTACCTGTACTTCCTTCTGTTGGCCTTAAAGGAGAAAAAGGTTGAGGTTTTACAGGTAGATTCTGATGAGCCTCTTTTTTGCTTCTCCCAATGCGCTAAGCGGTTACTTTGCAAAGCCAAACGTTGAAGTACTAGCATCAGCCTGGAGCTTCCAAGAACTTTAGCTTGTTCCTAAACCATGATTGTTTGGGATTCCCTCCATTAATCCACCCTTGGGCTTTTGTGCAGCCTTGTAATATGCCAACTCAGGTCCAGGATATCATTCTGCAGGGCAAATCAGTATATACGGTGTTTGAGGGAGCAGCGTTTGGTAAATTTGAGGCCTGCCTTCTTAGGGAGGGCTGAGAGAGAGAGGAATAACCAAAGCACACAGTCCCTGGATGAGAGGCGTTCCCTGAAGTTGGGCTCCAGCACAGAGTCCGAAAGCTCGGAAGAGCAAACCTCTGTTCCGGTGACAGAACCAGATTCGATCTTGCAGAAAAATAACCCTGCGTGGGCAAAGCTTTATTTTCAGTTAGGTATCTCCTCACTGAGATAAGCTCCTAGGAAATGTTGCAGTTGCTTTTCCTGGAGAGACTGCAGGAAACGTTGGGGAAAGTTTCTGTTTAAAAAGGAGGGGGCTCAGTTTGGCCCCCAAGATCAGAGGGTTACTTCATGGAGCGAGAAGAAATGTCTGCTGGACTACAGAAACACCTGGGTTGCCTCCACAGATCACCATCTGCCGCAACGACGAGTGTGTGCTGAAAGACAACGCTCAGCGAACCAAGTGGAAAGTGATCAGTCCTGCTGGGAATGAGGCCACGGTGCCCTCGGTTTGCTTCTTGGTTCCCCCTCCCAACAGAGAGGCCATCGAAATGGCCAGCAGGTAATGGGACCGGGGTCCCCAGGGTCCTGGGCAGATCCCTGGAGCAGCTTTGCAGAGTCCTCCCCAGCCTGTGCTAGACGGGAGGCGCCTCCAGGGAAGGGCGCTGGGTGCAGCATTTGGCGCGAGGACTTCAGAATTTCTCCTCCTTCTTTTGCCAAAGAAGGACGGACTTTTCTGTTTTGTTTCTTTGTTTAGATTTTGCAATATTTTTCTCAACTGTTTTCTGCTTTGCTTTGCTTTACTTTGTTTTACTTTGAATTTTTGGATGCTTTTACTGCTTTGAAGTTGGGTATGAAGAGCATTAGAGCAAAGTTCTCTTCCCCGACTGTGGTGAGAGGCGGCCTCTGGTAGGTAGATCCGTCTCTTTTCAGGCCCTCTCAGTCCCCAGAGGTCCTCTTTTCCCCCATGCTTTATTTCTTTCATTGATATAACATGTAAAAATCAATTTCAATCAAACAGTGTGTTGTCTGGGTACAATTATTTTTAAGCAATCATGATCAAAATGTTTACAATGATATTCGTCACAATAATATTAATACTATAATAACAATAATGTTTAACTTACCTACTTCAACGAGTCGTCTTCATCACATTTGTTCTGCATTTATATCCCCATATTTCTAACTTCTATTAGATAATAACAACAGAGATCCTTACTTATAAAGTCCCTATCAAACTACAAGTAAACATTTAAAATACCTACAAAAAGTCACATTTTTCATAGATTTTCCGAAAGTATGTATTTTGTGTGCATTTCATCCTTGTACAAATACCTTTTTTTGCATTTTAACTTAAATGCACATTTTTAAACAGATAGAGGTATTAGTGCTGAGAGCAGTGTTATAAAATACAGGTGTATGCAAACCAACTGCAGGTGTCCACACCTCACTAAACTTGGTCCACCTCAGAAGCTAAGCAGGAGTGGGACAGTTGGAACAATAGAACAGAATAACAGAGTTGGATGGGACCTTGGAGGTCTTCTAGTCCAACCCCTGCTGTAGCAGAGACAAACGGCTGTCCAATCTCTTCTTAAGAATCTCTTCCAGTTTTGAAGCACCCACAACGTCTGGGGGGTAACTCATTTAGCTGATTAATGGAAATGGCAGACAGTTGGCCAGGCTGGGAATATGAGAAATGTCCCAGTTAAAGGCCAGAGAAAACTGATTAAGTATCCATCAAATGCCACAACAATGGCAAAGAGCCAGGAGGGAACCTGGATAGTCAAAGGAGAAACGTAGAATGACAGTAATGGCAAGGAGATCAGCTCCTGCAGAGCGCTAGGAATCCGTGGATCCGGGGCTTCATGGCACGAGGTGCTGCTGCTCGGTCAAGGAGCTCACTTGAGCAGAGGCTCAGGGAAACCTTTGCTTTGCCTTCTTCTTGCAGAGTGGAGCAGCTCTACCAGAAGGTGATGTCCTTGTGGCACCAGCTGCATGTCAACATGAAAAGCCTGGTCTCCTGGAACTACTTGAGGAAGGACATCGCTTTGGTGCAGAGTTGGAACCTGGAGAAGGTAACGATGCAGATCTCTAGAAAGTTGGTTGCTGGCATTTTCGGTAAGGCAGAAAGGAAGGATGAGCAGCGCGAAATGGTGGGTGAAACACTCTTGCGAGTAGTAGATCTTGGACAGGGCCTGAGGTGGCATCTGTTCCAAAAGGAAAAGGAGAGGCGTGGCGGCCGCAGGAGGCTGACAAAGCAGGGGACTCAAAAGTCATCTTGCAAGCAAAGATTTCGTAGTAAAATTGAAAGTAGGTTCTACTAGGCTTACGACCATAATTGAGCCTGGAACTATGGTCTTAAATCGTGGTGGTTAAGTGAGTCACCGTGTGATGCTTCCCGATTTTATGGAGGTCATTAAGTGAACTATGTACATGTACTGTAGTCATTAAACAAACCCATTACAGCAAATGGATATTTTGGGCTGGGAACTGGAAGTAAATGGCTTTCCGTAGAAGACAATTCCCTGCCCCAATAAGCTTAAATAAAATTTTGCATTAGCTTAGATATTTATGAAGTACCACTGTCTTCTTCACAAGTTAATGTTCTTTCCATGAGCATCATGCACTTGTTCCCCAACATTTTTTTTTATAAATTTTTATGGGTTTTTAAGACAAACATAGACAAACAAAACATAAAAACATCAAGCCATCTTCCATATATATACATACAGTGTGTCGGTTGGTTTACAGATTGTTTTGTGCTTCCATTTCATAGTCTTCAATTACAATTACATTGTATACATTGTCATATTTTCAATCAAATATTAAATACATTAATATCATTGTTAATATGTTCCGCAACATTTTTTAACTACAGTGTGCAGAGTTCACAATCAGTATGCAGCCATATTGTAGAAATCTTGGCCAGTGTACGCACTTACGCTGAAACTGTCTGGGAAAATAAGTTGCTTAAACCCATGTGAAGATACTTGGCTGGTGATTCCAGGTGGCTGGAGGTGGAGTGGTCCCTGGGGCTACTGGCCACTGCCCAGCCTGGTGCCACGATCCTCATGTAGCTGTGTGCTTTGTGTTCCTTGTGACTCACAGCTGCGGGCTCTGGCCCCAGGAGAGTGCCACCACGTTGTGAAGAACCTGCAGGTGCACTTTGAAGACTTCTTGGAGGACAGCCGAGACTCAGAGATCTTCTCCCTGGCAGATCGGCTGCACCTCGAGGAAGAAGTTGATGCGTGCAAAGAGAATTTTCAGCGGCTTCTGCAGTCCATGGAAAACGGTGAGCCTAGTGCAATGTTCAGAGCAGCCCCTAGACCTGGAAGTGCAGTATATCTGTGTAGCATTTAAGGCTGACTGGTAGTTTTGTGTTTTATCTGTTTGTACGGATTTATTTGGTTTTGAATGCTGCCTGAAGCTCATTGGAACTGGAGAGTTTAACTGTGGTGATTGTATATGAAATCGTTTTCATGGTTTATTTGTGAAGGTCTCCAGTCTGTTCTGAGGAAAAGAGTGTTGTAGAATACAAGGAACAGTAAATTTGGCAGAAAGTTCAAATCAATAAGGAACCCAAGGTTCAAATGTTGTGTGAGACTTCCCAGTCACCTCTCCGGGTTCCCTCTGCCCTCCACCTGCGGAGCAGGACAGCTCAGAGCAGGAGGCCTAGTTCAGTGGGCTCCTGTGCCCCCAGCAGAGGATCGTCCTTGTGGGCTTGGCTGCTGCTTCAAGGGGTTTGTCTCTGCCTCTCTTGGGAAAAAAGATGAAGATCCCTTGACAACCAGAAGCTCAGCAGTCAAGCGGGCCCTCCTGGGACTCTGGCTTCAGGCTCAGCTCTACTTCCCACCAGCTTGGCTTCCTTTCAGCCTGAGATGGCGGGGTGGAAGCTGTGGCTTGGAGATAGGCCTGCGGCCGTGGACCTATAAATCGTTTGGGTTCCCCATTTAAAGTTCACTCCTTTTGTCTATGAGCAGAGGATAAAGATGAGACGGCTTCTCGGACTTACCTCTCTGAGCTCAAGAACATCCGGCTTCACCTGGAGGAATGTGAGCAGCGGCTGGTGGGCACCATCCGGACACCAAGCAGCACCAGAACCGACGGGGATGCTCTGCAGGAAAACACTTTCCGAATGGCCGAGCAGGAGGTTGGCATTTCCAGATGACGGGGGGGGGGGGGTGGCAGCGTGCTTGAACAATGTTCCGGTTCTCTTTAGGTAAGAGGACAGAGAAGTCCTGTGCTGTCATCCTGCAGCAGGGTGGAATTTAAGAGGGAACCTCGCACTTACTGCTCACAAAATGAATCCCTGTTTTGTTTCCTGACTTCCTGCAAATCACAGCAGGCCATTCTGAGAGAGACCCAAAACTGTGATGTCCTTCAGTTCTTTGTTTTGCTTCCTCTTCATCTTGCCGATTGGAAGAAGCAAATTCATTCAGATTCTGTTGGGAAACCGTTGGCATAGGAGATCGTTCTGTATGGATGGAGACCAGACACAGTCTCCATTCTGCCGGTGGCATCTCCTCCGAAAAGATCCCTCCTTAAATACTTGATCACCAGGCATCTGGCTGTGGAGGAGCTTGGAGGAGGTCACTGTGGTCCCTGGCCTCTTGCTCCTCTTCTGATCGCTAAGGAGGTGTTGGGATTCCGCTTGTGCTCACGATTTGCTATTGTCTCTGCAGCGCCTGAAGGGAGATTTGCACCAGCTGAGAGTCGACCTGGACCAACTGGCTGAGAGATGCCACATTTTTTTGCACAAGTCTCCCACAGGGTCAAGTACACCACAACTTCGTACTGAGCTGAACCTGCTGGTGGAAAAGATGGACCAGGTCTATGGGCTCTCAGCAGTCTACCTGGACAAGTGAGTTGCTGGCATTTTCCCTCTAAATTCCAAAAGGAGAACTGCGGTTTTTCCACATAAAAGAAACCAGGGAAGTGGCAGAATGCCAGGCTCTTGAGTCCTCTAGCTTAGGATGTTTTGTACTATTAAAAAGAAATTTTGGGGAAAGAGAGGATTCCTAGTAGATTTGCGCTGCTTGCAAATAAAATGTAACATAGAGAGAGTCTGTTTGTGAGATGCGCTGCCAATGAGCTCAGGAAATCACAAGAGAATTTAGCCGTTTTTGTAGGGCCATCAGGAAAAATCTCTTGAATCCAATTTCTTGAAAACAACAAATCTCTGATTGCATTTTAAAAATAGCTGGCTTAGAAGACAGGATTGCCTCTTGGCTTTGCTTTATTAACAACAAATGTATTAAATCGTAACTCATTTTTCAGGGTGCTCTGCAGTTATTCCTAGAACCCTGGGTGCTCTGCAAAAGATTCGCGGCATTTGCAGCCCAACTTTAAGAGTCATGTTAACTGTTAAAACAATATAGAGGAGGTATACCCTTCTGCCTGATACACAAAAATAAACATCTCGTAATGCACACAAATGTATATAGGAGAAGTCTGAATGCTAGCCGGATTCTCCTTGTGCTCAGCATTCAATGGGCACCGGTCTCCGTTTCGTTTTGACTGGGATCCATGCACCTGCAGAGAGACATGAATTGTACAGGCAGCCAGTTTTTCTACCTCTCCCTTGCCCTCTCCTGCCATACGGTACCAGCACCCAGACTGCTTTTTACAAAATGAGCCGTGCAGGGTGGGATGCAAATACTTTTGCTACCAGTTCTGTGGGCATGGCTAGGTGGGAGTGACTAGGTGGGCGGGGCTTTTTTTTCCAGACCCCTCCCCCCTCCGTGCTCCATTTTTTTTATCTCCTGGGCCTCAGGGAAGCCTCCTTGGAAGGCATTTTTGCTCCCAGAAGGCTTCCCTGAGGCCCAGGGGGCAAAAAACAGAGCGCGGGGGGGGGGTGTTGCAGCACACACACACACGCACACACACACACACACACACACATCCCACACACCCCTTTTTGCCTTCTGGGCAAAACAGGGGATCCAGCACAGCTGATTGTCAGAACAGCTGATCGTTGGGGGGGGGGAAATACCAGTTCAGCTGAATCAGTAGCTGGTGGTGTTTTTTTTACTACTGGTTTGCGTGAACCAGGCTGAACCGGTAGAATACCACCACTGAAGCAGTAACCTAATTGTTTTCTATAGTGTTTGTGAAATGTTTATTAACCTTATAACGCCCTGATGTGCCCAGTGCTGTTCCCTTCCTTGCCTGTAAATGTTAAGCTTTGCATGCAACTTGGTGGTGCAGAGGAATTCAGTTCTGCCTTTGAAAGGGGATAGTAAGAGAGGCAAAAAGAGAGGCCTTGCTTTGGAAAAGTAGAATGCCCGAGAAGGAGATGAACAGCTCAGCCCTGACTGTGTCATCCTTACAAGGGGGCAGAGAGGTTTTCAAAATTTTGGTAATGGATTCTACAACAATGAAGTAATTGCATTTTTGGAATTTCCACAGTGTCCATTTTGTGACCCGGCCACCTCAAAGGGCTTTCAATAGTTTCCAGATGTGGCAATGGGCAAGAAGGGGATGGAGGAAAGGGAAAAAGACTCTCACTATATTTTTACTGTTCAACAATGCAATCCTGGACTGGATAGTTCCTGGTTGACAAGAGGGGAAAAGCTGTTCGCATTTCAGGAAGTTACATTTCCCTTTTTTCCCCTCTGGTAGGCTAAAGATGGTTGATGTTATCATTCAGAATACACAAGGAGCTGAATCCTTGGTGAAAGGCTATGAGGTGAAATTGAGTCAAGAGGAAGCTGTGCCTGCGGACATCATCGCCATTCAGTCCCACCGGGTCTCCTTGCAGGTTGGTAGCCCTGAGATGCTCTTGCACAAGGCCACAAATCAATGCCAGTTGCCCCCTTCTGCCCCTTCTGTCTGCTGGAGGGACGCCAGCCTTTCTCTGCTCTTGCCGAACAGTGCTCTAGGCCGCGGGTCTCCAACCTTGGCAACTTTAAGACTTGTGGACTTCAACTCCCAGAATTCCTCAGCCAGCAAAGCTCCCAGAGGAATTCTGGAAGTTGAAGTCCACAAGTCTTAAAGTTGCCAAGGTTGGAGACCCCTGCTCTAGGCCACCTTTGTCATTCTGGGGCCAAATCAAACGGGACAATATGGCCACACAGGTCAGGCTGGCCTGCTCTGGGGGACAGGCAGGCTGGCTTAGTTGGTCCCGAGGCTTCCTTTGTCCTGTTCTCCTTCGTCCCCAGTATTGAAGGCAAACACACTTACGTGTCTGAGGACCTCGGTGGCATCCAGGTTTCTTGGCCAAGCAGCCAAAGGCTTGTGGGGTTGGTTGACAGGTGGTTGGAGTATCATTCTTAGGAAGAAGTCATTGAAGTCAGGTCCTCTGGCGTGTTGTAGCAACACATGATTGTTAGGGCAGAAAAGCAGAGCAAGATTTGGAACATGGCTGCAGAATCCCCACCTGTGAAAAATGAATAGGCTGAGAAAGAAGCCACCAGGAAACGACCTGTTTCCATATCCAGGGTTGCTTGTCTCTTTTTTGGTCAGTTTGATCATGTTTGCCCCTTTATCCTTGTTGTGTATCATTAATACTCCAGCACTGGATCAGTGAAGTGAACACCAAGAGCGCCGTCTTTGCAACTTTGGAGGATGACTTGGCAAGAGCCAAGGGGGTAGCAGACCAGCTGTACCGCTTGAAGCAGGAGCGCAGCCTGGACCTGGAGCATTACCAGGAGAAGGGGGCTCAGCTGTGGGATCGCTGGCAAAGAGTCAACCTGCAGATGGAGACTCGGTGAGGAGGGGGCTGAGGGGAGGTTTTTGAGAGTCTCAGAATCACTTATCAGGCTTTAGTATCTCCAATTCAGCAACATGATTCAAAATAGCAAAAACAAGGCAAACTACTTATAGTCTTGACCAAATTTTATTTTGGATTACCTGTATAGTTGTCTGTAGAGAATTCTGTCACATGTGGCGTTTGGATGTCTCTTAACATGAGGTTTTAATATGTTCTCTTTTGATTAGCTGAATAAGGACATTCTTAGATTAAACAAAAGACTTTTTAAATATTTTTATTCTGACATGATTATTAAATCGGTTTTTGATTATTGAATATCAACTTCAATGTAACAATGTCCTAAAGTCTTAAATTGATACAAGATACTTTAATATGCTGCATCAATTTAATGTTGCCTCAGTATTTTTATTTAAGCTTAATTTCTTGTAAATCTCCTTTATCTCTTGGTGTGAAAAGACAAAATACAAGCTGTCTTTTTGTTCCTATTCTCTCTTGATGGCTCCCATTTTCTTCTGAGCTTTGGTTCGCAAATGTTTCAAGCACAATCATGAGCTTTTCTAGAAGAACAGCTGACCACTAGATAAATGTTACTGCCGTTATTACCTTCTGTCTACACTGATTTTCTGGGAAATCTATCCATTGTCCGTGGAATATCCCTAAGAGTATCTTTGCTCTACCGCTTCTCCATTCATTCCTGCCCTGCCCTTAGTGGTGTTATTAGTAAGGCTTATACCCACAAAACAGCCGCTTTTGGGGATAGATCGGGGGGGGGGAAGGAGGAAGAGCCACTCTGTGTCCTTTTAAAGGGAGCAGACAGGCAATCTAAGGGGGCCGTGGCCCCGTGGATAATCGCCCCACCCCCTCCAAGGGCCAGGTAGCCTGACTGAAAGGAGCTCTGGGTCCCTAGAGGGACCCCCACAGAGGGCCAAGGGTGCTGTGGAGGCCTCCTAAGATGGCGGCTCTTGCTGTCAGAGTGGAAACACTGGAGACTGTTTGGGGTTTCTTGCCAAGGACAGGTCCATTGCCACTTCTGCTGACCTGGGCCAATTGACTGACCCAATAAATGCATTCCTGATGTGTGGTCTGTAGTAAACCTTTACAGATTGCAAACCACTCCAGACAAAGGGTGCCTGAAGAGTGAGGTCAAAAACAGTCAAATTGGGAAGAACATGGGTATGTCATGGCCGTCATCTTGACTTTTTTAAAACCACACTCTCTGGATGTCCCCGAAAAGTTTTCCCCTCTACTGCTCTATTATAAGTGTACCATGTTTGAAGCATCTTTTATCAGTTGGTGTTTTCTCCTTTCCTCTGCTTCATTTCCTCCATTTCTTGGTAGAAAATCTGAGCTGGAGAATATTGAGGATGTTCTCAGGGATTATCGGAACTGCCACGGGGCACTTGTCCAGTGGATTGAGCAGACCACAGCCCAGCAGGAGCTGATGAAGCCTGGACAAGCCGAGGACAGCCGGGTGCTCTCAGAGCAGCTCAGCCAACAGATGGTAAGGATGATGGAGAGACGCACGAACCTTCTCTCTCTCTCTCTCTCTCTCTCTCGAGCTACAATTTCCCTCATTCTCATCCAGGTTCCTGTCACCACGTGAATGTCTTGGCACTTGGGAAAATAATGTCTCTAGCATTTGTGAACACAAAGATGCTGCACTTTATCTTGTCTAGGTCTGTGATAGTATAACTCCCCTAGCAGCAAATGCCTCATTTTTTCACTATAACAGTTGCGATTGCTGTGAATTTTTTAACCTATGGAGAAGAGAAAATGTGTTTGATTTTCATGGCCTCTTGGTCCAGCGTAACTGGCCAGTCCTTATATCCTTTGGAATAAGAGCTATAAATTGAAAAGGAAAGTTTGCCTCGTCTCCAAAAGAGACTGAAAATACGAGGGAAACACAAGACGTGGCTTAATAATAGAGTCAGGTTATTGTGGATATATATCCCCCTGCTCCAAAATGTGGATAGAGTTAAAGAAGAAGAAGAAGGCAGAAAAGCATCTTGCTTGTAATTGTGATTTTGACTTTTGCTTTTTATTTTGAATTTAAGGCACTGTTTGCTGAAATAGAAGCCAATCAAGCCAATCTGGACCAGTGTCAGAAACTGTCTCAGCAATATTCAACTGCTGTCAAGGTAACCTATATCTTCTAGTTGTACTAAGAAGGCGCATGCAATACAAAGACACAGAATGCAGAACTAGCTGGGACAGAGATTGGCAAACCTGAGGCTGGCTCTGAAATAGCGGTGGGCATTTGGGAAGGTTATTTTAGATAACAGGCTGATCTTTTCCCTAAACAAGGCATGAGCGCACTGCTGTACTGTGACAGTAATTCATTGTGATTAAAACATTCAATAGTATTTTGTAATATTTATTAATTATATTATAAATTTATTATTGTTATTATTCATATTAAATATTTTGTTGTGTGCATCCAAAGTAGAAACGTTTCATGTAATCTTCTGTGCTGCCTTGTATCTTTTGAAAGAAGTTAGATCAGGGAGTTCCACTGACAGCAATCTGAGTAGTTTGTTACCATAGTTGATAATTAATCAAGTCCTTTGCAACAAGGATGACTCAGCCTTCCATCCTTCCGAGGTGGGTAAAATGAGGACCCAGATTATTGCAGCTCCAGAATCCTTTTTGTCCTGTTGCCCTCTCAGGAGTATGAGTTGCAGCTCATGACCTACCGTGCCTTTGTGGAATCTCAACAAAAATCCCCCGTGAAGCGCCGGCGTGTCCTTTCCTCCTCCGATGCCATCACGCAAGAGGTGAGGTGTGGCTCCTTCCGGCCTTGAGTCTTTCTCTGCAGGAGGGCTTGGGGGCCAGAGGGTTTTCAGTTCTTAGCGTTGCTCCTACAAACTGCTTTCTTTTCAGGTCATAGTAACGTTTTCCTTTAGAGAATAAGTCACTGGTGAAAATTGCCCAAGAAAGCCAGTCCAGTTGTTGGTCTCCCAAGCCAAGTGCTTGGATACAAACTCCTGGTTCATGTGCTTAGTCAAAACGCTGGAAGGTTTTGTTAACTGGAGCTTTTCGACACTGAGCCACTGATTGTGCTGCTGATTGGGAGAACGTAAGGATTGCTCTCTGCCACCCCTGGAGGGTTCCAAATTCAGGGATTTCCCCCGTTCACCTTGAGGTTCAAAAGAGACAGGCAAAAGGAAAGCTCTTGCCTTTCGCATCACACCAACCACCATTCTTCTCGTGGCCAGGTTAAGAAATGCTTGACTCATCCCCGAGATTGGTCGTGAATCATCCCCTCCTTTTGGCCTCCTTTTTTGTTTCTTTTTGTGGGGAGTATCTCGCTTCTGAGGTTTCTCCTTTGGTTTTTGCAGAGAAGGAGAACTTTCTGCAAATGAGAACCATTTTACTTTGTGTTTCATTGTTGTTGGCTTAAATGGGTCTGTTCCTTGTGCTTCCCCTACCTTTTTTTAAAAAAAGTTTTTTATTGATTTTTTAAACACAAACATAAACATACAAAACATAAAAACATCAACCTTTCTTCCACGAATATACAAGCAGTGTGTCGGTTGGTTTACAAATTTTTTGTGCATCCATTTCATAGTCATCAATTACAGTTACATAGTATAATAACTCATATTCTCAATCAGAGATTAAATACCCTAGTATCATTATTATTTAATCATTTGACAATTTTATTCATTCATATTTTGCTTCTTGTACCTTGTAGTTCATGGATTTACGGACACACTATACAGCCTTGGTCACATTGACTACACAACATGTGAAGTACATAAGTGATGCCCTCCGGCGCCTGGAAGAGGAAGAAGTAAGGACAGAATTTGTGTAATCTGATATTTGTCTTGTGAATCTAGTTTGGTCCTCTGGAATCTTGCACCAGGTTTTATCTCATAAGATCATGAGAGGTTGGGTACCCTTCTTAAGGAAGTATCAGGATCTCACCAACAACAGAAGCATATTAGTGTAGAGCGGAGGGTCTTGAAGAAATTCTGGTCTCGGCACTTCTCACTAAATGGAGGTCTGGGCTGCTCCTTTGGAAGTTGGTCCCACAAGGGGAGGACCCAGCTCTATATCCTCCAGGCTGGTCGGTTTAGCAGCCAGGACAACGGACCTTAGCAGAACTGTGCACTCTTAGCATTCAAAGACTTTTAGTTTCAGGTCATCTTTGTGCATTGTTTCACTTTTCCCGACACACTGGACCTGGGCCTGGTAATTCATGTCAGTTTCAACATTGTCCTGTGCCCCTCAGCCCTTCTCCTTATACCCTGGGAAGCCCCCAGGCAGGTTTGCATTCACTCACCTTAGAAGAGGACATCAACTGCATTATGATTCTACACACTGATCCCATGCAGTTTGACCCTGATATGCCCGAAAGAAGCATTGTGGGTGTCAGTGGCATTGGTGGATATATTATGTATCAACCTTCCATGTTGTTTGATTTCATTTTTTGCAGAAAGTTGTAGAAGAAGAGAAGCAGGAACACATGGACAAGGTGAAAGAACTCCTGGGCTGGGTCACAAGCTTCAAGCAGAGTCCACCATTCAGAAGCATCTCACCCACAAAGAGGAAAATGCTGGGAGATATTGAGAAGTCCATTTTGGAGCAGCAGGTGCCTGCATGGGTTGAGGACTTACCTTTCCTTTTATATTTCTTTCTCCTTGTAGACCACGGCCGGTGTCACATCAGTCTTACTTAACTGATGTTTTCTCTATCTGAGCTGCTTCTTTCTTGTGCTCATTTTTTGGGGGGAGAAATGTATCATTTGAACTTTCCCTTCTCTGTTTTCCTGTCAGGGCCTGAATGAAGAGTTGGCTGCAAAGAAGGAGGAAGTCTCAGAAGCTATAAAAACTACTCAAATATTTCTTGCAAAGCATAACAACAAGTAAGTTGAGAAAATAACATGAACCTAGAAAGTTGGATTGCAGGAAGCCTGAAAAGGAGACTCCAGAATAATTTTAATGAAATTTTGGCAACCACCAAATTGTACAAGTTATTTTCATTTTTAGTGGAAATTTCATGATTTTTGACCTTTTTCTGGGAAAGGAATTATGTACAGGGTACCCTGACTATATATCTCAGCAGAATAACTCTCCAGAAACTTAGTGGAATAAGATCAAGTTTGGAAATGGGCCATTTCTGGCCAGGAAAAAGAAAATCCTGAAAAATGTCCCCTGGAAGATCCTGATGCAGGAGAGGCACTTGGGGGCTTTAGGCCACTCCATTCTTAGGGCCTCTCCAGGACATCTGCATGTGTGGTAAAACAAGTCATGATGGTGTTTGCATCGATGCCATCAACACCCATAAAACCATATGGACTTTGGTCTTGCCTTCTTTTTATCATCCTCTATGTAATGGATTTTTATTCCATTTGAAGGTCTCCAAAAGATCTTGATAGTGGTGGTAGTGGACCACTTAGATAAAGAGGTTGGGCATTGCTACCTTAGTAAGTTATTCCATCTTCCTATATCCCAGTCACATCTTGGATATAGGAAGTGGTATCCATGTTAACATATTAAATAAACACAAATTGTCAATTATTTCTGCAAATACAGTAGAGTAGTTATACTAAAGGTAAAGGTTCCCCTCGCACATGCGTGCTGGTCGTTTCCAGCTGTAGGGGGCAGTGCTCATCTCCATTACAAAGCCGAAGAGCCAGCGCTATCCAAAGACGTCTCCATGCTCATGTGGCCGGCAGGACTAAATGCTGAAGGCACATGGAATGCTGTTCCCTTGCCACCAAAGGGGTCCCTATTTTTCTACTTGCATTTTTTACGTGCTTTCGAACTGCTAGGTTGGCAGAAGCTGGGACAAGGAACGGGAGCTCACTCCGTCAGGTGGCACTGGGGATACGAACCGTCGAACTGCTGACCTTTCTGTTCGACAAGCTCAGCATCTTAGCCACTAAGCCACCGCGTCCCCATCGTAGTTATACTAGCCACCCACCCTTCACACTTGAGGCTTCGGAAAGATGTGGTTCATTGATGTCCAAGAGGTTTGGCCAGGCTGACCGTTTGCATGGGCAACTTTGTGTATGGGAATGCAGAATCTCCCTTGGTTGCTGCTGCTTCCTGGCTGCCCACTGGCTGTGTTTCTGCTCCAAGCTGTCTTTCTTCCCATGCTGCAGGCTTTCAGACCAGGAGAAGGGGCAGATTTCAGTCCAGCTGGATGCTCTCAAAGAAACTTACGACCAGCTCTGCTGTGATTCCACCGAACAGCTTCAGCAGTTGCAGAGGCACATGGCTCAGGAGATGGCACATAAGGTACCATCTTTTTCCTCGTTCCCTTTATTTCCCACAGGTGTGGCCTTCTTTCCCCATCAGTGGACAAGACGGTCCATGCTTAGAAGCATCCTGAGAAACTCTGAAAGTTCAAACAGGCAGCCACCCATTTTTGTTCCACTAGGGCTCCTCTCTCTCTCTCTCTCTCTCTCTCTCTCTCTCTCTCTCTCTCTCTCTCTCTCTCTCTCTCTCTCTCTCTCTCTCTCTCTTTCTTTCTTTCTTTCTTAGGGAGGATGTTTAGTTTTGTGCTTCCTCCAGTAACATTTCTCTTGGGAAGTTATGAAAGGCCTATCAGGGTTGGCATCTCACCTTATCACCATTCATCCTTTGAAAATAAGTATGGCTTATATCAAAAAACACAAGGTAGGAAATGTCCAGGTCTGCTTCTATCTTACTATCAGTCCCTCTCCTGCATTTGGCTGCTTCTGCAAGAAAAGAAGCCGATAGACACCTGAGTGGGAGACCAAAACCTATGGGAGCTACCCAAGGAGCCCTTAGCAGATGAAGAGACAGTGAAGGTGCTGGGGTAGAACAAAAGGTGAAAGTTACAGAAATAAGCCAGATGACCTGCAAAGCAGGGTTAAGGACTTGGCTGAAATAGGATTTATACTTGTAATCCCCAAAGAGCAAGGAGAAAGAATTTTTCTCTTCCCTCGGTTGGTGCATGGAAAGACTCTGTACACGGCCAATTCACAGCCTACGATGCTCTCCAGTCATAAAGGTGTCAATGATAGAAAATGGTCAATGCATTTCCTGTTCTTCTGCAGCCTTCTGCTACTTGGTGCCTCTTTTCTGATACCCTTGGCCAATTGTCTGAGCATCCATCCCATCTTTGTTACTGCTTTGTTCACAAGTCCTATCTGAATATATCTGTATATCATTGTATATAAATGTGATGTTCATGTGTCCAATGCAATCTGTATATCTGTTTGTGGAACTGTGTTTTTAATGCTTGCAGGATCCCTCTACTTTGGAGCATTGCAAACCAAATCAGCCAGATGGATAAATGTCAGATTTTTACTTGAGCATACCCCCTGCAGAAAAAGGGGTGCTGTTTTAAATGACAGCAAATGCCATCAGAAAATCACCAAATCACTAGAGGGCTCTTCTGCCAAATGTTGTAACCACTGAATTTGGGGTTCCTTTGCCAAATTCTCTTTTGTTCCAGCCTACGAAAGCCAACCTATTTCTTCCTGTTCGCAGTGATCCCACTTAAGGAACCAGCATCCCTTTATAATTCTGGATGCCTGATGTGGAACACGTTGTCATTGGTTCTGGGGAAATGGAGGGAGGGAGAGGAATCCAAGGGGTATTTTTCAATTTCACATGGGAATAAGAACGAAATCCTGGAGTTTGGTTTGGGTGCTTCATGGCTGCATGGAACCTCTTAAACATTTCTGCTTATGGAAGACCTCCAACCCTGGGGGTGGGCGGGCGGGCAAAGGGACTGTTCAGGTTTCAAGGCAATGGATGGAGCAGACAGAACTGCACATCCAAAACACCAAAACTAGCAGAAGCCTCTGCATTGAGCATGATGATGTGTCCCTGTTGTTTTGTTTTGTGTTTATTTACTATTCAGAATAACTACCATCCTTGTTTACAATTTTCTGTTGTTGTTTTTGAAAAACTAACCTTCCTGGAGTTTCTCACTCTAGAAGTGTGGGCCAGTTGTGTGGGTTGGGCTCTGTATGGGTGTTCTCTCTACTTTTGTGCAAACAAACAGTCGCATGCCGGACGCTAACCCCCAGCTTTCACACTGTGTGCGCCATACGGCTGAGCTGCTACCTAAAGGCTCTGTCTTTAACTGCTCACGGCAAAGCCCCCAACTCGGGTAAGTAAGAAGCCTTTTGACGCCCCTCCTTCTCTCTCCTTCCTGTTTTAATATCTGACTGTGCGCGCCTGGAGTCACGACTGTGGCGGTGGCAGGCTGGGAAGGCCTTCGTTGCAGCTGAACTGCCATCCTGCCTCACTTGGCCCAGGGAGCAGGAGAAGGTCCACAGGGTGCAGTTCTGGGTTTAACGGGAGAATCTTTTGGCAGAAGAATGCTCCACAACTTCCTCACCTGTAGAATTGCAGTCCTAATGGTCCAAAACTTCCAAGATGCAAAGATTCCCAGCATGTCGTAGTGGAAGGGAGACTATCCGCTTAAATTGCAGCCTTTTCATTGGGATCACTTTGTAGAATTGTATTTGCAGTGGTCTCAGGCCCAGTTCCCCTGTGACTGGAAAACATTTCTTCACAGGTGTGCTTGCAGGGGGAGGTGGTTAATGGTAAGCAGGTCATTTGGTCCTCCAAGGGCAAGCCACATGTATTCATTTGCTGTATTTAAAATATGCAGCTTCATTGTCCCTTGGAATTGAGTGGCTTCTAAATCCAGATATTTCCTACAACCCAAGAGACAGTACAGGATGCTCCCTCTTCCCCATGACTACAAGAAACCTGTCAGGTGGGTTGGGCTGAGCAGGAGGGATAGAGCCCAAAGGAGGACTCCATCTTATGATCTCTTATGAAAGAGCTCAGCTCTTTCCACTGCTTCAAACTAACTTCTCCCAAACATTGTGCAATTTTAGATTTTTCCATGTTAAGTGAGAATGGCTGATAAAGACTTTGGAAGAACTGCAGTGTTTTGTAATTAAGAAAGCCATGTTTGGATAGTAGAAAACTCTTGGTTGCACCCCTTCCTCTAGGCTGCCACTCCCAAAACGGTCAAAGGGATATTGTGAAACCGCAAAGCAAAAAGGGGACCTGTTGACTCTCTGGGGTCCCCTGCATGCTGTCTCCTGCTCCCTTTTCTTGGGTCCATATGGGTGAGCTCTGTTGTGGTCCTTCCGTGCTTCCTGTCTCCTCCTTTGAATAAAGGGGACTATGGGGAGTGCATGGCTGCGGTTCTTAGTAGGCTTCTCTCTCCTTTTCTCTGTCTTTTTCCACTGGGGAAAGTGGCTGCAAGGGTGCTCCTGCTGCTTTGCTGCTCTTGCTGGGTGCCCAAAATGTCTCAGTAGTGCCTCGCCTGCCTGGCTAGATTGAGCACCAACTGAAAAAAAATTGTGAAATGGTTCCCATGTTAGGTCATACGACCTATAAATTACCATCCTAATTAAGATCTGCTCTCTAGTTCAGTACTCACCATGCTTTAGATGACTGAGACATCTTGGACTGGGATGCATTTATAGGCCCACTATTCCTGTGATTCTGATTTTTTTTCTCTCTTTCCTCCCCCTGCTCCTCTGTCCCAGGGAAACGAGGCTATCGCTGGAGTGCTAGATCTTGGCACAATGGAAGTCTTCTCTATTTTTGACGCCATGCAAAAAGGTCTCCTAGACCAAGAAACAGGCCTCCTCCTCTTGGAAGTCCAGGTGGTCACAGCTGGTCTGGTGGTTCCCAGTGTCAGTGAAAAGCTCTCCCTAGCAGAATGCCTAACCACAGACGAAATAAATGGCAAGATCTACCAACATTTAGAGGAAATGCAGGATGCTGTCCAGCTGATCCAGAACATGCAAGTCAAAGACAGCCCCTTTCATCCTGTTGTTGCTGCTATCAAAAATGGAATCATCAGTGAAAATACTGGGCTAAAAATAGCACAAGTACAGCTTCTCACTGGAAACTTTATAGATCCTTCCAGCCATGAGCAAATTGGTTTAGAAGATGCTCTTCAAAAAGGCATCATTACCAATCATTTTCATGAGAAGTTGGTAAATGGCTTAAAATCTTGTGAGGAGGCTTTGACTGACCCAAATTCAGCTGAGAAAATTAGCTTCCGTGATCTGTTGCAGCAGTGCGTCCCTCACCAGGAGACTGGACTGAAATTGTTCCCATTAAAACAGGAGGCGTCAGGTGGGATGCTAAGCTTGCAGTCAGGCCCAGAAGCAGCTGTCCTCTCTGCAGTTCATGAAGGGCTAGTGGAGAAGGAAGGGACAATGGCATTACTAGGGGCCCATCTCTTTGCTGGTGGCCTTGAGGACCCCGAACGGGATTCCCAGCTAACTGTGGAGGAAGCTGGAAGACATCATTTAATTAAACAAGAACTGGTTTGTGATCTGGTCAGACAATTGCAGACTGGTGGCATCCTAGATCCACTTACCGGAGAGAGACTTTCGCTACAGAAAGCAGTAGAGGGAGGCCTGGTGACATCAAGGCTTGCCGTGATGATCCTGGAATCCCTTCGTTCGTTTGTAGGACTTGTGCGGCCCGAGTCAGGAGAGATTGTGTCTGTTACGGACTCTTTGGAGCAAGGTATCCTAACTTCTGAGTTGGCTGATAAAATTTTAAGAGGCAGGCAAAATATCACAGCACTTTTTGAAGCAGAGACTAATGAAATCCTTCCATGGAAGAGAGCTGTTGATTGTGGAATCCTGAATAAAGATGTTGCCAAAACATTAAAATCAACTTGCCTCCCTGACTTCATTCCAGGGATGCCCCTTTCTGGCCCCTCAAGCAGCTTCCAAAGGAGAAGCTCTTCCTCTGCCCAACCAGCAGGTCACGGAGCAGAAAACAAGGATCCCTTAAGAAGCTGTGAAGAAAGGATGTTGCTCTATTTGATGACTCACAGCTACGTAAACATCCACAATGGTGAAAAACTGCTTCTGGTAGATGAAGAGTTAAATAGCCTGTCCGAAATCCTGGTGCCAGCAAAAGGAAATGGCTCTAGCATCGACCCCTTGGAAGCTGGCAAAATGCAACCCCAAGAATGGTGTGGGGATGTTGGCAAGAATGCTGCAATTGTAGAAATTGGATCCCCCGATAAAATAATTTTGAAGAAACTTGATTCATCTGCATCAGAAAACAAACAGGAACAAAATCTGCAACCCCACATTTCTCTACCTAGCAAAAGAATTGAATTGGAAATCGGAGATCTAAATGAATTGGTGAATGTGAAGGAACAAGAAACGGAAGCTGCTCTTCCAGGAGACTTCAAAAGTGGGATAGATGACCCCAGAAGAGAGCAAGGTTTGATGATGATGCAGAACAAGAGTCAAATGGAGTTGCAAGAATGCAAGTCCAATTTTGAAATGGAAACTAGGAATAAAGAAGTCGAGTGGGAAGATGCCCAGCATGAAAAGCAACTGTCAGAAGAGGAAAAGATGACATTGGAAGAGCAGGAGAGCAAAATGGGAAAAAGTGACGGCAGACAAATAGATTTGAGTGCTGACAGTTTGGAAAAGATGGAAAAATCTCACATTTTAGAAAATGTGACTCTTGCAGGAGTAGATAGGAGGCCAGAGGCTACCAACTGGCCAAGCCTGGGAAAAGTGCAAAATGGATCAACAGATTGCCTTTTTATTCAAGCCGAAGGGAAACCTGTAGGTGGACCTATTAAAAGGCAGCAGACGGCCACAGACGAAAGAGCAGCTCCTGCCTACCGAAGGGCTACTTCTTCTGTACTGCCAAAACTGTCTACGGAAGACGGCACTCTGAATGGGTTGTTAATGCAGCTGCAAGAAGGTGGCATAATTCATGAACAGACAGGGAAGAAGATGCTCCTGGATGAGGCCATTGCCTGCGGAGCCGTGCCCAGCCATACGGCCATTAAAGTGATGGGTGAGATGAAAATGTTTAGCGGCTTCTTTGATGCAGAGACCTCCGAGTCGTTAACCACTGAAGAAGTCATCAGTGCAGGGTTGATGGATGAGAACCTTGTCCAGAAGGTGTTAGCTTCAGACCAAACCATAAGTGGTATTATTGACCCATGGAACAAGAGCATTTACTCCATCAAGGAGGCATCTGAGTTTGGGCTATTGGATAAAGAAACTGCTACCAGAATTCTGGAGGCACAAATAGTTACTGGAGGAATTGTTGATTTCAAGCGTGGCAAAAAAATGTCAGTCACTTTGGCTTCCAACCTTGGCCTAATACACAAATCCACTCAAGAAAATCTTAAGAAGCTGGAGAAAGCATCTAAAGGCAAATATGCTGATGACACAACTAAAGAAAAACTCATTGCTCTGCAGGCTGAAATAGGAGGTATCTTGGATCCTCACACTAAAGAACCACTGACTATTATTCAGGCTGTAAAAAAGGGACACCTGAGTGAGGAAAAGGCCTTTAGACTCCTAACTAAGCAGATAGCCAACGGAGGCATCCTTCACCACAAGACTGGCATGAGGCTTTGCATTGAGGATGCTATGGAACATGAATTGATTGATGAAAACCTCTACCAAGACCTCAAAAAGGCAGAAGACATATGCCTACACCATTCCATTTATCCTGAAATGAACAAAATTGTGTCCTTACCTCAAGCCATATCCCTTGGGTTAATCAGCTCAGATTTTCAAAGAAAAGTTCAAGAAATACAAGCCTCAACTGGAAGCATATTTGACCCTGGTCTTGGCCAGAAAATTACATTGATGGAAGCTGTTAAGAAAGGATTAATATCTAAACTAGTTATGGGACAAGCAGTGGTCACCTCTGAAATGAAGGAAGCTATTCTTTATCCAGGAAACTGTAGATTGGTCCCATATTCAGAATTGGTCAGAAGAAGCAAAATTGACGTTGAGTCAGGGCATAGATACTTAGAAGTTATTCCCTTTCAAGACCTAAGAGATGAGGTGACTGGGGATGGACTGTTGTGTTCTCAGGCAGTTAAGCTTGGAAAAGTAGACCCCACACTTGCTTTGAGGTTGCTGCAGGCTCAGGCAGACACAAGTGGCATCCTGGAAACTTCTACTGGCCAAAGACTGTCATTGGCATCTGCTCTGGAAAAAGAAGTTCTAGATGAAGATACAGCTAAGACCATTGCTATTAATCAGATTTTGGCTGGAGGGATTGTTACTGCTGAGAGTGGAAAGAGGGTAACCTTGAAAGAGGCCACTGAAAAAGGCTTAATCACCCCCAAATTAGCCAGGGCAATTCAAGAGCCTGATTTAGAAGAGCGTAAAGGCCCTGAGCCCCAGAGGTTGCTGCAAAATGATGCCATTCATACATTTCCTAGTAACGAAGAACCGGTGATGCCACCTGAAGCAACAGATTCCAGTGCTTCTGCCAGTGCTGGCATTGCTTCCTTGGAAGCAGGTGGGAAGACGGAGAGAGACGGATCGAGTCCCCCACCCGCTTCTACTGTCCCAACTGTGGACAGTTCAGTCAGTCAGTTTTTAGAGGAGAACAAACTGGCACCTGAGCTTGCCTTCATGTTGGACCCAGCTGAAGGCCTGAGAATAAAGACCCAGAAAAAAAATAGTAAAAAGAAAAATAAGTTGAGGAAGAAAGAACCTTTTAAAGGAGAGCCAGAAAGGCAAACAAGAAGTAATCCAGAGGCTGAAAAGATACTAGAAGGAACTTTCCCTGTGGACAGTAGCACGATTAACAGAGACCAGGAGCAAAAAGAAAACGTGGTTCAGCCAGAAGAAAGTGCTTGTGTAGCCTTTGGCCCTGAAATGGCGAATAGAACCCTCTGCATAGAATCTGTAGCATCCAAAGAACTCAGTTCTATAATTCAACAAGAGAAAGAAGACGATGGTAGACATTTACAAGGATCTACCAAGATTGTGTCCAAGAAGCAGGCTGATAACACATTCCTTGGGGATGCCAAAATGGAGCTACCAAGTCAAGGTTCAGAACTAAAAGCTCATGAACTCAGCATTTTGGAAAGTGTTGACTCAAAAACCATTAAGAAGAAGAAAGCAAAAAAGATTAAGAAACAGAGCGCTTCCTCATCCAATTCCAGGGACGCCACCATGACAAGAAAAATCAAGGGGGAGTTAATCCCCAGCAGTGTAGAATCCTTGCAGGAAAATCCATCTGGTGGGGTTACAAGCCCACTTGAACCAGGTGAAGTTAAAAGTCAGGACCCTGATCAGGTAGGCAGGAAAGAGAAGCAGTATGTCGGAACTGAAGAGAGCATTATAGGTGACCAAAAAACAAATATTGCCCCAAAGAGAGACGCAACAGAAGAGGTTTCTGTACAAAAGGCAGGGCTTTACAGAGATTCTTCAATAGATACCATAGAAAAACAGATCTTGCTTAAAAAAAAGCAAAAACATTTTAGCTCAGAAGAGCAGGTACCCAAGCATACAGAATCCTTTGGGTCTTCTGAGTCACAACCAGAAGATCTTCAGAACAGAAAAAATTTAGAGGACAAGTTAAGTTCTTATTCCTCTGTGACCTCATTCATACAAGAAGAAACAGGGGTCAAAGAAGTATCTGGAAAAGATGAAAACATTATTCATAAAGAGCTGTCCATGTCTTCAGAAGCAGAAGAGTCGGGGCAAGAAAGTGACATTATTGGACCAGAGGGACAAATGCTACCAGACAGGGAGTTTCCAGAAAGCAAAAGGGATTCTTCTGAAAAGCTGTGCATGCAGCAGGAATCAGCAGAAATCAGAGAAGTTGGGAATGTTGATTATTCTTCCTGCATGGTTGAAAATACAGAAGAGAAATGTCAAGATGCTTCCACATCTACCAAGGTAGGTAATTTAAACCTTATGGTTGCTCATGCATATCTTGTGAGTTAACTAGACAACTAGAGAATTTATGAAGACAAAATAGATACCTAGTGAGAGTTGTCTGAAAGCCACTTTAGTGTAGTGGCGAAGGGACCCAGCTGGGGGAACGCTGAGTTCTAGACCTGCCTTAGGCACAAATGGATGGTCTTGGGCCAATCCCTCTCTCTCAGCCCTAGGAAGTAGACAATGGAAAACCACTTCTGAAATCTCGCCAAGAAAACTGCAGAAACAAATCCCCTCGTCTTCTCCTTCAACTGTCAAGCTGAGAACTATGCAGCTTCATAGCTGCTTTATTTTATTCCTTATTTAACTATACTTACTTGCTGTCTCCTGTCTGGATCAAAATCTAGAGGGCAGCTAATAAAGTTGTACACAATCAGTGTTGTAAATTATCTAGCATAAAGGGTAAAGTCTGCACTAAAATGTTTAAATTGAACAATAATGCAGCCAAAAGCCAGAACTTGATATGGCCAAATCCAACTAGTTCAATACAATGTTGGAATATTGTCAATTTGATGGGGACTGGTAAACATTTTTTGGAAAGGATCTAAGAAGGTGAGGACATTCCAGAGAAATATTTGCTACAGTTTTGAGAAATGATTTTTAACTTTAAAAAATGTGATTGGAAGAAAAGAAACTGGGATATTTTTAGAAAGAAGGAATAGTGTGTACATGGAAGGAAGTCCATGCTTCTCCGTCCATATCCCTCCTGCGCTAAAGAGTGCTGCCCTTCCTCTCCTGCTCTTCCAGGCTCCATCCAGCAAATGGCTTTGCCTGAACTATGACGAAAGGCTGGTTGCGCTGCTCTCCAGAGTGCGGAGCATTGAGATGCGCATGCAGAGGGTTCAGCTGGCGGAGCTGAACCTCCAAGCGCTGCAGGAGCTGCTTCTCCAGGCTGAGGTAAGAGAAGCAGGCCCTGACCTCAGAAAAGCGCGTCTCTTGCTCGGCTTGAGGACACCGGTTGACCAGACCAGGAAACTGATCCCACCGGGGGAGGGGGAGGGGGGGGCTAGAACTGTAGGCTCCCGTAGCAGAATCTCGCAGCTCTGCCTGCGTTTTCCCTCCCCTGCCCCTTACACCCCAGCCTCTTCCTGGAGCTTTCTTCCTTCCCAAGGCTTAGGGTGTGCCTTGCCCTTTCTGGTTTTGGAATGGCTCTCGAACGTTTCCCCCAGGGCCGCCATCATGGCTCTCTGCAGGCAGGACATCCCGAGGAAGGCTAGGCAGCCAACGGAGGCTGGGACTAGGAGCCATGCTGGTTTGGGCCTGTAGCTGCTCCAGTGAGCACAATGCTGGGTTGGTTAAAGCAAGATTCCTTGCTTCAGTTTTCATTCTTCCTTTACTTCCTGGGCAACTGGGAACAGGGGACCTAAGGAAAACCAAGTGCTGCTCCGGGTAAAACAGCTTTGACCTGAGGGTTTATAACCCAGAGAAGAGATTCTGTTATTCCAGGGATGGAAGGATCCCTTGGGCTCAAATTAGCAGCTTCCAAGCCCTGGAAATTTCCCCTGTGGACCCCAAGCCCTTTCCAACTCCCCGCACAGCCCATTCTCCTCTGCTAGTTGGGTGGAGTGGCCAGTCTTTGGGATGTATGTCCAGGACTAGAAAAATAGGGTTCTGCCAAAAGCAGGTGGACTGGGTAGGTTAGGGGTGTATCCTTGCCTCAGTTTCCAAATGATTAGCAGCTCTTCGTGTCTGCCTGTCTTCCTTCCCTTCTCTTGGTTCCCAAGTTGCCCTCGTGTGCTTGAGTCCTGAGGTCCACTGGGCCAAGCATGGAAAATGGGTGGGCTTTGTAACTAACCACCAAGATGGTGGACTTGGAGTTGCTTGTAGCTGAGTCCTGCTCTTGATGACTGCAGTTGCTTCCTGCCTTGTTTGTGTGTTTGGATTGGGCTCTGGACACCCTTGGAACACATTTATAATGTGATGTATTTGTAACCGTCTTTCTCCTCCCTTCTCCAAAAATAAAAGTTGTGGAGGAAAAGACATAAAAGTCACATTGTGCCACCTGGTTCTTACAGACCTCAGGGAAGAAGCCCAGCCTTAAGCCCAGCCTCCTCTAATTACGTTTAATTACACATTGCCATGGAAGGAGGAGCTTTGCGGGAAGCAAAACCCGAGGGGCTGGCTTATATAATTCAGCTGTTTGGCTCCAATTTAACTTCATGCTCAGACAGTGAAGCCAACGCCACAGCTGCGGGTCTTCTTCTGCTTGGGCAGGGTTAGGGTGACCTGGAATGGGCAGGCAGAGGTTTATTCCAGACTTGGGAAACACGTTGCTTTGCTTAGGCTAACAGCATCCTCTTCATCTTAGGTCTTGGACGGGGAACTGAAGGATCTGTCAGCGCCTGTGAATGAGGAGCTGGAAGCTGTGGAAGGGCTGGTGGCCAGCTCTCCCCAGGAGGTCCCTGAGCAATTACTGAGGGCTTTGGAGAAAGACGCCAAGAATCTTTTGAAGTCTTTCGGCTCGGTCAGTGACGCTCTGGCTTCTTGGCTGCTAAACCTTCACACTGCAGCAGAAGCAGAAAAGGTACTGCCTTCTTTAAGGGCCAAACACATTCCTGGTGGGAACAATTTATCAAGCGTAGGACAGTTCTGGCACTCAAACTCTCCAGAAAAAGGCTGGGTGAAAGTGAAAGATGATAGTTATTCCATGTGGTTTCTTTTTTTTTTTTTTTCTTCACACGTGACTCAGAGCAGTTGATCTGGGAAATCTTTTTCCATAAACCCAAAGTTTATGGCATATGGAGCTCAACCTCTATAAGGTCAGGTGGATTTGGGAGGCCCTGCTGCAATAAAATTTGCTGCAGTTTAGTTCCTAAAGTAAGAAATGGCTGTTAAAATAAACTTCCTGCAATAGAATACGGCTTCTGTTTTTCATACATAGCATGTTGGCACAAAGAAATGGCACACCCGCATACTGAGTGTGAGATGGGCACTACTTAAATTTGATATATTTTTTTATATTCTAGAAAATTTATAAATAAATATTACGCACACACGCACACATATGTACTCGTGTTCTCACACTAATCAGATACTGCAGCACTAAGGAGCTCATTTGATTAGAAGAGAGGAGCCTTACTTTGAAATGGAAAAAAAAGATGGCTGGCTGGAACCAATTCATTCATGGCTCCTGGGCTTCTATGCTATTTGTTATTGCTGTGTTAAGTTGAAATGTTCCCTTGTTTGCTGCCAGATGTTTTATCTCCATCCCAGAAGGGAGGCATCTGGGCCTTCCCCCACTCTCATGGGCAGCAGCCTTTTCCTCTGTATCTCCGTAACATGGCATCCCGCCATCCCCGGCCCAAATCACCCTTGGCTGCCCAGTGTCAGAGTGGCGCCATCCAGAAGCCGTTCTGCCCCCTGTGGGGGGAGAAGCCAGGAGACCCCAAGGAGAGGTGGGGGGGAGGGACCAGCATTGGGTCCAACAAAGGGCTTGCCCGGATGGTTTTCTGCTGACACGGCAGCTGAATGGCGGGAAGGTCCAATTCCGCAAGGCAGTTGGAGCCTCTTCTTCCAACAGAACGTCCTTGTCCGAGTTTATGACCAGTTTAAGGAGCTGCCTTTATTTGTGGGGCTCCATCCAAACCCTGATTTCTTTTCTTCTTTCTTTTCTCCTACAAACTTCACTTATTTATTTATGTGTACCCCAGTGTTATTATTTTTACAAATTAATCAAGGACCAAACTTATCGCACACGTCTTCTTCCTTTGGTTTTCCCTACTGTAACAACCCTGGAGGAGGGTTGGGCTGAGAGGGAGGTACTGGCCCCAAATCATCCATTTGGCTTTCATGGCTAAGGCAGGATTTGAACTCAGGGTCTCCCACTTCCTGGTACCTTTCTGCCCATATGGCAAAAGGTTTTTGAAAAAGGTACTTGCAGTTTTCCTCAGTTGTTTTTCTGCACTTTCTTAGAACGTGTAACTCGCTTTGTGGCCGTTCTTTTGTGAGCCTGCTGACCAGAACAGTTCTGAGGGAAAGACCCCCTCTGTGGCATTAATTTCATTTCAGAATTGTCCCCTGTCTCGAAAGGGTGACTGTTGTTGCTGAAGATTTGATGCCTTTCGCTAAACCTGGTTTTGCTTTTGTGTTTACATAGCGGTTTTAATTCTCTACGCTCTTTTTATTCTGAGGCTAAAATCCAAACTCGGCGTGGTGAACTGCACGGCAGGCTGCAAGGGCTGCTGGAGTGGGTGAGAGACGCCGCCCAGCAACTCAGTGCCCTTGAATCCAGTGCTGGGACCGAGGCCGGCAGTTGGACCCCCTACCTCCAACGATGCAAGGTAGCCATAGCAACAGCCACATTAAGGTTGTCTGCAAGAGGACCAGGCAGTTTTGGGGGGGGACGGGGTGGGTGGGTGGGAATTGGTGGAGGTGACATTTCCTTATCCATGCTGCCTTCATCTCTTGAGACCTCACCACCACCCTTCCTTCTCCTGTTAGCCGAAGGCCTCTTTTGGAACTAGGCCGCATGGCTCTCCCAGCATTGCACATGACAGGCATTGATCTCCCAGGTGCCCTTGGAGGGTCTGGTGGAAGATGCTTCCCGGGAGCCTTTGGCAACTGGCATCCAACGGCCAGAATTGCCTTTCTGATACTTGAAGTTGCTGTCTGTTTTTCCAGGCAAAAAGTGGTGGGTTTGTTGTGCCAGTTCCCTTGTTCTTCCCCACAACACTTGGACTCGCCCAGTTCTGTCCACTCCCTTGGATGAACCTCTCCCCACTCCTGGCAAGTGGGGCTTTTGGCCCGTCAGTGGGAGGAGGTGAGGGATGGGCAAATGAGGGCTAGCAACTTACCACCCGTGTGTTTACCTTTATTAATACTGCTTTGAACCAGGACCCATTATAATCTGCAGTGATTTTGGGGGGTTGTAACCATCTATGGCAAGGCCGTGAAACTCAGGGCGATGCGTCATGTGTTGCCCCCCCCCCCTCCATTTTAGCAAAGGGGAGGAAAGTTGCGATACGTCACGTCATCACGAGTTTGACACCACTGATCTATGATGACGAGTTCTGCGAAAGAGTTTCCTTTCTAGAGTTTGACCCCAGATGCTGGATTTGTTCCCTTCCTCCCGAGACAGAGACATTTACGATACAACTTTCATGAAAAGAGGGAGCCCCGTTTCAGCCAAATCCTGTTAGACGTGGCTTCCTTCCTTGAACTGTGAAAAGCAGGTTGGGGCTTTGTTTCCTTTGGAGAAAAGAGACTAGCACTGGACCCCATTTTATTAAGGGCTGCTGATCCTTTTTCTTTCTCTTGATGGCAGAGAAAGGATTGAAAGCTGTAAGACGTTACTTTTAATTAGCTACAACCAAAATATGGTTTGAATACAGGACTGTGCCGTTAAAATGTTTAGCCTTATATGGCAGGAAAAACATCTCCAGTGCACTTGCAGATATGGTGGTGCTCTGAAAGAGGCACGGCTAATTCATGTTATATATGTATCCTAACTGATGTAATTGAGCTCTGGATGAGGTCACTGAAAGACCCCGCCTTGTGATATGCACTGCCTTGATTATTTCAGAGGAAACAAACTCTTGAGAGTCCAACAGACCAGGGATGTTGGTTTGTTTCTGGCCAGAGAAAGAACGCAACGGAAGCTGACTTTCAGAGCAAAAAGAAATCCAATAAACCAAACCTAAGATGATGCGGTGATGTGGTTTCTTCCAGTTGAGTAATTTCTGCCCAGCCCCCGAATAATTTGCCTTGCTAACAGTTTCTCTTTGTGTTCTCTTGATATGGCCAGGAACTGACAAAGCCCCTGACAGAGACTAAAAGTCAACTTGATGAGACGGCCTCGAATACCCAGTTCTTCATTTCTGAGCACGTGCAAGACTTGAGCCCCGAGCAAAGCGGGCAGTTGCTGCGGCTGCTGAACGACCTGCAGAGGTCTTTTCGGGAGCTGTTGGAGAGAGTGACCCCCCACACTGAGGTCCTGCAGGTCTGTCTCCAGCCAGTAGAGCTGATGGAGGAGATGACGGGGTGGACTTCCTTCTTCTGGGCTGCCTTGTCCTTGATAGGGAGCAGTGTGGTTGTGGTTGTGTGTGCATGTGTGGCTTTTACTCTTGACAAAGAGGAGCAGAGCAGAGCATTGAATGAGTTCAGAACGGCTGATCCAGAAGTGCTGGTGGATGGAACAGTCTTGGGCAAGGAAGACGAGCAGAATGTCTAGAGGGCTGCGAGGAGAGGCAGGCAGGCAGGCAAGAGAGGCCACAACAGGGGGAGCCTGATCCCAAGGTTAGCCAGGGTCTTTGCAAAAGGCCAGTGCCGTTCTAGGCAAAAATCAACAGCGCAAGAGCATCAAGATCACGAGAAGTGTTAATACCACTTTATGTTGCCTTGGTGAGACCACACTTGGAATACTGCTTACAGCTCTGCTCACCACAACGCAAAACCAATGTGGAGACCCTAGAAAGAATGCAGAGAAGAACAACAAAGGTGATCAAGAGACTGGCGATTAAAACATACGCAGAACGGAGGTGAAGAAGGAATTGGGTATGTCTAGTCTAGTGAAAAGAAGGGCATGATAGTTCCAATACCTGAGGGGCTGCCACAAAGAAGAGGGGCCTGACCTATTCTCCAAAGCCCCAGAAGGCAGGATAAGAGGCAACAGATGGAAACTTACGAAGGGAGAGAAGCAACCTAGAATTTAGGAGAAATTTCCCAACAGTGAGAGGGATCAACCAGCGGAACAGAAGTTGTGGGTTCTCCATCACTGGAGGTTTTAAGGAGAGGCTAGACAGTCCTTTGCCCAGAATGGTGTGGGGTCTCCTGCTTGAGCAGGGGGCTGGACTGGAAAACCTCCCCAGGTCCCTTCCAAATCAGTTACTCTGTTATTCTGTACCCAGGAACAAAACCCACCCATCAGTCTGGACTGGCCTAGAAGTGCTTTGAGGGCACCTCTTTATCATCAGGTTCCTGGGTGCAGAGGAGGTGACGACCCTGCTCAGTGGTGGCCCCGTTCTTTGGGACACTTTCTCCCTGAATTTCTTACCTGTCAAAAAAGGACATGGGAGCTTTTCTGAAACTTTAGCCCTCTCATGGGGGCCTGTGGCGAGGACAGATGGAGGACAGGGCCATCCCCAGTTCAAGCGTGTAAAGGAACTAAAATCGATTCTCTCTGTTGTAATGCTGCCAATCTGAACGGTTTGGAATCAACAGATGAAAACCAGCTCTGGAGACAATCCGCTAAGTTTTGTACTTCTTTGGGGGCTATCACAATTTCTCCCAGCCCCCCACTCCCCCCCCCCCCAAATTTACATGAAGGCTGTGACTTCCCCTTGCTTTCATTTTGGTTAGCTTTCAAACACACACAAATAAACCTGTCTCCCATTTCATTTTGTCTGAATGTCTGAATAGCCTGAGATGGACACCCATTCTGAATGTCTGAAATGGGAGAGGGTCTCCTGCCTGAGCAGGGGTTGGACTAGGACAGGGGTATCAAGCCCAGGGATGCCTGTGCGGTGCTTAGATCTGGCCCCCGGGGTGCCCCCAGAAACAGCAAAGGAGCAGCCCACGGTGCCTCTGCCAGCAAAAACGGGACTCGGGGGTGGGGGGCACACACGGTCCCCCAAGCGCCGTGGTCACTGGCAGAAGTCTGCAGGAGGCCATTGTAGGGGGAACCTGATGTCGAACTGACCAGGCCATGCCTTGCCCCCCCCCCCACCCCCAAAGTCAACACCCCCTGATGTGGCCCTCCATGAAATCAAGTTTGACAGCCCTGGACTAGAAGATCTTCCAATTCCATTATTATTCTATTATTCTGGGCTGTCACTCAGATGCCCTGGAAATTGTTCATAATGTACATTAGCACGAGCTCCTCTAATTTATTACATATGAAAAAACTACGTATAAAACCATCCTTAAAGGTAGCCGTCCTACGTTAGGTGTCCCCAAACCTTTCAGGTTGGTGGGCTCTTTATGGATTTTGAGAGCAGATCGTTGGAGAAGACTTCTATATAAATTCTATTCTATTCTTCCGGTTAAAAGTGTTGGATTTTGCTCCAAATGCACATCTTGAATTTTCTCTAACTGAAAAATTTATGCACCGAAATAATTTAAAATTTAGTGCACCAAAATTCACTAAATGATTGTAGTGCAATTATTGCTTAGATACAAACTTCCAAATAAACTAGAAAATACTTTATTGAAATATCTGTAAATATTTAAAATTAACTCAGCAGTGTAGCTATTCTTACACAATACTGCTTCTGTTTTAGGAAAATATGGAAATAACTATTTTTTTCTTTTAAAGGAGGATGCATCCTCAGAAGTTTTCTGAAAATTTTAATTCCAATGCTCAAATTGCCTAACTTTATCATGATTCTCTATAAAAAAAAATATAGCAGCACAAAATCTTCAACCAACATCCCTGTTTCGGTGGGGGCACAGTTGACTGGGTTCCTCTCCTTGCTAGAGAGAAGCGGGGCAGGGATGGCTAGGTTTTTTAATTAAGTGTGTGTGTGTGTGTGTGCGTGTGTGCATGGAATATGGGGGGAATTTCATTCCCATCCGAGGGAGAAGGTAACATTTGCAAAGGCTGTGGTTGGAGAGGGGAGAAGGAATCTTTCCCCGCTCAAACGCAGTGGCCCTGATCAAAACGTCTTTCCGGCTCTACTTTTGTCCCCAAAGGAGCTTCTGGGTTTCAGCCCAGCCTCCTCGGGCCTTGACGCCTTCCCCTTGGGCTGCCCCCCTTCCTCCACGCTTCTGGGCACAATCCTGTTCCTGCTGCTCACCCGCCCTCTGCCCGCCTCCCCTGCTCAGGAGGGAAGGGTTTTTTTGTTTTAACAGTGGTCTCTGTCCCACTGTGCGTTCTGCCTCTTGTCTCTGTGTGTATTAACCAATGTGCTTTGCCTTTTCAGATTGAATGTGCCCCATCCCTAATGCAGAAGATCTCCGTACACTGCCGGAGGGCACTTTTGAGGAGAGCTTCCCTTACTCCCTTTCTCCAACTGCTTCTGCTCTTTGGCTTAAGACTGCCAGAGAAAGCAGGACGACTCACTTGGCCCACGGATCAGAAGGGGCCGAGCATTGACAGAAGGAGGGTCCAGGGTCACACACATCATGCTCAATCACCTGAAAGTTACTCTGTGCCCAGAGCAGCCTCCCCCAACCCAGCACCCTCCAAGGGTGCCAGACCTCCACTCCTACCATCTCCAGCCCACCTGGATGGTCTGAATGGAAGTCCAACACCCCTGGAGACCACCGGTTGGGGAAGGCTGGCCAAAAGACGTCTGTTTGTGTGGAACCTTTCTCTCTCTTGCTCTCCTTCACATACCCAAACATGCACATACAATGACCTCCTGTAGGTCACTGCAGTCGTGCTAAGTCATTGTAGATGGCCCTTTCCCCCCCCCCCTTCAAGACGGCAAACAAAAATTGACTGGGGTATTTCCTTAGGCTGGTGACAAACACCCGATTGGCTCCTTCCATTTCTTCCCCCCACCCCTCCCACAGTGTGAGTTGAGCCACACTTGTAACGCTGGCATGGAAGAGGAAAGGTGCAGGTGAGCGAGAGAGAGAGAGGGAGGGACAGACGGTGCATCCTGTCCTCCAGCAGCTTCTGTTTCTCTGTTTTACATTTTCTCTGGCCTTATTTGTTTTCTACTTGTTTAACTGATAAGCTTAACAAATTCCTGCTTCATTGTTAAAAACTCCCTCTTGCCATGTAGACGCTGCAAGAACAACAAGCCATACGAGACCACAAGCTGCAGGAGATGTGCACCTGGATGGCTCAGGCAGAGGACCGGCTGCAGGGTTCTCAAGCAGCCACCACAGGGGCATCGGGAGAAGACCTCTCTGTCCTGGAGCAAAGCCAGAAAGATGTGGCCGTAAGTAGGAGGCCGCCCGGAAGACCCTGGGTGGAAGACGGGACCTTTCCGTGGGGCCTGGTGGGAGAACTTCTGTGCCACACCCCAGCTTCCCTCTCCCGCTCTCCATGAGGCGACCATCAAGGCTTTCAGCAGCATTTGTCAATCTTGGCAACTTCAAGATGGGCCACTTCATCTCCCAGAACTCCCCAGCCAGCAGCTGAAGTTGCCAAGGTTGGCCAATGCTGTTTTAGAGAGCCAGGAAGACGAGTGGAGATACGCAGGGACCGTTCGTTAGGCAAAAGGGGCTGAAGGATTTTTCAAACCCAGAACTACAGGACAATATGCGGAAGAGGCTTAGGCAGGGGCCTCCCTGATTCACAGGAGGGTAAGAAGGAGAAGGAGATACGGCTCAGTCAGAGCTGCAAGATTTGGTTATTGTAGCCAATCTCAATAAAAGTAAGTTTCGCCTTCCTGGGAAGTTGATTTTCTGGTCTAGTCTGCTTGGTGGGTTGAATAAATGAATAAAATCAAAATGTAAAAGTAATGGTAAGTTTTGATAAGTTTTTAATGGGTGGCTCGAGAGATCTTCTTTGACTGAATATGTTGGAAAAGGTGATTGGAAGAGAGTTGCAATGCCAGCCTTGAAAGTCAATTCCTAAACATTTGCAGAAGGGTTCGCTTGTTGTTCTCCAGGACTTGTGTCGGAGTCTGCACAGCCGGACTGCTTCCTTCACGAGCATCTTGAAGGCGACAGAGGACTTTCTGGAGGAGAACAGAATCAAACTGCCCCTTGGAGAGCTGGAATCCCTGCAAGAAAAGCTCCACCAGGCTCAGGGCCAGTATCTGTCTCTGCAGGAAAGGCTGGAGGCCGCCCAGAAGGAGCTTGAAAGTGCTGTGAGCTCTGTGGTGCAACAACAGACAGAAAAGGTAGGACAGTACTAAGGGCTGGGTAATTTCAGCTCTTTTATTGCCAGAGGATCCCCTGTTAGAGAGGCCATGGTGGGTTCTGCACTGAGTAGGAGATTGGACTGGATGGTCTCTCCTCCACCTCTACATCTGGTTCAGTCACCACATTTTAAGAGGAGATTGGATTATATAAATACATGTAAGTTGCTCGTTGCAGAGTCTGTCAAAACGGCTATGGGAGGTGTCCAAGGAAGGGATTCCTGCCTTATCCTTGCTGCCCAGCCTGTTCAAAGCAGCCCACTCCAGCCGCAACAGATTATTAACATCCATGGAATTTTGCTATTTTGTTGTCTTTTCTCAAAAATTTGACCCCAGGTTAGAGTGATTAAAGACTTTGAAGAAAATCAGAATAAGATTGAATCCCTTCTACATTGGGTGGCATCGGTGAAGAAGTCTAGAGGGGCCCCAGAAGGTAAATTGTGGCCAGTGGGAAAAGATGGTGGAAGCCGTGGAGGCGGAAGAGTCCAAGGTGCCCTTGATGACCATTTGTTGGAAATGGTTGAAGAGAATCTTGATTTGCACTACACGAGTTTGAAGGTTGGTGCATCTATTTGCTGAGTAACGTCCTGGCTCAGCTATGAATCTATTTGTGTCATTTCGTTTTTAGCACTGTTTCGCAGACTCTTTTACCCAGTCTGTGTAGATTTTGGGTGCCTTGGCTCTAATCCTAAGGGCATCCTAGCTCTTTTCTGGAAATGAATGTAAATCTTTAGGTTCTGTGAGAGTCCCAGAACTGGACATTCTGTTCCAGAGCATCCTCAAAGCATCCTTCTTCATCCCTATTAACTGGCCTGGGAGTTTCTCTGAGAATAATGGATCAACTGCAGCATCACCATTACTCCAGCTCAAGGCTGAGAGGCAGGGTCCCATCTCACCCGTGTCATATAGTGGCCATCCTTGGCTTTCAGTTCATTCTTTAACACAGGTCAAATTGCTGCCGTTGTCTGGATTGGTGGATAGTTTTGGGAATGCTCCAACTCCAGGCCGTCTACTTGCTGAGGGGGTTGTGAGGCTTACCTCCAAGTGGGTCAGTGGGGCAATCAAGGGTCCCCTTTCCGTCAGTGAATCCACTGTTTGTTTGTATCGCACTCCACTAGGAGGCATTCCATGCTGTTTGGAAGCAGCCACGGATGCATCCCTGCGGATATTTATATGACAAGTCTATAACTAAAACCATCTTGGGCTCCCTCTGTTGGGAAGGAGCGAGTCAAGCCTGGGACAACAGCCAGAGATTCCTCTTCCTGGCCTGCAGGGTCTGGCCTTGAATTTTCCATTGGTAGTCTGGCTTGATATACTTTTAATGTAGTTTTCTTTTAATGTTTTCCTTCCAGGTCCATCACCAAGAGCTCCTTTCCCACCAACAAGATGTCATTCTGGCCACACAGTCAGCCCAGGGTTTCCTGGACAGACACAACCACAATCTTACCCTGGAGGAGAAGCAGGATCTGCAAAGAAGGCTGGGAGAGCTGAAGGACCAGTATGCTGCTTCCTTGTCTCAGACAGAGGGGCAGCTCAAACAAGTGCAGGCGCTCCGCGATGAGCTGCAGAAGTTTTTGCGGGACCACCAAGAGTTTGCCGCCTGGCTGGAACAGGCCGAGCAAGACTTGGAGAAGATGTGTGCAGGGGACGGCAGTCTGGAGTCCCTTCAGCCGGTGCTCCTCCAGCAGAGCAGCTTCTCCGAAGACGTGATTTCCCACAAGGGGGACTTGCGTTTTGTCACGATGTCGGGGCAGAAAGTGTTGGATGCTGAGACGGCTGTGGCTGCTGCAAGAGGAGGGGAGCTGTGCCCTGAGATATCGGCCACCAGGACATTAGTGGAGAGCAAACTGGAAGACGCCAGCAGGAGATACGGCACCCTCCACTCTAAGGTATGAGAGACCTTTAAAAGGAAAGGGGTCTTCCCTCTGGGCAGCCCATCGTATCTGCTCCCGGGGTTCTTTCCATTTCTTCTATGACATCCTCAAAGCCAGAGGCCGGTTGTTAGAATAACTCTGGTTGTGGAAAAGTATTGGCCTCCTGGCAGATTGTCCGAATTTTTGCCTGAGCCAGTGAGGGAATGCAACTGCCCTCCTGTCCTTAATCTAATTAAAAGGATAACTGGGGCCAGTTGTTTCATTGAATAGACATGCTACTTTGCGCCAAACCCAGCTTATAAAACGAACTTCACCACAGTGAAGTTCTCACTACACAGATTTGAGAGGCACGACATACTTGGTCACATCACTGTATCAGGAAACCTTAAAACAACAACAACCCTGAACAACATCCAGAGATCTGAGGGCCTCTCCTTGACTAAAATCGGCCTTCATAATTCTACCATGAGAAATGTACTGGATAAGAATGGGATTCATGGGATCACATCACGCTGAAAACCATTGCGCACTAGGAAGAATGCCAGTGCTCCATATTACACTGAACACTGAACAAGTCAGGCCATGGCTATCAATATCAAAACCATCTGACAGGCCATCCCACCTTCTTTTTAGCTGGACAATCTGAAGCTGTATAGAAAAGCACCAAATCCCCGATCATCACTGTCCGAATATATACCGCCAAGATATCTCAGTGGAGTTTGGGCTGGGCAAATGTGCCATCTTACCATCAACAGGAGGAAAAATAGTAAAAAATGAAGGAATCAAAATACCCTGTGGAAATAGCATCAAAAGTCTGAATGAAAACAATTGCTACAAATACCTCAGCATCCTGCAAGCTCAGTCACTGAATTCAAGAAGAAAGTGAGAAATGAATAGACAAGGAGAGTGAAGGACTTAAAGCTCAGTGCAGGAAATATCATCAAGGCAATTAACACCTGGACAGTTTTGGTCATTAGATACACAGCTGGAATAGCTGACAGGACTTAAGCAAAACTCAAAGGCCTGGATCAGAAAAACCATCCGCTCAGCAACATTGACTGACTCTTCTAATGAAGGAGCAGAGGTGGGTGTGGACGGTTGCAGGGACACCAGACAGTTGAAGAAGCAGGTGAAATAATGATATCTGAAGGAAATGCACTTAAGCCAGTACCCCTTGAGGGCTTCCTGAGTACTGGAGAGACCAACAGGAAAGACCAAATGAAGACTAGAAAAGAAACACAGCAAGGCAAAATCTTACAACCACAGCAACAACTAGCAGGCAAAGCAGATAACAACAAAATCTACTAATGGCTAAAAGCAGAAAGTTGAAGAAAGAGACAGCGGGAGTAAAGACCAAGCCATAAGCATAAAGGCTTACAAATCCAGAATTGAGAAGACAGCAACAGATGGTTTTTTCTGCAAAGAAGCTAAAGAAACAACGTTTAACTGCTGCAAATAGATCACACGGACTGGCTGCAAGCAACAGCAAAATAGGAACAATGGGGCACAGGAGTATCTGCAAGAAATATCATTGAGTCTGCAAGAGACTCAACATAGAACAGATTCAAGTGTTTTGGGACAGCCAAGCCAAAACCCAAAGTTCATACATATATGGTGATAGATCTGGAAGAAGAGTTGATCTTCAAAAACTCTCCAATATTGGCTCTCTGCAGGCCAAATTCCTATTCAGTGATAGGAGTGACAATTGATTATTGCATGAAATAACACTAACAATAGCACTTAGACTTATATGCCACTTTACAGTGCTTTACAGCCCTCTCTTGAGTGGTTTTACAGAGTCAGCCTCTTGCCCGCAACCCTCTGGTCCTCATTTTACCAACCTCAGATGGATGGAAGGCTGAGTCAACCTTGAGCTGGGTAGGATGGCACTGCTGGCAGTGGGCAGAGTCATCCTGCAATGCTGCATTCTAATCGCTGAGTCACCAAGCATCGTTTACTGGCAACTAAAATCAAACCCTTTTGCACCCTTCACGTGTCACATGCTGGATAGCTGTGCTTACAAAATAAATGGAACTGGCTCCGTGCTTTGTTTCTGTATGGTCCCTCAACTTTTTATGTATTTCAACAGGACCCACAGGAAACTCTGATTATATACAGCTGCAAACATGCAAAACTTCAGTAAACCAGAAGGACCAAATACTTTTTCACACAATGAGAAGTACCCTTAGGGTTAAGGATGGCTTTTCTAGAAGCAATTCCCCCTCAGTAGTAAACTGAAGATTGGGGGGTGTCCTGTGTGATGGTAACCCCTTCCTCTGTGGGGAACGCTCGTTTTACTCATTCTTGTTCTTTATTCATAGAGACACCCCTCGTTTTCTCCCAGTTTTCTGCGATTAATATCTTACTATTGGTATCTTTCTACCAGTAGAAAATAACTTTAGTTCTGAGTTCTGGCTTTCGTGTTCTTATTTAATTTGATTTTATGGATGTTTAAATACCTTTTTAAAAGAGCCACTTTGGTTTATTGCTGAAGGCAACAGGCCTCAGTCGGGAGAGCCTGAGTTCTAGTCCTGCCTTGGGTGGGAAGCTCGCCAGGTGACCTTGGGCCAATCGCGCTCCCTCAGCACTCAGAAGGACAGGCGATAAGGAGGACAATCCGCTTCTGAAAAACCTGGCCAAGGAAAACGCAGGGACTTCTTCTGGCAGCCTCCAAGAATCCGGCACAATTGAACAGAAGGAAGAAGAAGGAACCATTTGGTGCTATTTTCTGTAACAGTCGCTCGAGTTTTTTGATACTTTTATTTTGGAGATATTTCAGTTTGTTCCTTGTGCAGTTTCAGGTTTATTTAGGACTTGGCTATTTTTAGTTTCTCTTGTTTCTTTTTATAATGTAGCAACAGTTTTCTACTTTGTTGTCTCTGTCGCTGCATTCTTCAAGAGGCTGGACCACACCGTTGTTGTAATGTAAAGGAGAAGAGGAGCCCTGGCTCTGTGCCCAAGCACAACCTAAGTTGAGACGGACACCCAGCAGCCCTTGGCCTCACCTGAGCACTGCTCTGCTTCCCAGGTCTTTCCACAGGCAGTCAGGCCGGAGGGCTTTCTCTGCAGAGGGGGAGAAGAGGGCCTCGCCCAACGCGGTCCCGCCCCTAGGGTGCCCTGGCCCCGCCCAGGACGTCGCTCTAGCAGAAAAGCCCATCTCAGGAGGACAGCGGTCTTGTCAGGAGACACAAGTGAGCCTCGTTTTCAAAACAAGGTTGCCATTGAGAACTTAATCCCCCCAGTCAGTCACTCTCTGCTCTCCGTTGGGCTTCAGCCACTGCAGTGTAGGGAAGAAATGGCCTGTCCTGCCCCTGGTGGAGACGGAATCTGAGGAAGAGGAGGAACAGCCAACAGGGAGTGGGAGTGTGGCTCCAGAGCTGGGGAAGGGCAGAGGCCGGCTGAGCAATCAGAAGAGGATCCAGGCCCATCCCCTCTCCGTCCTGGGTCACGCAGGGAGGAGAGGATCAGGGAAAAGCGAGGTCTACTCAGGAGGAGATTATCATGATCCTCCTCGTGGCTTGCAGCTGGGAGCCATGTATAGAAGTTTGTAACTGCGCAGTCAGGATTGCTGGAGTCAAAGTTTAGTGTTTCCTTTGAAAGAGGTTTATCTTTGTTGGCGTTCTTCCCATGGACTCTCCCCGTTATCTTCCTGGAATGTATGAGTAATTATCTTGGTTTGCTTCGGAACTCTCGTCAGTGCGGTTTGTTTTGGTTTCCTTTTGCCTCATTATTTACTTTTGTGACTTTAAACTGTGCCTAATAAAACAGTGAAGTTAAGTTGAAGGCATTGCCGGACTTAAATGCATGTTTTGGGTTTGGGGTTATTTTGAGAGACTGCAGGTCATCACGCTGCCCTTGGAGTCCCACCTGTGCACCACCGTGATAGTTGTTTCCAGGGATCCCTGATGTTCTCTTTGGAGAATAGGCGATCTGCTCTCCGACCACGGCTAAAGATTTGAAGCAGCAACACCCTTCAAAGAGTGACTGGAAATCCTGGAAGGGACGTATTCAAGCAGGCGAAGGGCAGCTGGTCTCCCTCCATCCCTCTTTTCTTACCTAAAAGCTAAGGACCATGAAGAATGTTGAGGACCAGCAACTTAACTTTTGTGCCATCATTTTCTGGTTTTTTCCCCCCTTTTTTCCAGACTACACGTGCATCTTAGAGTTACAAAGAAAAACTGCATGTTAAGACTTCAGAAGCAACTGAGCAAACTTTCTTGCATAAAAGCTTCTGCTATGCCAGCCCAGGATCTTTATTGATCCTATATTTTGCAAAGTTCCATTGAGAGGCTTTCGAAGGAAGAAATGGCAGCCAAAGGCAGCTCCGTTAAAAGCTGAGCCAGCAATGGAGCTGTAGCAGAATAAAGAGCCGGCTCTTTATCGGTCTTCTCTGGGCAAGGAGAGAACTTGAGATCACCGCTATGTGCTCCAGAGTCCAGACAGCTATTCCTTGTGAGGGAACTGCAAGATAGGAGTCTCTGGTAGGCTTAGAGCTCTCGGAGATGAGGGAATAATCATTTTGCTCAAACCACTGTCAGCGGCTTTGAAAGAACCCCAAGTTTGCTTACTTTTCTTTCTTCTCAAAAATTTCATGTTAACTGCTTTTTAGCTATTAACCACCTTTAGTTTGACAGATTTGACACCACAGGGCAAGTTTCCTTTAGCCCTTAGGAGTTAAAGAACATTTTAATTACAAGTTTGACTTTAAAATATTTTTAATAAACTGCAAAAAGACAATTTTGGGAAAATTACAGATGGACTAAGGCTTCAGATAAATTGGAAATAAGATTTTGGAATTGGTAAAGAATTCTGTGGAAAAATTGGTTGTTGTTTTTTTCAAAAAAGATTTTAAAAATTAAGACATTAGACTAGAGGGAATTAAAAATTACAATTAAAGGAGAAGAACACATAAACTTGACTTACAGTTACAGAATGAAGCAAAACATTCTAACATTGGATGCATTGAAGGAGATTTTTGAACAATAGACTTAGAAGTTAATTTTTAGTGTCAAGAGAGACATCTGCCTTTATGGGCAGACTGCCTAAAAGAGGATAAAGAAAAGGATTACATAGTGCACCTGACAAGATCAAGACTGAGTTAAAAGCGGATGTACAAATGATAGGCTACAAATATGACAGAAATGATCATACAAAAATTGGCAGATATGTTAATAATTAAAAGGAATATACAAACAATAAACCAAGAATGATAATTATGTAATTTTCTTATGTTGGATTTACAAAAGAGGTTTGTTAAAGTTTTGAAGAGTCCCCTGAGAAGGGATAAAACAAAAATGAAAACAAATCAAGTTCTATAACATTATTTGAAGGGACTAAAGATACTTACAATAAAAAGAGGGACTGTAACATTGATTCATCTGAACAAGATTAACATAGATCTGTTGTAATCTCTAATAGCCCTCAATGGACTGGGCTAAAATGACATTTTTTTCTGGCTTTGTTTATAGATAAGAGATGGAATATGGGAAGAAGAGATTGTTGTCTTTTAAGAAGTGATAAATTACTAGATAGGAAATCATTTCTTTATATATCTCATTTCTTTTTCTTTATTCTACTTTTACTCTTTCTCCTTTTTCTTTTTATTCTTTTTTCTTTGTATTAATTTTTACTGTTGTAATTCTAATCTTTAATAACATTGTTTTAAAATTGTGAGCCTCCATGGTGAGGCAGCAGCCTAATGGTTTTTCGGCGGATTTCTCTGAGACCGCTGGGAAAGGCGAGCACCTCAGTTCATGTCGGGCCTTGTCCCTGGAAACAGAAAAAGTGTTCTTGGGGGAGAGGGGGAGTATCTTTAGAAAAGTCCCACTGAGCCTTTTCTCCTGTTTGCAGTGCTCTGCCCTTGGCCTCCACCTGAACCTCCTGCTGGATCGCTCTCGGCAGTTCCAAGATGTAGCAGAATCTCTCCGGTCGTGGCTGCAAGAGAGCGAAGAGGCTGTGACCCTCCTCCTGGTGGAGCCCATTTCCTCTGATCCGGCCATTTTGCAAAGGCAGCTGGCTAACACCAAAGTAAGCCAGCAAGTACACTTACTCCTTGGCTTTAACCTTTTGCAGACTTTTTACCTGTAGTTTCCGCTAGAAAAGGCTGGGCCACACCCACATGAGCCTGCCTTTGTTGGGGGGGGGGAAACCTTCTCTCAGGGGAGCCTCAATGGAACGAGGCCGTCAGCTGGGAATTGGCACCTTCCCCTCACCTCCTGCCTTACGTAACGGGCTCTAGCGGGTGAAGGAAAACCAGGAATAGTTTCAGTTTCATTGTACGCATGTTGAGCATTGACAATAAACATTGGATAGATTGATTGATAACTGTGCGTTTCGGGGGCGGGGGGTTCTACCTAGGCTTGACCCTCAGAACCTCTTTCTGAAGACTTTGACTCCTTTAGTCCAGTTCTAGTATTTCTTCCTGCGTTGATTCCTGCCTCCTTCTCGTTGCTTCCAACAGCACCTGCAGGAGGACCTTGCAGAGCATCAGGTGCCTGTAGAAAAGCTTGAAAAAGCTGCTCGGTCCCTCCTGGAAATAAGGGAAGCCCCAGTTCCTGACCACAGAGGCATCCAGCAGACCACAGGTAAAGCGGGGGCGGGGGGGGGGGGGTGTCTAAGGAAGCTGTGCCAACCTGGGGCACTTCAAGTCTATTCAGCATGATCAAGGGTTAAGGGGCGGCGGGGGGGGGGGGAATAAAGGGGGGGAGGGGGGCCCCCCCCCCCCGGAGTATTTACAGCCTTAAGCCCCTTCTGAGCCTCTTGGGCAGTTTCTGATAATGCTAGAGAGTCTTGAATGCTTTGGTTCCAAAGTTCTGCATTTTGGGGGCCATTGGAATTTCCCGCTGTATTTCATTTGACTCTTGCACAGATTCCATTATGAGCCGATTTCAGAGCCTTTCCTGTCGGATGGCCGAGCGCTCGGATCTTTTGCAGAAGTCCATTGCTCAGTCCCAGAGTGTCCAAGAGGCGCTGGAGAGCCTCCTTCAGTCCATGGCTGAGACTGAGGAAACTCTCAAAGGGGAGGATGGGTCTGCATTTTCCTCCCTTTCCATCCAGGAGGCACTCGCTACAAACACAGTAAGATATTTCACTTAGATTTCTGACTGTGGTCTTGCTCCATAATTTTAAAAAGATGGGGATTTTTTGAACACTGAAAATGTTTCTGAATAACCTGGCGTTTCCTTGTCTTTATCATTATTATTTTACCCAAATCCAATTTTGAAAATGAAAATGATATGAAAACCATAGTTGTTGCTTTCGGTACAAAGATTTGCTGTATGGCACCGGATGGGTGATAAAAGCCACTCCTTGAGTATGTGCAGAGTGTTATTTCAGTTGGTGGACAGCCATAATGAGCAGCCTGAGCATCTGAGATCAAAATGGAGATCCAGCTGAATGTAGAATATAGAACATGTGGCTACTTAGGAGTAAATTGGGACACTTCTCACGCAAAGTCTCCAGAAAGGAGTGATGAATAAAATAGTATCTCCCAAAGTTCATTAGCCAAAAAGCAGAGTTCCTTCCTGCAGGGAGAGCCGGAATCTGGAATGATTCCAAACTTCTGAGTTGCTTCTATCCAGCCTTCAATCTCAAAGGACCTGCATCTTTTGCAGCCGTAAAGAGCAGCCAGCCAGGCTCTTGGCATTGAGCTGAGCCTTGAGGGGGATATTGGGGAAGAGCTTGTGAAAAGGCCCCAGTCCAAGCAGAAGCAGGTGGCCCTATGCGGCGGTGGCGGCTGCACTGTACTTTATCCCAGAGGGATAAAAAGAGAACACCCCGGATTTCCTTTGATCTGTGAGACAGCCTCAGCTCCCGCTTGTTAAAAGAAAGGCTGGCCCAGAATCCAGGGCTCCTCTTCTCCCAGGCGGCAGGCCGCTCTCCTGAGCCCAATATGTGCGTCCTTCCTGTTGCAGAAGCTCAAGCAAGACATTGCCAGGCAAAAGAGCAGCCTGGAAGCCACTCGTGAAATGGTGACCCGGTTCATGGAAAGCGCCGACAGCACCACCGCTGCCGCCCTCCAGACCAAACTGGCAGACGTGACCCAGCGCTTCAGCCACCTGTGGCAGCAGCAGCAAGAGAAGGAAGACACCTGGAAGAAGATCCTGCCCCAGGTGGAACAGTACGAGCAGCTCTCAGAGAAGCTGAAACAATTCCTGGAGAGCCGAGGGCGGATGCTGGCCTTGGGAAACCAACCCGAGCAGGACATTGTTCACTTCGCCCAGCAGATCCAGGTGAGAAGCTGCTGAGCAAGGTGGGGCCAGGCTCAGGACTGGGGGGCGCGCCTGGTTTCTGGTCCCTGGGCTTTTGGCGTTGGGGTTTTGTTAGAGCTAGCAGGCTCCAACCAGGGAAAGAGGAGGGGCAAAAAATCCCTCCAACAAGCCATGCAAACTGAATAAAGGAACACATTTATGCACCACGTTCCTTTTGGGAAAGCGCTTGGACTAAAGCTCCTCTGGCTTTCCACCCTAAAACTTCCTGCCAAGGGAGGAGGCCTCCATAAACCACCTTCTGCTGGGTTACCCAGGGCCCCCCGAATGCAGTTTGGCTGCAGGATTCTTCTTCCTGGCTCTTGTCCACCTGCTGGTCAGTCAGTTTGCAGAGATGAGGTGAAGGAAGTGCAGGAGGTTTCCAGTGAAGCTGAAGAGGTGAGAGGTGGCAGAGCAGAATTCTTGTAGGTCAAAAGATAAAGAGCTCTGGGCGCTGCAGTTGCCCAGCGGGGATTTTGCATTTGCATATTCTTTTTCAGGACAGGCTTTGCCCGCATACATTTGCGGGTAATCTATCCATAATTGTAATTTTAAAGTTCAAATTCATATCAAAGGATGATCGGGATCAAGGATGATCAAGAATGACCTTGTTGGGAATCCCAGGAATCAGTGCAAGGTGTTCCAGGGAGGTGCTCCCCAGCCTCTTTGGGGACTGGATCCCAGGTGTTTCACAGCCCTAATCCAGTTGCCTTCGGAGACCAGTCATCTCCGTTGTCCTTACCTGACATGATTTGTATGCAGGGATTGCTACTGCTGTCCTTCATGACTTCCAGGGACCAGGAGGGTCTTGACGTTTTGGACCGAGTCATAGGTGCTCTTCACTTCAACCCTATCTGTCCTGTGTCCCCCCACCCCTGTTTCCTGATGCTTCCAGGAACTGAATTCCGAGATGACGCAGCGTCATGAGGATCTGGACAACCTGGAACATTTAACCACGGAGTTAAGTTCTTGTGGGTTGGTGTGGACTGGCTTCTCCTCACACCAAGAGAAGGTGCACAGTTTGCGGAAAGAGTTCACTCAGCTGCAGAAAGCCACAAAGGACAGGTGAGAAGGAGTTCTCCCAGCCAGAGGGGTGGTAGGAGCCTTGCAGAGGAAATTTGTGGGGGATTAAATCATTGTAATTCTTTGATTGCATCCAGATTGCTTTCAGCTGGGAAAAGGATGGAGGCAGAGAAGTGAAGGCTAAGAGGACAAACGATCTCCTCCTCTCCAGAATACTGTTTTTGAAGTTAGGGTGAAGAAGATGCTTGCCCCTATTGTGGGCCATTGCCATGAGGAATAAAGTTAACTATGCAATAAGAATAAAAATGATGCCTGGGAGGCTATTTGAGTTCAGCAAAGGGGACAAAAGGCCTCCCTTTCGCTTCCTGAATGTCCGGGGATCTTTATCTTAGGATAATGTCTGAACAAAGCCTTAAAACAATTCAATGCTATCTTATACCCAGACAGGAGGTTTGCTTAATGACTGCAGTGTTCATTCTACAACTGTTACATCTGCTTGAGAACTGCCACAAAAAGGTCATAAAAAATTGTGTCAGTCACATGGACACCTTGACAAATGACCATCACGATACACAACAGAAATTCCAGGCTCCCCTACAGTCATAAGTCTGGGATTCCCGGAGCCAAGGGGATAAAAACGGCCTTCTCTTCAGCCTCTCCCCATCCCCTCTCTTGAATTGTCTTCTGAAGCTTGGTAAACTTCTCCCAAAGCAGGCAGAGCAGACAAAACCTGCCACTGGCATAACGGGGAGGAGCACTCCCACTTCGTTTTATGCTCCGTTCACACGTCCCTCGCCTGTGAAGAGAGCAGCGGGGGAAACCTGCAACTTTCTGCTTCTGGAACAAGTGAAACGGGTTCAAAGCTTAACATTTGGCTCCATCTCCACGATACCCCCTGCGCCCTTTATACGAGGTGTGTGCTCTCCTTCTCAGGGGAGGCTACCCAGCCACATAAAAGACTCTTATTTCCTCTCAGCCATTCAGGTGGCCCTTTGGTGCTGCAGAGGATGGTTGTCTTTAAAAGACAACAAATATTAGCTGCTCAGAGTCACTTTGCAGAATGGGGTGGGGGGCCAGGGGGGCATGTAAGTTTAAGAAATAAATATTACCTTCTTCTCTGCCCCATTTATTATGTGCATGTGTAATTTATGTGCTGGTAGACACAATTCCATACATCGGGGTGTTTCACTGAGGGCTGCATCAGGGTTGTATGTGACCTGGGGGGGGGGGGGGCGGAGGAGGGGCAGGGCCAGTTCGATGTCACTCGTGTGATCAAATGCCACTTTGGCCAGTAGTTTGTTTTGCCAGCACTCGGTCAGTGAAAAGGCCCACATTCTTCACGGGCCCCATTTTTGCTGGCAGAGGCACCGCGGTCCAGATCTAAGTACCCCGCAGGCCTGATCCGACCCCCAGGACTTGAGTTTGACAACCCTGCCATCAACTGACAATTTTCACCTTTCACAAAAAAAGATCTTTATAATGCTTCAACCCTCCCCTAAATTGTAGTTTTTATTTTGCTGGAAGGAAATATATTCTATCATGTATAGTTTTACACGGAGATCTACCAATGTATTTTAAATGCTTTTTTATTTAGCTTGAATTATTTATTTGTTACAACCACGGCTCTCAATAATAATAATAATGTTGATTCAGATTGGGTTATCCAGAATGTATGTGCTGTGCTCACAGTTCTAATTGCTTAAGAATCTTGGAACAAGAGGGCTTTTCCAGCTGCTTCGGATTCAGTTCCAGAAATGGTGATTTGAGGTGCAACTATAGCATCTTTAAAGAAGGCAGATCTTTTCCTCAGATTATTTGGCATTGGGAAATCCTGGAAAAAGTCACAACTACTTTAAAGAGCTACGTACATGTACTACGTTGCTATTCCCTTGTACACTGAAAGACCGTTCTGGAATCAGGTCTGAAAGATTGCACAGCCAGATTAGGAATTGGTGTAGGTATAATTGATTGCAGGATGCTTCTTTCCTCTATTTGCCACTGCAATTTACTAAGAAGACTGAATGAAACAGACGAATCAATCTTTTATTATTGAGGTTGTTCAAAATATTCATGTAATTAATTGTGGCATTTATAATTGACCCAGGTAAGTAAAACAAATGGTTAAAGGAGTAAAGGTCTATAATCCTTCAGTCTGCACCCAGCTTATCTAAAACTGCATTGGAGAGAAAAAGAAGATATGAAAGATATGGCTCTTACTCCTGTGAGGAAGTGTTTTCCAGGCTATAAGTGGATGGCAGCATCCTCTGTGACTTGCATGTACCCAGTTCATAGATGCATCTCAAAATGCTTTCCCACATACAGAATTCATAACCAGCCCAAATACTCAGAATGCCAGTTTGCCAATTTTGCATGGCTCATAGCAACTAGGTGGATCAATGGGTCCAGTAGGTCCTTGTGGCGGACAGGGACAAAGTCCCTCTGTCCACTGGCTTACAAGAGGCATCGGGCGTGGCTTCCCCTTCCTCCTCTGGCTGTGATTGTGCTTGCCAGATAGTAAGTAAGTACTTCACAGCCCCCTACCCCTTTTTTAATCCATTCCCAGGGAAAAAGGAGCTTCGTCTTGTCAAGAACAGTTGGATGTATTCCGAAAACTGGTTGGGTCGCTCAGGCAGTGGCTGGAGGAAACAGAGAGGAATATCCCAGCTCCTGAGACGTCTTTGGGCACACAGGAGTTGGAGAAGCGGAGGCAGCAAACAGAGGTGGGCAGGGGAGAAAGGCGTCCAGAAGCCATTTTATAAGCAAACTCGTGAAAAAAGTGGAAGACGCCGACAGGGGTGGGATTCAAATTTTTTTACCGCCACTTCTGTGGGCGTGGCTATGTGGTCATGTGGCTGGGTGGGTCAAAAGAGATAATCTCACTTTAACGATGCTCTTGGAGCAGGGGGTTGGACTAGATGACCTCCGAGGTCCCTTCCAGCCCTGGATTGCTTTGCTGTTTCAAAGCATCCTCTGAAGCTGTGTCTAGTGCCAGGGTTTATAGTCCTTTTTCCCTCCCTCCCTCCATATCTCATTCACTTTCCCTTCCCTTCCCTCTTTCTCCCTTCCTTCTCTTTCTTTCTTTCTCTCTCTCTCTCTCTCTCTCTCTCTTTCTTCGCACCTCCCCCCGTGCCCGGTTTTGGGCTTAGGAAGCCTCCCTGGAGCCTCCTGGGAGCCAAAACATGGCGTGGGGGGTGCACCACACACCCCCATGCCCCATTTTGGATCTAGGAGGCGTCCCTGCACTTACCTGGGAGCCAGAACCCGGCACGTGGGGACTCCTGGGAGGAGCTGGGCCAGCTGGTCTTTGGAACTACCAGTTCGTCCAACTGGATGTAAAATTAATGTCCAGTTCGCTCGAACCGGCCCGAACTGGCTGAATCCCACCCCTGAGGACGTGGCTTTATCACTGTATTTTGGCAGTTATCCTGACAAGGAACTGCTACTTTGTGCAAAAAGCTCTTCGAAAGGTGAAATCCCAAAGTGATGGTGGCAAAGTCTACCTCGTGTGCGGTTCCACCTCCTGGTAGGCAGCCACCTGCCCCTCCTCCCACCCTCTTTGCTGATTATCTCCAAACAGATTTGTAGTCATGTTGGAAGTGAGTGGACACTTTCATTGTCATGGTGTACCCTGCAGCCACAGGCCTCTTGCCCACCGCGTCTTGTGTGGCCAAAGGTAATAGAGGGTGGCTGCCCAGATGCCCTGCTTACTCAGGGCTTACTCAGAGGGAGGGAGCAGGCTGGCTGTTGCCAAAAAGGCTGGCCTGCTAAGAAACTGAAAGAATAAAATGGTGGGGGGGGCAGGACCGTATGCAGCTCTCAAAACCTTTAGAGTAGCCTCAGAATTTCCCCCAAATATGGTGGTCATTTTTAATGTAACAGAAGGCAAAATAATTACGGGAAGGAATGTTGAATGTGTCAAATGGCCATGGAGTCTTGGGACCTGTTCATCCGCCAGTGGCCACGTTCTTACGTGTTCTCTGTTCTGTCTTCAGGTCTTTGTGGAAGAATGGCTAGCAAAGAGGATTCTTGTGGAGGAAATGAACCAACGGGGGACGGCTTTAGAGAATTTAATCGTTGAGATTACAGCCCCAGATGCACAATCCAAGACAGGTAGGAGACTGAGAAGTGCACTCTTTCTATTCTTACCTGCCTCTCTTTAAACTTCCAGTCTGAATTTAGTTCCTTGTTAGATAACAATTATGGAAGGCTTGGAAGAGGAAGAAGGTAAAGATGCACCGTTGTCCTGTTCCAACTTTTCTCCCGTTCTTGGCAGAAACTGAAGATGGAAAGCTCCTCTGTTTACATTCCTACATTGTGTTCCTATAGACTGCCAGAGACCTTAGGGAGGAATAGGCTCACTGATGGAATGAGGGAAGTAATGTCTTGCTCTGAGGAAGGTCTCTAATTAAATCAGTTAATTCAAAGGTGCCAGGTAGCAAAACTTGGATGAAATGGTGGGCTGGCCCTCCGAGCTTCGGCCAGTTGACTAGCGTGGAAGATGAGTCAGATGGCAGCTTCCACTCTCTCTCCTCATTGGCTAAACCCACCCAAGGGGGAACAGTCGTAATCAAACGCTTGGAGGGGACCCTCCCTGGTTGACTGTGGAATAGATATAGTACTCAGCTTAGAGGGATCAAATGGTTGATTCAACTAGTCGGCCCTTTTTCAAACAACCTCCCAATGTAACAGAATAAGACAGTTGGAAGGGACCTTGGAGGTCTTCTAGTCCAACACCCACCCACCCACCCCGCTCAAGCAGGAAACCCTACATAATTTAAGGCAGCCTAGAATGAATGCTGCACTGCAGAAGCTGTGCTTAATAAAAATGCTTAAAATGTTCCATGTGCATTTGTAAATCCCCCCAACAGAATTTTGCTTAAATCTGTCAAACATGAATGCCATCTAGAGATTTTCCTCAGTTAATCACTGCGGTTGGGACTGGCAGCTCCGTCACTAAGTGATGCAGTTGTAAAGCAAAAAAAAAGAGATCACATAACCATATTGACCTATAATGTACTATAAATAGCACTTATTAAATTAGCCCCAGCTAATAAATTACATGTTAATTGCAAGATTATACAGCACTCAAAGGCAGACAATATTTCCCTTCCATTTTACAAGAACCGCGTTCCTTGAAGGACATTGAGAAACACGAAGCCAAACACTTTGAGGAGTTGCTTAATTGCCCCTTGGAAAGAGCGGCAGGTCAGTCCTGCCTGACAGACATTCCATATCTGTGACATCACCATGGTTTTCGAACCACATGCAGAGCACCGAATATTTCCCAGGGATGGTTGAGGGCCTCTCTTTCAAACAACCACCAAGATTTCTGGAACAAGGTGCTTTGGACGGGGGGAGAGGCCAGGCTGGTCAGCCAGCTAATGCTGAATGTTTTTTTGTTATCTGGTGTTTTACAGGCAGGTACAAAAACAGAGACAGTGTGGTGTATTGATGCTAGGCTGGGACTCGGCAGAACAGGTCCAAATACCGCTGTCTATAGTGATTCTCCATCATTATTGGGTCACGGTTGTCCCAAAGGTGGTCCTTTTTCAAGAGGCAACTGGACTTTCTGGTTTTTCTTCGAAGGCGTT
>NW_020769327.1:16389646-16476679 GCF_900518735.1 Pseudonaja textilis
TGACCAGGCTTTTTGCTGTTTGCTGCAAGGAGGCAAATGGCTGGGAGTCAAAGGCAGATTTTTTTTTCTTGTTTTCCTTCCCAAAAGCTATGTGTGTCTCATACTTTGGAGCATCTTATACTCTGAAAAATGTGGTAAATCCTTTTCAAATACGGACCAGTGTTTAGGTCAATCGTTCCCTCCCTCCAGATGCAGAGGCTTCAGGTCACAGGCTTTCAAGCCACTGAGGGGACAGATTCAAAATGTGTAGAACATGGGTGTCTTCAAGCCTCCGTGCGCAAGCAACTTTTCTATGGTTTCATAGGCCCCCTGGACTCTTGGGTACCAGTTTTTTTAGCCCTGGTGAGAAACAAAATGAATACCTTGAGATTTGTATTTTACCCATTGAAACTCCTCCAATTTTTTATCTAAGTAAGGTAGCGGATGCTTCCGATTTGGAGAAAAGCTGCCTTTTCATAAAGCCTAAAATAGGCTGAAAACGTTGGTCCTCGCCTTTGATGACCTTTGATGATCACTGATCACGGCCATCACTGTTCTAGCAGCAGCCTCTGCTCTCCTCAGAGGGAAGGAGAAGAAATCGAGTGGATGGAAAACATGTCTTGTCTTTAGCTCACTCTCAATCACGCCCACAGTCTGATGCTTCCCTCCCTCCTTCCTCTCCTCCTTTCTGAATAGGCGTTTTTGGGTGATCTGGAGCAGAACGCGGTGAAGGTCCAGGCAGCCAAGGAATCGCTCTCTGGACTCCTGAAGAAATACCCTGACTCTCCAGAAGCAAGAAACTGGAAGAGGATGTTGGAAGACTTAAGTACGTAGCCTAAGGATCTCGGGGAAACTCTGCAGGGGCTAATTAAGAACTCGGAACATTCCTGCCGGCCACCCTGAGTTTCCTCTGGTTGCCTTTCATTGTGTAAACCAGGGGGAGAGTGACAGCCTTAGGAGCAGTGAAGAATCTGTGGGATAAGGGAGCAGAACAAGAAGCGCACCATAAGAACATGCTTCTATGAAATGGCTGCCTGTAGTGGAGCATATATACCATGTTATTGATACTGGCTTCTTTATATATCTTCAGAACTTCTGGTTTGAACATGGTATAAGTGCTCCATAACATTTTTGGCAGCATTCACCTTCAGGTGAGGTGGGCAGTATATAAGTTCACTATATAAATAAATAATAAATATTCCCAAAATTAAACCAAACATAAAAATTACAATAGTAGTAATAATGTGGTAGGCTTTTTTTAATCCTAGAAGTTCCCTCAACCTTCTTGTCCCATGAGGTCCTGGGGATGAGCTTGCTGAAATACCACAATATTTGGCCCAGGAAAAAAACCCCTTTGCAATGATATGAAGTCCCAGAAAGAAGCTCAGTGACAGCCTGGGACATAAATCCAGGGCCATTATTCCCACCTATCAGGAACCTTGCCTGCATGATAGCACTTGTTGCCAGTGAGCATGTCTTCCCACATCCAGACAACTGTAGGAGTCAAAGGACATGATGCTGCAGACCAGGCTGGGTCTTGCAGAATGGATGTCTTCTCTGTACGCAAGCAGGGAAGAGTCCTCACTATGGAGAGAGAGAAGGACACTTGGGCAGTGAATTTTGGCGTGAGAAAAGGAAAGAAGAAGCATAGCTGTGCCTATTTTCATCTGAGAAATGTTGGTGTAAGTGAGGGCAAAGAACCTTGATGTAAATATTGGTTTAGGCAGGATCCATTCTCATTCTCAGTGACTTGGCTCCTCTTTAGCCACTGGTTGTGGTAAAAAGATTTGTGCAAGATATTTTTCACTCTTGCATTATGTTGCCAATATCCCCAACCATGGTGGTTTCGGTGTTCAGATTCCAGGTGGGCAAATGCCAAGCAGGTGACAGAGGAGCGTCAGCAGAAGCTAGAAAAATCAGCCAATGAACTGGCAAGTTTTCAGGAAGCCGAAGGGCAGCTGAGGCCCTGGCTGATGGAGAAGGAGCTGATGATGAGCGTGCTGGGACCCCTCTCCATTGATCCCAATATGCTGAATGCCCAAAAACAGCAGGTGCAGGTAGGTCAAGCAAAAATCATGGCTTCCGCCTTTGTGTGTCTGTTGGGACGGAGTGGGGAGAGGCCAGGGTGGATGGAGTTGGGAGCTGAGGAGGCTGCATGGCCTTTCGCAGTTCCTCTGATTCCACTTCAGGCCCTGAGAGAGGAAAGGCTCATTTACGAATGCTTGGTTCGTTTAACGTCTTGCTCCTATTTAATGTGTCTCCCTCTTTTTGGGGAATAAGAAAGCATGCTGCTAAGAAATCTCTAGCCAGTCAGCCAAGAGGGAGGGAAAGTCTTCTTGATACTCATTCTGCCATTTGTTTATATGTTTGGAGTAGCAGCAGGACCAGTGAGGCCGCGGAATAGAACTCTATCGCCCTCGCCAGCATTTTTGAAAATCTGAGATGTATTGAAAACTCAGCCTCTGCAGTTCCTGTGCAACACTTCCAAAAACTCCACGTTCAGACGCTTTAAGAGTTTCCACATGGGCTCTTAGCTCTGTTGTCAGCCAGTTTAAACTCCTACTTTTTATGACTAATTTTTTTGGCTCTTAATTGATTTGTTAGTTAGTGTTATACATGTTCTACATTAAATGTTCCTTTGGAATGAAGATGAGATACAGTTTTTAATTGATGATATAAATATTGCCACTTGTTGCTTTGACCCTGAAGGTTCTTGGAAGAAGATGTTCCTTGGACCTGTTTTGTATTTGGCTCTCAAGTATGGTCATTCCACCAAGTCCCAGTCCATGAGGCTGGAATTGCTTCTTTGGTCACGGTAGCTGGAAAACAGGAGGTTGCAATGCAACACATTGTGGAAGACCCGTTGAGGGATTTCTAGGCCATCCTCCTAACTGTCCATACCCTAACAGCAGTACGCAGTCAAGGAAGATTATTATTCATACGGAATGTCAATAATGAGGATGAATAATGGGGAAAATGGGATCCAGCTATGGAATCCTAGAATCCTTACCCATCTTCCATAAAGCAAGAGCTCTCCTTAGAATGTTTTTCAGAATCCTTTGCAATGTGTGGGAGTTCATTTTCATGTTAATCCATATAAAGATGACCCCCCCGCCCATGGCAGAATACTTGAAAACCACCAATTATTTCACAGGAATAGGCATCTTAATTATTTCAGTGGAATTGGGGGAGGCAGTTAGTTTGTGGCTGTCTTCGTGGGTTTCTGAGTTCTTAAAATGGTGACTCCTACTATAGTGAGGCTAATAGCACCCATCCGTTCCTTCTCCCCTCATCTTTACCTTTTGTTTTAATCAAATGCCGCTAGTCCGTCACATTCATCTTTGTGTTGCAGTTCATGCTGAAGGAATTTGAAGCTCGGAAGCACCAGTATGACCAGCTGAATGAGGCAGCCCGGGGAATCCCCACCAGTCCTGGTGAAACGTCTCCACCCCACAGCCATGTGCAGGAGGAGCTCCAGGCTATCAACAGGAAGTGGACCAAGCTTACAGAACGCCTCAACTCTCGTTCCAGTCAAATTGACCAGGCCGTGGTCAAGAGCACCCAGTTCCAAGAGCTACTCCAGGGGTTGTCTGAGAAGGTGAAGGCCGCTGGACAGCGCCTGAGCACCCAGCCTGCCATCAGCACCCAACCAGAGGCTGTGAAGCAGCAGCTGGAGGAAACCAGTGAAATCCGGTCTGAGCTGGAGCAGCTGGAAGAGGAGATCACAGAGGCTCAAGCCCTGTGCGAGCAGCTCTCGGTTCTCATGGGAGAGCAGTACCTGAAAGATGAGCTCAGGAAGCGCCTGGAAACGGTCGCCTTGCCTCTCAAAGGGCTGGAGGATTTAGCAGGTACGGTGTTCACAGGTTTTGAAGTGAGCATTGTCATTTGATTGAGAAGTAGACTCAAAGCTCCAGAAGTTGTAGGAAGATGGTAGTGTGCAGTTGGGCCCAGGAGCTTCTAATGTACACATTTAGATGGCATTGAAATCAGCAGGGCCATTAGCGCACCTCAAGCCATTGGTCTCCTGGGAAGGAGCCTGTAGCTCACGTTAATGTTGTAAACACTCAAACACTAGTGCCCAAACACTCTGATGTGCATGGTGGTCCAGGAGACAATGCTGGCTCTTCCTTCTTTGTACTCTCACAAAGAAAGAACACCATACAAGGCAAAACCAAACTCCTTTATGGTTCAATTTGCCCAGCTAGAGAAGGACAGAGAAAATACCCAGCTAGAGAGGGACAGAGAAAATTCTCACTTCTCCAGGATGGCTCACCCAGCACACCATGAGTAATGTTACACCTCCCCAAAGATCACGTAAGGGACTGGTACAGTGTGTCCTAGAATTCCCATAGCTGAATGGTTCTCTGTTTTCAAATTCAGAAAATGTATTTTAAAATCTACAATAATTAGAACTAAAAATAATTATATAGGACTGTCCAGAGGAAAAAGGAAGATTGGGCTTAAGTCCCATACATCTACCCGAAGAAAATACAGAATGGCGGCCCATCCCATCCCACGTCAAATGCTTCTATTTCCTAGAGTAGCTTGCTTCAAACTTGTATAATTCATTCCCCACCCCACCCCCGGGACAAGTTCAAAGACTGGTATTTGAGTTGGTGCATTGAAAAAAAGGTTTGTATTGTGAAGTACATTTTCAGCCATGCATCCCTTCCTATTTCCAGGTGACCGGCTGAATCGCTTGCAGACGGCACTCGCCAGCTCCCAGCAATTCCAGCAGATGTTTGATGAGCTCCACACATGGCTAGAGGACAGACTGAAACAGCAGGCAGAGAGTGGGCCAATCTCAGCCAGGCTGGAGAGGCTGCAGTGTCAGATTCAGGAGCAGGAAGAATCCCAAAAGAGCCTTAACCAACACAGTGGCTCCTATGAAATGATTGTGGCTGAGGAAGAATCTTTGCTTCTCTCTGTTCATCCTGGGGAAGAGAAGACAACCATGCAAAACCAGCTGGTTAGCTTGAAAGCCAACTGGGAGGAGCTGAGCAAACAAATTGCCAGCCGGCACGCCAAACTTAAGGATTGCTTGCAGAAGGCCCAGAAATACCAACGCCACGTGGAAGACCTTTTCCCTTGGGTGGAGGATTGTAGGTCAAAGATGTTAGAGTTAGAAGTCACTCTGGATCTGGTGCAACTGGAAGCCGCTCTTCTGAGGTCAAAGGCCATGTTGAGTGATGTAGCAAAACGACGTTCCCTTCTAGAGATGCTGAATAGTGCTGCTGACGTCCTCATTGATGCATCAGAAATGGATGAAGACGACATTAGAGATGAGAAAGCAGAGATCAACCACAAGATGGATGTTATAACAGAGGAGCTCCAAGCCAAGACCGAGTCCCTTGAAGAGATGTCTCAAAGGCTCAAGGAGTTCCAAGAAAGTTTTAGGAACATTGAAAAGAAACTAGAAGGGACAAAGCACCAGCTGGAGATCTATGAAGCTCTTGGCCCTCAGGCCTGCAGCAATAAAAATTTGGAAAAACTGAGAGCTCAACAGGAGGCTCTTCAGGCCCTGGGAGCTCAGGTGGATTACCTCAGGAACTTCACTCAGGGTCTCGTGGAAGATACTCCAGATGGATCAGACTCTTCCCATCTCTTGCGCCAAGCTGAAATTGTCCAGCAAGATTTCAAGGGGGTGAAGCAAAAAGTAAATGAGTGTTGTAAAATCATGGAAAACAAGCTTGAAGGAATAGGACTATTTAATAATCACGTTCGGGAAATGTTTTCCCAACTGACTGACCTAGATGATGAGTTGGATAGCATGGGCCCTGTTGGGAGGGACATGGACAGCCTTCAGTCGCAAGCAGATGATGCCCAGGAATTTCTGGGCAAACTTCACCAGTTAAGACTGGATATCCAAGCTTCCGAAGAGAAATGTAGACAGATGCTGGACGAGGAAGGGAGTCCTGATCTCATAGGGCTGAAACGTGAACTAGAGACCTTAAATAAGCAATGCATCAAATTGACTGAAAGGGGGAAGAGCCGCCTGGAGCAGGTGGAGACCACGCTGGCTCGCGTCAAAGACTTCTACAACAAGCTCAAGGAGCTGAACTACATGACCACCGCGGCAGAAGAGGGTGAAGCACTGCAGTGGGTAGTTGGGACTGAGGTGGACGTGATCAACCAGCAACTGGCCGATTTCAAGGTAAGAGCCTTTCCACCCTAAAGGTGTTTCCTGTTTATACTGGATCCAGTCCTGGTTGTGTGCTTGACTTTTCTGAGTTGCGTATTGTCTTCCTTGACTTTACCAGGATGAGTAATTCCTTGACTTTACCAGGCTGGGAGGTAAAATGTGGCACAAAAAACCAGCTTGTGCCTTGGGGTAAATTTCAAATCAGTATCCATTTGGGTAGTTTTAGGAAAAGTGTCCCCTTGGGGGGGGAGGTCTTTGCTTAGAATACTTGTATACTTGTTTGTGTACTCTAAACATTAAGTTAAAAGAAAAGAAAATGGTGAAATGTTTTGGTGCAAAATAGTTACATGTATAGTTGCATGTTTCAAGAGAGGCAAGACAGCCATCACTTGAGGATGCTGGGATGTGTATTCCTGCTTAGTAGAGGGTTGGGCCTGATGGCTCCATCCACTCCTTCCGACTCTTGGATCCTGTAATCGGAGTCCTATTCTGGTTCAGATGTTGGAGGTCTTACTAGCTCCACGTAAGAAACCTTGGGGTCTACAATGGCGCTAGGTGGGTTTCCCCAGGTTTCTCAAAGCTTTTGAAGTGCTGTATAGGCAAATCTTTCATCCTCAGGCGATTTCATTCTGAGGAAGCCTAAAGGGAGCTTTTAACTGGGCTTCTTTGGGTAACAGCCACCTTGGATTCTCCGTGCTGGACAAGTACAGCAGCCTTCTCAAGTGCTGAGCACGATTACGCTCCCAGCTTTTGGGGAGGAAAACAAGAAAAAAAATCTGACTCTGCCTCCCAGCCATTTGCCTCCTTGCAGCAAACAGCCAGTTTCAGTTTCAGTTTCAGCACAGCCTGATTAGCACAAGCAGCTGATTGTCAGTTGGGTCGACCTCCCAACAATCAGCCGTTTCAGGCTGCAGGGATTGCCATCGTCTATTGCTGCTTCCGCCTGCCCCATTTTCGGCCTCCGCGTGCCCCATTTTTCAGAACGGGCAGAAAATGGGGCACGCGGAGGCCAAAAACAGGATGCCGAGGCCAAAAATGGGGCACGCGGAGGCGACAATAAGTGATGATGATCTCTGCAGCCTGAAACAACTGATTGTTGGGAAACCGATCCAACCGACAATCAGCTGCTTGTGCTAATCAGGCTGTGCTGAAACTGAAACTGAAACTGGCTGTTTGCTGCAAGGAGGCAAATGGCTGGGAGGCAGAGGCTGAAGGGTGGGACCAGTGGGAGGGCAGAGCTTTTCTGTATAAGACGCACAGGCATTTCCACCCACTTTTGGGGGAGAGAGCATCTTATACTCCGAAAAATATGGTACATATCCATCCCAAATAAATGCATTTTTAAAAATAGATTAATTAATGCAACCATGTCATTTCAGGAAATCCACTCCCCAAAGTTTGGTGTGAAAATGGTAGAATGTTGTATGAGAACCCAAGACTGGGTAGATTTTGACATTTTGGAATTCTTCCCTGGAGCATCTAAATATCTCAGCAGGAACGTTGAGTTCATGAAATTTGGGCCACCGGGAAGAATTGTGAATGTAGATGTTCCTTATTTGTTATTGGGGAATATTATGAGCTCGAATCTGAGCTCTCTCTTGGAACTAGACACTAAGGAAATGTTGTCTTCCAACCAAAATAAGCAGAACCACATTTCAAAAATGAAATTTTACTTTCAGGATGCAGATTTTCAAAGAATGGTAATTAGAGAAAAGATTTGTGGGATTTTGATGGATAACAAGTAAAAATCAATGTTATTTGCAAATTATATGATTATTTGTTTTGTAATTCTACTGCCTTTGTTTAACAAATCTGCCTTGTTGACATGTTGTTCTTGTGAATGGATAGTAATTGGTTAACTGGGGAGTGTTTTTCAAGTGCTTAGGTTGACATAGTCTTGGAAGAATCAAGGCATAGGTTGGTTCAAAGGGTAGAGCCAAGGGCTCCCTTAATAATGGGACAGAAAAGTCCAGTTGGAAAAATGCCTCCAAGGTTCACCAACTTGTGATGGCAGCTCTTTCCCATCCAGGAAGAAAGAAGCAGCCCAGTGAGGCAGGAGCTTCCATCGGCCCCTGGCTGACCAGGTGGAGGGACTTTCTTGCGGTGTTCTCATGCGCCAGCGGAAGCTTGGCTGGAGCCGAAGGGAGGTTGAGACAGTGGGAGAAACAAATGTGGGTGGCATCTGCACCTCAGAGCGTTAGGTTGGGTGGGCATCCGGAGCAGGACGGAGCATTTCCATGATTTGGGCCCATGGCTGTGGCGGCAGTGTTGTTAAATCCAAATCCCTCTGTTGCTCTTTTAAAGGAAAGCTTGGGTGGGCCTGAGCAAGCCCGGATGAAGAAGGCACGGGGGCTTCTGGGGGTTCCCTGACCCTGTTTTGCAGGAGCTGCCGGGAGGGAGAAGGAGGCGTTAGGGAGGGGAGGAAAAGGCTGCCTTGGAGGCAAGTTGCCGTTTTTTCAGAGCTATCACCGTAAGGACATTCCCTCTGCCCTTGGCAATGGAGCAGGTGCTGGGTGGGCGGGCTGAGTAATGCACGGCTCCCAGGATCTTCCGTCAGGCCCTCGGCTGCTTGGTTCTTCCGGTCCTGCAGAAAATCCCTGTATTTATTCCAGCTTGTGGCCAACCCAGTAGCAGGCAGTTTGGTTTCCGTCCCTCGGGGGAGTGAGGCGAGCCCCACTTTACCCAGGGGCTGCGGCTTAAAAGCTCTCCCCACGTCTTCGAACTTCCAAGCAGAGCTTTTCAGAAATGTTCTTCCCGTGCAGTTTTTGGACACCCGTCTCCCTTCTCCTCCAGCCAGCCGCTCTGCTGTGGGGAAAGGAGAGAGGCAGAGCTTGGGTGGAGCAGAGAGAGAGCAGGAGGGGGGGGGTTGTCATTTGGGAAGTAGCAGCTGGAACGACTTGCACTTGGGGAGGAAGAGCGGGGAAATGGTTTAAAACGTTGGCGGGGAAAAGCGCCTGCCTCGAAATCTACGGGCTACTGCAGCTGACACGAGCGCATTGCCTTCTGCTGAGGAGTGCAGTTTAGTGCAGTGCGTAAACTCAGCCCCGGTGCTCAGTAGCCCCTAGTTTATAGTTCAGTGTTATGGGTAAACCTTGCCACCAGAATGGTTAGAGCAAATGACAGAAACATACAAAGATACGAAGCTTTTCCTCGATGTTTTTTTTCCCTGTTCGGGAGGATTTGTTAGTTTTTAATACCTATTGGGGGGATAATATGGTGTTAGTGTGCTCGGGCTGCGAAGGGAGCTCTGGGCTGCCATGTGGCCTTAGAGGTGCCAGCTATGGACCCTCACCCCTCCTCTTCCTTTGCCAGCAGCCCCATTGGGGAGGGAAGCATTCCGACCTCTTAGACTCTGGCCCACTATTTTAAGGTCCAGAGCCCCGTTTTTCCCTCTGATGGGGTGGGGCCCCCATACCATCCTCACAGATTGCAACCCCACCAGGGAGGACCAGTGCCACCCAGAAATCCTTGGTGGAGGAAGCGACAGTCGCTTCCTGTTTTTCTAGCAACAGCCATCTTGGTTGCAAAAGAAGGAAGGATGATCCTATTTGAAAGCCATTTGGCAACCAGGCTGACCCCAGTGCCAGCCCTCTCCTCCTCCTCCTCCTCCTCAGGGCTGCTCAGTTGCCATCCTTTGCCAGCTTTGTCTAAAAGTCAAAGAAACAGAGGCCAGCAGCCAGGAGGAGGATGAAAAGGAAGGCAGATTTTCCAGGTGGCTTCGTTTAGCCAGAAAGCTGACAAACACCTGCCTGCTCTTGGCAGAACAGGAGCTCTGCAAACAATGGAGTCATTGAGTGGAGGCGGACAGGAGGCAGGAGGAAGAAAGGGCTGATTCAGAGCTTCCTCCCCTCACCCGCCCATCACCTAGGCTGGCTCTGTGGCGGGCGGGGGAGATTTTTCTCAATGGCTCCTGGGCTCCTCCCATTTCTGTAACAATAAGGCTGGCTGGGCATTATGCAAAGGCGGTTGACAGAGTGGACGAGAGTGGGACATTTATGAAGGCTGGCCCAGTCACGCACAACTTCTCCTTTCCCCTTCCCCCTACCCCTTTTGGCTAAATATTCCCAATACTTCTTCTTCTTTTTTTTTTTAAAAAAAGGATACATTTGCACAAGACCCCAAAGGGACAACCTAAGGGGATCAGCCAGAAATTAAAGCAATGAGAAGTCATGACTGCCCCACAGAAGCTTCTGCAATAATTTTTAAGATGCCACCATGTTCTGCCATTTCCCCTATCAAAAGTTCGCTTGACAACTCCCTCTGGAAAAGAGGGGAAGCCCCCATGGTGCCTCACACCATCCCCTTCCATTCGTTTCCCCAGAGATGGTATTGCGCAGTTGCATTTACCGTCTCCATTCCTGGATCTGCCATGCAACTCCTGAGCAATCCATGGAACTCTGTCTGCTGTGCTTCTCTTTCAGATATTCCCTATAATTTTTTTTTCATTCATCTGCCTTGATTTCATTATTTATAAAGCTTTTGTAAAGTGTTTGAATAGTTAAATGACAGGGTTTAAATTTTGATGGCCTGTCCTTCTACCGGCCATTTTCGCCTCCTCTCAGCCTGTTTTGGAATCTTGGAAATAATTGTATGAACCTAGATAGGCTTTGTCCAGTTGGATGCAGTCTTGTGAATATGGGCATTGTGAACTTTTAAACATTCCTTTCCTCCTTTTTGGCCCATTCCTATGCTAACTTTCATATTGCTATTATTGCCTTTGGGGAAAGTATTCCACTGATTTCTGGACACAACCCTTCCAGTCCCCCAAAGGAAATCCTGAGGCCTTTTGGCAGCAGCATTGGGTCTGTCTGCTCCGAGAAAGTGACTCAATGAGTTTGTCTCCAACAGACCTTTTGAATAAGGATTCCTTTTGTTTACGCAGTGCTTTTTAAAAAAAGATGGCATCTGATTCCATCCCTTCAGCAACCACGATGCAGTGGAATTTACCTTCAGGAATAAGAAGTTGACTGTATACTTTTAGGCTGTGAAATACTGCATTCTCTGGTGGGATCCTTGCCTTGGTGTGAGGGCACAGATTGGACTCATTCCAGGTGCTTGGTTCCTTCCCAGTCCCCACACAGCAGGGACCCTGGTGGGGTTGCAATCTGTGAGGATGGTACGGAGGCCCCACCCCATCAGAGGGAAAAACGGGGCTCTGGACCTTAATATAGGGGGCCAGAGTCCAAGAGGTCGGAATGCTTCCCTCCCCAATGGGGCTGCTGGCAAAGGAAGAGGAGGGGTGGGGGTCCATAGCTGGCACCTCTGGCTCCCCGTCCTCTTCTTCATGGTTCGCTGTGTGCTTCCTCTCTGGAAACTTGTTCATGTGCTATCCCAAGAGAGGAAACTCTTGGGAAAGAGTGGAGGAATATCTGCTTGGGAAGGCTCCGATTGGCTCCTTCAGCCCTTGGGCTCTTCCTGGGTGGTACCCATAATTCTAGACCACTCCTCTTCATTATTATATCTTCATTATTCGCTTTTCCTAAATCCTTGGGAGAAGGAACTGACAAACTCACTTTTGAAGTGGAGATTTCAGGGAGGATCTGCTTTTTTCTACCTGTTCCAATAATAGAATAGCAAATCGCCTAGGAAATCTAGGACAGGCGCAAGGACATCCTTCTTTGAATAATACTTAACGAATGTGGGAATTGCCACAAGGAACGGTGGTGACAACTTTGTAAGAAAGGAAAAGGGACCGTGGTTGGCCACAGGTCCCCCAGGATCGGCAGGGCCGTGGCTTTCACGACCGGCAGTTGCAGGCTTCTCAAAGAGGGGTGTCCTCATTCTACCTTGGAAACAGGCAGCCAAGCTGGATTGCTCTGGGCCAGCTTGGGGGGCTTCTGTTGCTGGGTTCTTTTTTCTTTCCCAGGAAACGGCCACTGGGAGTGGAAGAGGGGAAGGGGGGGTGTGTTTCACTAGGCAGGATATCCAGCGAGTTTCACTGCAGGACAAGGAATTAAATCTAGGCTCCCCAAAGCTTGTTGGCTTGAAACCCTCCCTTCTCCTCCTTCCGAGGTGGCAGCATCCAGGACCGTTGGAGGAGGGAAGGGCGCCACCCGGTCGGTCTTGTGGTGCCTCTGTTGCCCGGTCTTTCAGAAGAGCCAGGGGGCTCCAAAAGGAAGGTGGCTCTTTGCATCGTTCTTGATCTGCCTCCTTGCCTGATCAGGGGACCCATCTGACCGTATTTTTAACTCTTCCGTAATGTGCCCTGGCTCCTTCCAGTCCAGCTTGGAACAGCTGGGGGTGGCTAACTATTTTGTTTTCCTCGTTGGATGCTTTCCAAGCCCACTTGAAAGGTTGCTGCTTCTGCTGCCAGCTTGGTATTTTGAGTATCAGCATCCCCCAGTAAAATACTTCTCATTGCACAGCTGTTTACTCATCCTTCTGACATGGTATCCAAGAGTTGCGGGGCGCAAGTGAGATCTGGAGCTGAAGGCAGCTCTATCCAGCCGCAGGGCTTGGAACTGGGAGGCCGGCATCCAGGCCCAAGTGGCCCAAGGCGACCTGCTGCTTAGCTGAACTCCTACGGTCTATTTCTCCAGATTTCTTCAAATCAGAGAGCCAGTTTGGTCTGGCAATGTAGACACCCGGCTGGAAACCAGGAGACTAAAAGTTGTAGTCACACCTCCGCATGAAAAGCAGCCGAGTGATCTTGGGCCAAATCCCAGGGGACGGACTGGGAGTTCGAGTCCCATCCTAAGCACAAAGGCCAACTGACTACGTGCTTGGGGTGCTAAGGACCCTCTCCTTTGCTGGGTTGCTAACTGGTCAAGTACCTTTCTCCTATATTTTATTTGGATTTTTTAAAGTGTTTTTATTGGTTTTAAACATTTTTAGAATTTTTAGTCATCATGTATTTTTTGAATTGTAAGCCTCCCAGAGTGAGGTGAGATGAGTGGCTACAGACAATTGAATAAAATAAATAAATAAATAAATTTAAATAAATTTATTTATTTATTTATTTATTTAAATAAATAAATAAATAAAAGGAGGAGAACCGAGCATATTGACTTACTTATAAAAACAATAAAGGCAGGTTATATATTCAGGAGGACAGCATTCAGGAGGATAAACCCAGAGAGAAACACGCACACACACACACACACACACACATATTTATGTGTATATTTTCACTTTCTCTTCAGTTCTGGTGTCAGTTTCTCTTTGGATACTGCATAGTATAGTCCTGGGTGTTTCTAAATCCTGCAGAGATTATAATTCTCATTTTACCTCCTCTCTTTTTTCTCTGATGACGGGAGTGAAAAGACTGACTAACATGTAACACACATATATGCATAGGTACATCTGGATTAAACCTGACATTTTATGCCCAGTGAGCCTGAGAAATACAGTTCCTTGGATGCTGGGCAGAAACCGGGCCCTGGTGCACTTGGAAATTAGTTCTCCATCTGCCAAATGGGAAGGAGAGGAGAAGCAGGATTGGCATATAAATAGGCCTTCATAATAACAGAAGACCAACGTGAATTAGACCTCCTTTGTCGAGGAGTTTAGGCTGCCGTGAAATTGGGGGTGTCCCAGATGACATGGCCTCTCCTCTAGAGACTGGTGAAGTAGGCATTCAGGAGGGGTGAGCAGTTTGAAAGGTGGCCCCTGGGGGGCTGCCGCCTTTCCCTTTGGAAGGAGCAATGTGGGGCCACTCGCCCTCCATCCAGGTCCTCAGAAAGGCTCTGCCAGCCTGTCCCCAACTCCACCCCTTTCTTTCCCAGCAAAAGGACACCGAGACATTGGCATGGACCAATGGGTTTTTTAAAAAACTTCTAATAAAATAGATCATTACCTCAGTTGCACACACACATGCACACAAGCCCTCTTTTGCTCACTTCTCCTTCTTTGGTCCCTTGCTTAACCTGTGTGCAAAAAGTGCACTGTGTGTCTAACCCACAAAAAGAGAGTGTTTCTTCATGTCATGATTCCTCTGAATATGTGTGAATGTGTGAAGCCTGTAAATAGATTGCTGTCCTCAGATGTTTGCCAGCTTCAGCAAGAAACCCTTGTGCGTTGTGTCAGGCAACACCATTCTTGTTCCAGAGGAACACAGGAGGAGAAGTTGACAAGAGCCGGGGGGGGGGGGGGGGGGGGGGGGGGGGGCAGGGAGCGGCAACGGGGGGGGGGGAGGGGGGGGCGTTGTTTGTCTCATGACACAGCTTGGCCCTGGGGGGGGGTGGGGGGGGGGGGGCGGGGGGGGCTGCACTGAAGCCGCAGAGGGAGATAAGGGAGAGCAGCAGCTGGGAGGTGAGGGAGCACTAAGGGGAAGGTCAGGCAGTCCGGCTGTCCCTGGGACAGCATTCTTGTGTGAGATCTGGGTCCAGACAAACACAGACCTAGCCACTGTTGGGCTACCCACCATCTAAGTTAATCAGAATAGAGCTGGAAGAGACCTCCACTGGAGGTCTTCTAGTCCAACCCACTGCTCAGACTGGAGACCCTGGCCCATACCATTGAGCCGTGGTGGTGCGGTAGTTAGAATGCAATATTGCAAGCTACTTCTGCTGACTGTCGGCTGCCTGCAATTTGGCAGATCAGATCTCACCAGGCTCCAGGTTGACTCAGCCATCCATCCTTCCAAGGTCGGCAAAATGAGGACCCAGATTATTGGGGGCAAGAGGCGGACTCTCTAAACCGCTTAGAGAGGGCTGTAAACCACTGTGAAGCGGCATATAAGTCTAAGTGCTAGTGCTATTTCAGACAAGTGACTGTCTGGTCTCTTCTTAAAATCCTCCAGTGATGGAGCGCCCACCGTTTCTGGAGGCAACTTCTGTTCCCCTGGTTGATTGTCCTTCTTGTGAGGAAGTTTCTCCTTAATTCCTGGTTGCTCCTCTCCCGGACTGGTTTCCAACCCTTGTTTCTTCTACTGGTGTTTTGGACAATAAGTTGACCTCGCCTCTTCTTTGTGGCAGCCCCTCAAATACTGGAATACCCTTATGATGTTCCTCCTAGTTCTTCTTTTCTCTAGACTAGCCAAACCCAATTCCTGCAATCATTCTTCATATGTTTTTGTCTCCAGGCCTTTAAACATCTTAGTTGCTCTTCCTTGCACTTTTTCCAAAGTCTCAACATCTTTTTTGTAATGTGCTGACCAAAACTGGATGCACTATTCCAGGTGTGGATTTACTAAGGCTTTATAAAGCGGTATAATACCTCACATTGCCTCTGTTTATACTACTAAGGATTGTGTTTTTGGCTGTTGCTGAACACTCCTGATTTATGTTTAAGTGATTGTCCACTAGGATTCCAAGATCTCTCACATTTACTGTTTTTGAGCCAGGTTTCGCCTACTCTGTACTTGTATCTTTCGTTTTCCTGCCTAGGCGTAAAATCTTGCTATTCTCCAGATTAAATTTCATATTGTTGGAGAGAGCCCAATGTTCAAGTCTGTCAATATCTTTCTGGATCCTGAGTTTGTCTTCTGGAGTATTGGCTATTCCTTCCAAGCTCAGTGTCATTTGTAAATTTGATGAGTTCCCCTTCTATTACCTCATTTAAGTCATTTATGAGGACACTAAAAAGCACTGACCCTAAGGTGGAGGGTACCCTTGTGGTACCCCACTGCTTACTTGCCTCCATTAGACATTGTACCATTAAGGGCTACTTGTTGAGTATCGTTTGTTAGCCAGTTACAAATCCATCTGGTGATGATGCTGTTTATCCCACATTTTTCTAGCTTACCAAGAAGTAGGTTGTGGTGTACTTTGTCAAATGCTTTGCGAAAGTCTAAATATACTATGTCCACAGGATTTCACTGTCAATTTAGTCACTTTGTCAAAGAATGAAATAAGATTGGTTTGGCATGATCTCTTTTTAACAAACCTGTGCTGGCTGCTAGTTATAACTTTATTCGATTCTAGATGTTCACAGATTTATTTTTTGATTATTTTTTCCAGTATCTTCCTGGGTATTGATGTTAGGCTGGTTGGTCTGTAGTTTCTTGGGGCAGTTTCACCCCCCCACCTTTTTTTTGAAGATGAGAGCCACATCAGTTCTTTTCCAATCCTCTGGTGGTTCCCCGGTGCTTCAGGATTTTTTAAAGCTATAATATAATGGTTCTAAAATAACATCTGCCAGATCCTTCAGAACTCTGGGATGTAATTCATCAGACAAATGTTCTCTGACCATTTTCTTGCTTATTTTAATTTTTATTTCTGTCTTCTACATTTATGTTTTGGTAGATTGGGCTAGCGTTTCTTTTTGCATGAAAACTGATGCAAAGAATGAGTTAATCAGCTCTGCTTTTTCTCTAGTGCCTGTTACTTCCTTGCTGTCTTTTCTTTTTAGTGGACTGTTTCCTTGACTTTTTTCTTGTTATTTATATGTTGAAAGAATTTTTAAAAAAATATCTTTGACTTTTGTTGCAATTCTTTATTCATTCTGAGCTTTTGCTTTCCTGACTTCATTTTTGCAAATTCAGGCTATTTGCTGATCCTCTGCCTTAGTTACGTGTCCCTCTTTCCGTTTTTTGTACTTGTCCTTTTTGTCTTTCAGTTTATGAGATAGATTTTTGTGCAACCATGCTGGTTTCTTCTTGGATTTCTTGTTTTTCTTTTTCAGTGGTATTATCTTGGATTGGGCTTCTATGATCATATTTTTCAGTGTTTCCCATACTTCTTGAGATGTTTTCCCCTTTAAGATTTTTATCCATGAAATTCTGCTTAGGCTTTCTCTGACTATGTTAAAAGCAGCTAAGTCTAAGACTCTGGAATGATTATGTTCTATTTCTTGTGTTTGCATTAGATTGAATTTCAATAGGATGTGGTCACTCTCACCCAAGATTCCATCACCTTCAACTCCCTCTATCACTTCTTTTCTAGTAGTAAGAATTAGGTCCCGTATAATTAGGTCCTTCTCCTCTAGTTCCCTCCTCTAACTTTTGGAGGACAAAGTTGCCAGCTAAATTGGTTAGGAATCTGTTCGATCTCCCACTTGCTGCAGGGTTTGTCTCCAGTTGAGATTGGGGTACCGTGGCATATTTCCAACATACATTTGTGGATTGATTTGTTAATTGATCTGCCAAACCATGATGAACCAGGACCAGCAGATCAGGCAGCAAGCTGCAAGTCAAACCTCCTCCTCCTCCTCCTCCTCCTCCTCCTCCTCTTCAAAGCCCCAGGTTCGGCCAGCAGTCGGCAAAGAGGTGAAAAGGACGTGTCTCTGGGCCTCTCCTCCACTGCAAAGCGCTGGAAGGAGGAGGACAAAGAGGAGTTGAGGACCCATGTCTCCAACTGTTCAAAAGACAAGATCTGCTCCTAGGTTAACTCCAGATGGTGCTGCGTGCACAAAGTGTTCCATGCATAGAGAAGGGGTACCTCTGACACCTTCCTCAGCCTGCAGCCCTTCAAATGTACAACTCCGAATTTCCTGCCCCTGTGGTACCCCAGGACATGTTTTTTTAGTACGGTTTATTTTAAAAAATGAAAGGCAAGTTAAAAACTAATATAAAGTTAAGAAAAGGAAACAAAGAGAAAACTAGAAGTACAAGAAAGGACGAAAAAGTAAAAGAAAAAAGATATGAAGCAGGGGCTTCTGATCTTTTTAATAGTAGTTATAAGTGCAATTATAAATTTACCTCTTATTCTTTGATTACAACACAACTCTCTTCTTTCTATTCTCTGTCCTGTCTGATTATCACAATCACAAATCATATGTTTATTTCTTTCTGCCTTATGGAAAAACTCCATACGGGGTTTCTAGTCAGCAATAAACATAGATACGGTCGATTCTCTAGAAAAAAAAGTCAGTTTAGCCACCTCAAAAAGACTCAGCATCTTCACCCTTTATTCCTCCATTGTGGGTAATGCCAAATCTTTTCTACCTTTGCACGTACAATAATCTTGCTGCGGTTATCAGGGACAAAACAAATGTCCATAACTTTTCCAACTGTTTGCCCATCAATCCCTGAACAAAAATGTCTAGTCCCAATTGTGTGTCAATCTTTAAAATCTTCTCAATCAATGTGTGCATTTGGACTCAAAATGTTCTTAGCTGATGAAATGCTGCACGATCGAATTTGGGTCGGCCACCAAGACTAGAGATGTACTCTTCTGAGCTTTCGGAGCCCATCTTCAGGGAACTTCGAAATCTTTATTCGTCTGAATGCTCAGGAAGCTAAACCTCTGGTCCCAGTGACACACCCAAATTCGACCTTGCAGCATTATCCTGGGACACATACAGTATTTGCCTTCCCTCGTGACAAAATGTCCCTACTCGTTCACACTTCCAACATAAATTTGAAGTGCCTTTATATATTCTAGATGATTCGTCTGATGATATATATCAACAGAGCATATAAACATTCTCCTTATGATATAAGATAAATTTCAAACCTTTCAACCATATAATTCCCACGGTTCCATTCAATTTCAGATCAGATAACTCAATCCTTTTCTTTCCTTTGCATCTTATAACACCTTATATTTAAATTGTAGTCTATTTCCCCGCCACAAAATTTTAGATATATCCTTCTGCCACTGTATAAAATGGTGCAACAGTTATTCTCTCCAGCAATGAAAGTTGTATTTTCTCCCACCTTAATATGTCTTTTTAAAATTTCCATATAAATTAGTATTGTGTGGTGCAACTAACTTACTGTCCAGTTCCTCAAACATTTTCTGAAAAAAATCTTGCCTAATTCATCTCTCTGCAGGTTGCTCTAGTGATCCTCCACTATTTTTGCCATTTTTTTCTGGTGGTTGTCATTATGATATTATAATCCAAAATCTCGCAAGTAAGGGTAAGAGACAAGGCAAACTTCCCCTTTTCTCTATTTTTCTTCTTTCATGTCAGATGGCAGGCTGAAGTTACAGTCAGCATCATGATCTAGCTTGTCTTTTGTAGCAAAACAGTTACCAGCTGTCTTGTTCAAAAGCACCTTCGTAATCTTTCAAAATAACTATCCTCCTTATTCATTCTAAACTTTCTTACACCCGCTCGTTAAACTTTTTGTGAAAATTTTTAAAACTTTTTCTTCCTTTGTAATCCAGAAAGGATGTTGAATCACAAAATGGAATTTTCGTAACCTGCCTCTCAGAAAATGTCTCTTTAGCTATAAGTTATTTACCTCCGAAGTGTTCAAGAATTGAGGCTCATGGGTCACATATATGCTGCATGATGACTGTGACCTTGGTTTAAGCCCCTTGACTCCTAGCCAGTCAACTCACAAGTCAGTCACAAAAACCCCAATTCCTGCAATCTACTCACAAGGAGCAACTGTCTGGAATGGAAGTGGGTGATCTCACTGTCTCTCCTTTATCCAGAGAGACTGCACCTGAATTCACTGTTTGGCCACTGATTTCTGCCACAAATGCCATCCCCACTTCTTTTGGGACATCTAGGAAACCTCACCAAAAGCCCACCCAAGACATGAGATGGGGATGGCTGACATAACTTGAGGAGGTGAGCAAAACTTTCTTGATGCCTACCCATGGGTGAATGATAGCAAGGATTAGTCCTTTAAAGAGTTGGGCTTAACTTGACTCCTGGTTCCATCGTGTCAAATCCTTGTAGAATATGCTGCAGAAGGAATTTATACTTGTTTTCCTGACTGCCCAATCGTCCCAGACTTCAGATTTCCTTGTGGTACCACTAAGACTAACCTGCTCAGCTTTGTTTCATGATCAGCCAAGGTACAGGCTTTCACGTATATATGGTCAAAACAAACATTGCTCTAGTAACCCTTCCAATTTCTAAAGTAGACTTGTATTCCCAAATTGCAGGCAGAACCTAAAGAAAAAATAAGAGGCCAGATAAGCTAATGGTTCAGTTGAGCTGAGCTGAGACTTAAGCCTAGTGGGCTGTCTTGATCAGCCCCTATAGCCCCCTCCTGTTGCAGGTAGAGTTTGTTTGGGAACTACCTTAAAAGGATTCTTTGCCCAAGTTCTTTTGTTGCCAGCCTTCCTGTTGCAGAAATCCACCAGCAGTTCAGCTGGCCTGAACTGTCCCAGAGCATGTCTCTGGCATGTCCCAGAGCAGCTGCAAGCTGTGGGTTCTCTGGCAAGGCAGGGAGACCATCTGATTACTTACCAGCTCCCCGGAGCTGCCACTCTTATCTGACCTTGGTCAAATTCTAAGTTGCAAACTGCTCACTGATTTGCGCCTCTGTGGCACAGTGGTTAGAGTGCAGTACTGCAGGCTACTTCTGCTGACTGCCGGCTGCCTGTAATTTGGCAGATCGAATCCCACCAGGCTCAAGGTTGACTCAGCCTTCCATCCTTCCGAGGTGGGTAAAATGAGGACCCGAATTGTTGGGGGACAATACGATGACTCTGTAAAAACCACTTAGAGAGGGCTGTAAAAACACTGTGAAGCGGCATATAAGTGCTATTGCTATTGCTATCTTTTGGGAAGAAAGCTGTATTAACAGGAAACAAGTGCTGATGGACTGAAGGCAGAAGTAAAGATCATTTATCTTCATTTAACTTTTTATTGCATTTCTTCTGAGTTTTTTTTTTCTGAAAGTGCAAGAAATAGGTAATCCTCAACTTTTGAATTTTGCCCCACGTTATAACCTTCATTACTGCCATTGTTAAATGAACCGCTGCAGTTGTTAAATTCGTAACACCGTTGTTAAGTGAATCAGGCTTCCCCCTTGGCTTGGCTTGTCAGAAGGTCCCAAGAGGGGATCACATGACCCCAAGGGGACACTGAGACTGTCATAACTATGAGTCAGTTGCCAAGCCTCCGAATTTTGATCATGTGACCACGGGGATGCTACAGCAGGCATAAATGTGAGAAACTGTGATAAGTAACTTCAGTGGCGTTATACTTTGACAACGGTCTCTAAACTATCATCATAAGTCAAGGACTACCAGCTGCTTGTGTGGAAAGGGGAACTTTCCCTGAGACAAGACGACCTGGAGGGTTTTGTCTCCCTGGGAGCAGCACTGACTCACTCACAACCCCAGCAAGGGAGCCTCCTGGCCCACTGGCCATGGAGAAGGGTCTACTGGGGCTTCCCAAAACATCCTCTCTCCCGCTAATCGCCTTAAACTACGGGTCAGGGCAAATTCTGAAGGTGCCGTTCGCCCACATTTGACTGCTTCTTGGAAAACACTGCAGACTAGCCACAGCTTTGGGCGAGGGGGGGGGGGGCATTGTCCTCTTTGTGCTTGACCCGAAGGTGTTCCCTCTTGGGCAGAGGATAACCTTCGGGTCAAGGACAAAGAGCCCAACAAGAAGGAGCTCTCGGGCCTGCTGTGAGCCAAGCTCCTGACTGAGTGGGATTGTCTCAGTTGCCTCTGTCTGGGGATCCTGAAGGCAAAGTATTCGCCTTATGTTGAGGGTGCTATACACCCAAGAAATGTGGTTTCCCCCTTAAAACGTGTGTGTGTGTGTGTGTGTGTGTGAGAGAGAGAGAGAGAGAGAGAGAGAGAGAGAGAGAGTACTGTTGGATTTAGACTGGCAGATGCTGAATGGAAGGAGGGAGATAAAATAAACCCCTTGTTTTCTGAGTACAGGCAGAGGGTGAGAAAAGGGGGGGTTAGAATAAATGGTACAGATTCTTCCTCTTCTATTGAAACAGCAGGTCTGGAGGTGCAGCATTAGGTATTTTATTAGCATAATCGCAACTCAATCATAGGATCGTTTTAATGCCAGTAATTGCTACCAGGAGCTGGACAGCAGAAGGGGCTTCGTGGAAATGCCTGGTCTGGTCCTGCCACCCCTTCATGGACCATCACACCAGGAACAAAATGGCAGAAGGCAACAGATCCCGGCATCTGGAAGGACGGGGATGCCTTGCTGCAGATTCAGGATTTGATGAGAGTACCTTCGCCTGACTCCTGGGTAAAGGCGGTCGATGATGGGCTCTGTGCCTTCCTTCTCTCCTGGTTGGCTCCTTGGAGTCACCTGCTCATCCCCAGGGAAGGGGATGCAGAACTAAAGAGGACCTCAGGCAGGCTGGCTTCTTATCCCCAGTGCTAATTCTGCACCTTATTCCAGGGTGATGTCTCTCTCTCTCTCTCTAGTTAAGGGGAATTTCTCATCAGAAGTGGGTCAAAATGTACCTGTGCCAGCTTGTATAAACGCTGGAGCTCCTGGAGGGGGTCTCAGCCTTGAGACATGGGGATGAATGAGACCCTGGGAATGGCAATGTCTCTCAGAACCTCAATAGAGTCGCCTTTCACACACACACACACACACACACACACACACACACACACACACACCAAAAAACCCACGGGAAGCTAAAGAATGGCCTCCATGTAGCCTGTTTAGCTACAATCTTTACCTCTGAAGCCGGGAAACAATCCCATATTCATAGGATGGATGTTAGAGACTGTCTCCAGAAAGACTCCAAGGTTCGGGACTCAAGTACAGCAACCTTTACTTCCGCTATCCCTGGCCTCGGTCGATCTCGTTCCCTCCTTTTTCTCCCTGTTGTTGTCAGGGCATCAGCCCTTCCTCATCTCCGTCCTTTTTCTTTTGGCTGGAAGGAGAGGTCATTACAGCTGAGAGTGGTTGCAGATCAGGGATTAGTTGGTTTTTTAAAAAGAGTGCCTGATTTTAGCGGCATTCAGTTACTAAACCCACTGAGTTTTTCTCTTCCCCATGTCGGTTTTGGGAGCATGGCTCCAATTCTTCATGTTGCAGTGCTACATCCGCTTCGTATCTCTGTCTAGGGCAGTGTCAAGTAGCAACTGGGGTGGAGCAACTCTGGGAGCTGAAGTCCACGTATGTTAGAGAATTGTAGGTTGACAAAGTGGGGGACCAAGGCATTACATACGGTCTGTATTTGTATGTAGTCTTTAATTGCGGGGGTGGGGGTGTTTTATCTTAAATCCAGAGCCATCTTTCTTTTGGTAAATGTGCTGAAGTCTGGGGCACCACAATTTTAAGTATGAAGTCTTGGGGAAAGTGGTTTGTGGCACTTACTGCCAGCTGCCAAATTGCATTAAGAGGAACCTAAAAATACCATTCAGATGATTCTTCTGGATGCAGCATGTGAGCTGATGCCTAGAAGAGCTGTCGCATAGCTATTTGGGGGGGGGGGGGGGGGCTGTGGGGTTGCAGCAAGGTAGCAACACTGGAGTCGAGACACTTGTCAAGGCCCCCGCAGCAAAGCATGAAGTGGGCATTCATCTTTTCCACACCTAATAAGAGCTTGGGGCTCTGACTTGTGTCAAAACTTGAGAGCAGAACATTCAGCCCCCACCTTCCCTGATGGGTTCACCAGCTCTCGTTTGAGAAACACCAACGGGCAAGTGTCAATTATGGCTTCAGTTGGTTTAATCAGGAAATCCGTCAGGTCAAACTTCTACTGATGTTTGAGGGGAAAAAATTATTGAAGGAAGCTCTTGGGGTTAAAAAAGCCCACTTGCTTCCATGGTCACCATGGTTTGATTCTGGATTTTGCTTCTCTGCAACAGGGAGAAAAGGAATAATATGCTTTCTTTTTTAAAGGAACTTTTCTGTCAACAACTCAAACAATATTGAGGTTTTGGCACTAAATGTGCAGTTGACTGCCTGCCTCTTCAGGGATTGGTGTGAATATTTTAATCAATTAGGGGCCTACTTGATTTCAAGTTGTATAATTAATTTGTGCAAGAGCTCACCAGAGCACAGTCTCTATACCTTATGTTAGCCTATTGATCTAGTCTCAGAATAACATATGGTTATGAGTATATAGAAAATATTTTTCCAACACAGACAAGCCATTTTTGCATTTGAGCAACAGTTTATCAGCATTTCAACCCCCATTTTGAGAAATAATTTTTAAAAAGGTTCCCTTCTGCACTTTGGCACTGAAGGAGAACAGAAGCGCTCATATGCAGGTGGACCTAGGTAATGTTGAATTATCCTTGAGGTTCTTTGCTTAGCCTAGATTATTATATTATGATAATACCCTAGATCGGGGGTGTCAAACTCAAGGCCTGGGGATCGGATCTGGCCCACAGGGTGCTTAGATCTGACCCACAGGGTGCCCTGCAAACAGTAACGGTGTTTAGATCTGGCCTGTGGTGCCTTTGCCAACAAAAATGGAGCTAGGGAGGGCCGTAGCCGGCCCTCCTGAGCTCCGTTTTCACTGGCAGAGGGCTGCAGGAGGCCATCGCAGCCAAAAACAGAGCTTGGGAGCCGTTTTCACTGGCAGAGCATTCGGGCCACCAGAGACAGCCCCAACGTGAGTGATGTCAAGCTGGCCATGGCCACCCCTGCAACACCCTCCCTGGCCCCCCAAGCTCAAACACAACCCTCATGCAGCCCTCAGTGAAATCGTGTTTGACACCCCTGCCCTAGATAGACTGTGAATGGAGCAAGAAGGTGACCAACTTGTTCCCTTTCTCATGCATACCCTGTGGTTTTTTCCTTCTTAATTTGTCGCTAGGAGATACAGAGTTTGGCATGTTGGTTTTCAAGTAAATATAGCTCAGCATCCCATCTGCCTGCTTAACAACTCTCTCCGCATATCACAGACAGAAATACAGAACAAGCCAAGGCTGGCATGCTCGCTAGGGCAGGATCCAGAAGCCTTCCAAGCACAGTTGGAAAATGCCTGGTCCTCCCCAGGGCCTCGGGGTGTCCTTGAAATGGTCCCAAAGGACTGATCTCTGTCTTCCTTGCTCAAAACATGCTTCCATTCAGTTGGGAAGAAAGCAACGGGAGCTGAGAGTGCCAGGCCAGGATTGGTCCATCACGGTCTGTGTCTTTTTCCTCCGATTCACTTGGCCAGGGACTGTGCTTTTGCTAAGTATTCTGTCCCTGATGCAGGAGGAGAACTTTCTGGTTTCCACCACCTTCGACTGAGGATGTGCTCCCACTGTGGACCATCCAGAGTGAGGCTCTGCAAACCGTGGTGGAAATTAGAGTGGAAGGGATAAACCCTTCACCTGCCATCTCCATCCAGATAGAAACCTGATCTCACCATATTTAAATAAAATTCCCTGCCGCCGCCCCCTTCCCCCCCCTCCAATCCCAGGAGACTTTCTTCATCAGGAAGCTTAGTTCTTGGTTTCAAGTAAGCTAAATAGAGCTCATTGTACTTTGGGGCATTTTGTTGGTTTGAATTGTGTTTCTTTTTCACTATCCTCTCTTCTGGCAGGGAACATTATGCATGGGCCTTCATAGCCACTTGGCAGGTTTCCCATCAAAGCCAATCACTTGAGCTCTTCCCTTCCCCACTTTCTGGGGCTGCCCCGTTGAAGGTAGGGGAAGAATCTATGGAGGCATAAGAACACGGGCTGGGAGCTGAGAAGAAAGCCAAGTTGCTGGGGCTTCCTCTTCAGCTTTTTCCTCTGCCTTGCTAGGCTAGGCTGAAAGGGCAAGAAAAATTATCAAACACAACTCCTCCCATGTTGAAGACCCCAATTCTATGCAACAAGTTCAAGTCTTGCAGGAGAGGGAAATGGCACGATGGAATCCATCTCTTTTGAAGAACGCTTGGACTAATGATATTGAAGGTTCGGAAGAACTTCTCTCCGTCTAATTTTTGGCATTGGTCATTCATCAAGGTAGCCAAATCATTGCCAATCCTGACAGGAAGCCTAGTTGAAATGGGATCACATGTTCATTTTAATTTTGGTTGGAAATCTCCTGACTTAGAAGAATGTAATTGCTCTGAAGCCTGTCAGTTCATTTTTAATTGGTTTAAATCTAAGATAGAAAACTTTGTGGACATTCTGGGATTTAGGCTATTGATGTGCATCAGAACGCACAGGTTGCAGACTCTGTTGAGAAGGGGAAGCCAAAAGATGTAGAGGTATGTTTTTACCTCCTCTGGGAAGAAGCAGGTGGCTCTGGGGAAGGTTTGAAGGTTGTTTGTAATCATTCTGGAATGTGACCATTTTTACTTGGAATTATTGAAATATGAACTATGTTTCAGAAGGATGTTGTATGAATCCTTCCCCCACCCCCTGCATTATGTACTTTAAGTGTTCTGCGGCTGAAAAGAGCCTTAAAACTAACTCTGTCCAGACAGTTCAGGATAACTTATCGAATTGGCATAGCCCACCAAGGAAGTGTGGCACATTCCCTGTGGGTTGCTGCCCTCTGCTGAACATCTCCAGATGTTCAAGGCAATCAACATCTCTCCCTTCATTTTATCCCCTGTGCCAGAGAATGACAGGCCCAGAGTGAGTTTCTGTGGCTGACTTTGAACCAGGGTATCAGTCCCAAAACCAAGAATGACATGTGGCAATTCTTCCAAGCGGAGTTCCTTATGGCTTCACACCTATAGATAAATCTTTGCCAAAGTTAGTCCTCTACTATCTGCATCTGCAATATATTCTGGGAACTATAAAGGAGGGGCTGTCTTCATCCTCCTCCTCCTCATGCTATCTGGGCTGAGTTGTCTCTTACTCCCCTGGAATGCATCCCCCTTTTTGGGGAACCCACCTCCTTATTATGTCCTAAGCCAGCATCTCAGGCCCTGCATCACCTGAGATGGTCAGAGTAATAACTTGACTTTGTGTGCACGTGTTCCCTATGAATGGTAGAATAAGGCTGCTGATAGTTGGCATGGGAAGAGCATCTTCCCCAGTAAGAACTTCAAGGCCATCCCTGAATTCGGGCACGCTAAGATGCTTTACCTCAGGGAAGGGAGTTCTTCTCAGTTTCTCCAGGATACTTCCCACAGAAAGTTCCTTAGAAAGACGAGGGCTTGAACTGAATGTTGCTTAACCCCCTAATTAATGGGCTCCTATAGAATTTATGCTACATCTTCTCTGTATTGGTTCTTAGGACAATGGCCAACCTCTCCAGCCTGGCTCAGAGTTCAAGTGACTCTCTCTCTCTCATCCCAGCACATCTCACAGGGTGGTTGTTGCAGGGAAAATCTGGACAATTCTTATGTCTGTTCCTGGTGGAAAGCGGGGACCATAGATCTAGGCAGCAACTGTAGTATACCAACCAAGTGGGATTGCTGTTTAGTATGCTGGCTTTCCCAGAAGCTGCTGAAGTTGTACTTTTGATCCGTGGCACAGTGCTCAGGAGGTGAGAATTGCCCTCCCGCACTAGGAGAGCCCCTCTCTTGCCTCCTCTATGAATTGGGATTTGCTGTCTGATATCCTGACACAGACTTTTGATTGTGTCCCATCAGGGTTGCAGCCAGTTGTTGTTTCACTGGCTCTTGTTGCCATCTCTCCACAGGCTTCCTGTTGTTACAGGGAGGGGGGAAAGCCAGGGGTTTGGGGGGCCCTTGTCCTGCTACCACCATAACTCGTGGAGAATGCGTCCAGCCACGCTCTTCAGCCAGCTGGTGGGAGCTCACTCCTGCAATGAAAGTGTCTTGGAATAAAACTTCCCTATCATACCTTAAAGGGTGGGGCATTAAAAAAAGTATCCCCAACTCCTAGCTGCCAGACTTAAAATATTAGGCATCCCTCCAAGGGAAGTGGGTGGAATGGGAAACCTTTGACCCTCTTTTTGGATAGCAGCATGTTGTGTCCTTTAGAGGCGCCTGGCATTTTTCCAAAGCCAGTGAAGAAAAATGGCTTTGAATGCAGGCCAAATCCAAGCAAATGGTTCAGTCTCCAATTTTGGGAGGTGAAGGTGCCTGACAGACCAGTTGGTCCCAATCCTGTTAAAATCATATTGTTTTGGTTTCAGTGCAAACTGGAAAATTGAGGGTTGTTTTTTTTCCTGAAGGAAGGAATGCGCTGGCACTCCTTTTGCTGGCATGTGACCTGGTGAGGAAATAGCAAAAGAATTCCTGGCTGCAAACAACATATTGGTCTTTATTTGTGGGGGGAGGGGCGCATATGGAATTCCTCAAATTTTTTCCTACAGGAAAACAGAGGCCTGGGCAATTTGAACAGCCTGGTGGCTGCTTCTGAAACGGTTGGGAAAGACTCTCACTGCAGCTGCACAACTGCCAGTTGCTGGCCCGGGAGCCAGGCTAGGGAGGGGGGGATTGGCAAGGGCTTGCGAGGCAAGGGCAGGAGGGCTAGAGACGGGGTGCAGACGGGAGCATCTTCTGGCCTGGGGAACCGCTGGGCCTGCAAATGGTGTGCTTGGAAGTGCTGGGGCTCTTCCACCCAGGCTGCCCCCACCGCATCGCCTGGGTCCCCTCCAGTCGGCCAGGGCGCTCCATGTCTCAAAGGCAATTCTGCTGTGGCCCAGCTACCTGCCTTGCAACGGGAATCGTCACCCTGACGCTCCTGGAGTAACTCTGGCAGCAACTGTCCTCTGGGGAGCCCCCTGCGATTCGGCTAGATTGGAGGCATGTTAGCAGCTAATGCTCCATCCAGCCACTATTGTTTCTTAGAGGGATGGTTTTTCTCCAGGAGGATCCCGGCCTGGTTCTTCCCTTGGGGCACCCACTGCCTCTATAACTGAGTCCAGCTACCTTGTTGCTGGCGGTTCTCTTTCCTTCCATTTCCCCAGCATTGGCGCCTTCTCCAGGGAGTTGGGTCTTTGCAACATAGATCCATAGTAGGGTAATCTGAGACTGGCCATTGGTGCCTTGAGTGAGAACTCTGGGCTGATTTGTTTGATGATCCACCGTTTTTTTTGCTTGGCTGTCCTCAGCATTCTGGGGTGTCTTTTCCAACACACTGTTCAAAAGTGCCAGTGCTCCTTCTGTGCTGTTTCTTGGGGTCCAAAAGGCAGCTTATTAGCCGCTGATCTCCATCATTCACAGGTGAGCATTGACTGGGGAAGCTGGCAAAGAACAGACGATGCTCCGCAACAGCTCCTCCTTGCTTTAGCCATCAGTGGACGGGCTCTGGCAATGAGGCTCCAGGCAGCTGTGGCACTACCAGCTTTGGGCACTGCGTTTCATGCCAGCACATCCCAAATGTGGACTCTGACGCATTTCCTCTCCATGCACCCCCCCCCCGCGGGCACCCCCCTCCCCCCCCTGCCCCCCCCCCCCCCCCCCCCCCATTCATCTGTTTGTGGTCCTCTTTCACACAACCTCTCTTTCTGGCCTTGCTGCTTTTCAGACAGAAGGAAAGCTTGGGCCAGTTTTAATCTATCTTTGAGGGTATAGTGGCAGCCCAGATGCAGAGCCAGAGAAAGGCCCTTTGTGTACCAACAACGGCTGAGCTCTCCTTGTTCCCAGCCTGCCTGCCAAGAGGCTCTTCGGAGCCTTGTTGCGGAGGTGCTTGCAAGGGAAACGCTGAGCAAGAGGCACCGCAGTCCCACGTGGAAACCTTTCCCGGCCCGCACGGCCCACACCTCAGCCCAGCGCAATTTGGGGGAAAGGGGTGAGAGAGAGAAGGGAGGGTCTGAGCTTCCGAAAAACCCCGGGCAGATTCATGTCCGTCCCTTCCTCCGAGGTATCGATGGCTGCTCTCTCAGAAAGGAGAAAGGCCATCCTTGGGGTGGGAACTTGCACTCCGCACATGCTCTAAATCGCCACTTTCCTTTCCTATTGACACGGGGCTACGACGTCCACTTCGGCTGCCCCAGCTCGGCTCGAGCGGAGCGGGCGAGTTCTGGCGATGCCCAAACGGATGGCGCCCCCCACCCCCACCCCCACCCCCGCCCGGCCAACGAGCAGCGGGGACTCCGCCCTGGGCAGGGGCGGCCTTCACTGCTCCGGCCCGGGCCTGCGGGGGCGCGAGGGCGGCCTCGGTCGGCCCGAGCTGCCCCGCCGCGGGGTCCAGGCGGGTTCCGAGGCTCAGCCGGCCTTGCCGGGCGCGTTGGAGGCCGCTCCTCGGCGCCTCTCCCCGCCTTCTTCCCCCCGCCCGCCGGCCTCCGCTTCCTCGCCCGGCGCGGCGCTTCCCGTCGGGGTTGGCAGCAGCCTCGGCCGCCTGGCACCCGCCCGCCGAACTGAGCTGGCGAGGGCGGACCGAGCGCTGCTCGGAGTCGCCCGGCAAGCCCGCCCCTGCGAGGGCGAGGAGGAGGCGGCGGCGGCGGCGGAGGCGGAGCGGCTTGCCTGCCAGCCAGCCAGCCGCCGCCGCCCCCTCCGCATCCATCCATCCGAGCCGGCCTCGCCGCGCAGCCTTTTGTTCCCCCGGCAAGAAGTTTGGGCGCAGGGCGGGCCGCGACAGCTGCAGCCCCGCGGGGAAGGGGAGGCGGCCAGGGCGCTTGACATGCGGCCCCCGGCCGAGCTCGGCGCGGACCGCGGACCGGGCGCTGCGAGGCGGGCAGCGCGGCGCACAAAAGGCTCCAAGTAACTTCCTGGCGGGCGGAGAGCGGCGCGGCTTCCCTGCGCGGCCGGCCATGGCAGGAACCTCGCGCCGCCCGGCCGGAAGGGCGCCCGCCGCCGGGGCCCCGCGCCCGCCCCCCGCGCCCGCCCCTCCGCCTTCGCCAACCGGGGGAGCCGGAGCCGGAGCCTGCCCGTGAAGAGGCGCGACCCTCCGGCGGCTGCGCACGCAAGAAGCGCCCGCCGCCCGCCCGATTTCGCCCGGCATGAAGAACTTGCCGCGGCTGGACCGCCAGGCAGCTCCGCCCCCGTCCAGCCCAGCGAGCCGAGCCGAGCCGCGGCGGCTTTGCCGGCGCCTCTCCCGAGCGGAGCCCTGCGGGCCGGGGCAGCGAAGCGCCGGAGAGGCCGGCCTTTGTTCGGCGAGGAGCAAGCGCACCGCGGAGGCCGTCGGGGATGCGCCCGGCCCTCCTTGCCGGCGGGCACTAACGGCCGGGGCCTCCGGGGGGCAGCGCTGGGGAGGAGGGCCGCCTGCCAAGGACCGTTGGCTCTGGAGCCGCCTCGGCAAGGGCGCCTTCCGCCGCCGCCTTCGCCTTCGCCTTGCTCGGAACTGCTGGCTTCCCCGCCGGAGCGCTGGAACGCATCGCCCGCGGCCTCGCTTCGGCGTCTCCCGAGGGAAGCGGAGCCCTCTGAGGCGGCGTAGACTCGGCGCCCTCCCCGGCCTCTAGGGATTTGGAGGGACCCAACTTCCCCCTGCTCGGCCTGGACTTCTGCGAGCGGAGCGGACGGCGGGGCTTGCCGCGTTCCTTTGTGCGGCGGAGATTTTGCCCTTTTAAAGTATGGGCAAGCCGTTAAGCAGGCCTGACTGTTTAAGGCAGAGCCCGGCTTGTTTGGGGAAAGGCGAGGATGAAGACGGCTACATCGAAGACTGCTACGTTCCCCAGAGGTCCATCTATGACACCATGAGAATCAACGAGCAGATCGACCAGGGCTCCAAGCTGGGCCAGCCGGCAAAGAGCACGCTGGAGAAAGGAGACAGTGGCACCATTTCCAGCAACGGGACTTTGGGGGCTCCCGGGGCTCTGGAATCGAAAGGATCAGAAAGCAAAAAGTTGGACGAAAGGGTCATTTTTGATGCTTTGAAACTCAGCAGCGATGTCTCCAAGTCAGCCCCGGCACCCCCAAGGCGATGGCCCAACTTGGAGAAAAAGGAGAATGTCAATCGACGCTCCTGGAAATCGTTTATGCCACCCAACTTCCCTGAGTTTGCTGAGAGAATTGAAGCCTCCTTGAGCGAAGTCTCCGAAACGGCTGTTTCCAACCCCTCCTTGCAAGAGAAGCCTGGCTCTCTCCCTGTGGCCGAAAGCTGCAGCCCCTCAGACCACAGGGAATCCCTGTCGGAGCCCCTGACCCTGGCGCATGCCCCCAAGCCCTCTGGGGTGCCAGGCGTTCAGGAGACGAGGGCGCCAAGTGAAGCCTTGTGTGAGTTTTCTCAGGAAGAAAGCCAGCCCCTTCTGGAAACGGAAGAGGTGGGGGGCGATTTAAGTGGGGGCAGGTGGAAGGGCCATCGCCTTGTGAGTGCAACGTGGCCCAGGCTGCTGAAAAACCCCCTCAGGGCCCCAGGCCTCAGAGGGAACCACGACACCTTGGAGGCAGACGACTCCGAGTGCGTGATGGAAACGGTGCCCTTGTCTCCCTGCCTGAGCGAAGAGCTGCTGGACCCAGGGATGGGCGTTCTCCTCACCCCGGGTCTCCGGGAGAAGACAGAATCCGAGCTGAGATTTGAAGAGGATGAGCGACTGATCATGATGGAAGCTGAGGAGTGGGAGGAAGGCTCCCTGTCAGGAAAGGGGAGGGCGGCTGAGGAAACAAGGGGCTCTTTGACAGGTATTTCTGAAGAAAGGGGACAATTATGTGTTCCATTCGTGACAGTGGAGGAAGCTATAAAGGAGGTTGCTGGAGTCCAAGGAACCCAGAACAGCCCATTGCACCAGCAAGAACTCTGGGATGACTCAGAGTCTCAGGCTGCGAGCTCTGCTCTGGTTCCCCAGGAAACACATCCAGACTTGAGTGCTCTCCTTGGGGAGGGTGGCGGGGCTGGCGGGGCTGGAGCTGGAGCCATCCAAGGGGAAGGGGAAGAATTTGCCCCTGGTTTGGAAGCCTTCCTGGGTCCTCCCGCCCCAGAGCAATTTTCTGACACGGACTCTGTGCAGATGTTCCTTGAACTAGAAAAGCTTTGCATGAATGAGGAGGAGAGAGATGGGGAAGCTCCAATTGAATTTGGGGTGCAAAACATCACGTTTTCTTCAGAAGGGCTGGACCTACTGGAGAATCTGGACTTGCCCTCTGAGACTGTTGCAGAACCTTCCCAACACTTGGCTCACCATGAAATCAGTGCAGCGGACTCAGCCATGGTGTCTGATCTAGAGGATTTTGATGCCACTTTTGGTTCTCAAGTAGTGAGTGCAACAGAGCCGACACTGTCAGAATCTTTTTCTGAACAGGACACTTCTGGGGACTCGGAGAAAGGGATGCTTTCCAATCCTGCAGTTGCAAAAGATGTTGAATTGCAGTGTTGGTGCAATCATTCATCTTCCGTTCCTCTGGTGGAAGAGAATGGAGCAGAACTGCTCACAACTGATGAAGTGGCCAAAAGTCAGAAGGCCAAAGGCCAGTTGGACTTGGGATCGAGAGACTTTGTGGTTTCAGTTCATGTGCCTTGCTGCGGGGCACAAACGCCCTGCATTCGTGTAGCTGAGGAGGAAACGCCTCCACTGTTCAGTAGGACATCTCTGAGCCATGAGGAATTTGCTACAATTGCTGAAGACCTGGATTCTCAGCCAGAATTTGATCTGATTGAAGGGGTGGAGAGCCCTGAGGAACAGGAGCTGTTGGCTTCTCACGAGCGGAATCCTTTAGCAAAGAGGATGGATTTTTCAACTTGGGATGTCCCCGAGCTGGGCTCTGAGGACGAAGTTGCAGAGCTAGACAAAGAGAACGTTCTCTTTGCAAGACCTCCAGAGGAAACAGGAGGGATGGGGGACTTTTGGCCACCTTTGCCAAGTGACTCTGAAGTGATGCAGGGCTCTGAGGAGTCCATCAAGGGGCACCTAGGGTGCTCCGACAGCCGGAAGTATATTGACACTAGCAGGAGGTGCCAGCTTGAGCTTTTGGCATGGCCAGTAAGCACCACGGAAGTGGTAGCGAGCAGGACTTTCCTCCAAGCGGAAGAGTCAAAAACAGCTGAGCAGGTAATAGTTGGTCCAGCTGTGGAGAGAGACTTTATGGAGCCTGGAATCCTGGAGTTGCTTTTTGGGCAGAGTGGGAGGAGTGAGGTAACAGGGGAAAGGGAAAGGGATGTCAAGTTTGTAGGTGCCGCCTCCCACCCATCCCCTCCGGCAGATCGCTCATGGGACGCCCAAGGGAGTGTTGAAGTTTTTGCATGCAGGCTTGAAGAGGAAGCTGCTTCCTTCAGCCCTTTGCCTGGGGATGAGGATATTGATGTCCTTTCAGATGCCATAGAGGAGCTTGCCAGCACCATAATGGGTCCCTGCACCACTAATGCAACTGACTTCACATTATCGTCCTTGTCAGGTTCACTGACTTCGATCCTAGCTCTGGATCTCCCTGCTGAAGATGCTACAAGTTTAACTGGTGATGGAGATGACTCTGAAACAGCCACGTGGGTGTGCAACATCCAGGAGCTGATACCAGCATTACAAACTGCACAAGAGATCTCTCTCCCCGTGCCCCTCCGCCCCATTCAGTGTCCAGACAAGGAGGAGCTGCCTGTTCAGGAAGGGCGGACCATGATACCCAGTTCCTCGGAGGAATCTCTTCAGGTGGTCCAAGGGATGGATGAGAGTATTTTGCCATTTAATGTCGGCCTGGAAGCTGCAGAGCATCCTTCACCATGGGAAAGCAGCCTTCCGATTCTGGCATTTGAAGCCTCAAGGGATGTACCGCCTAGCCCATCTCGGTTGCCTGCCTCTGAAGCTGAAGAGAAGGAGACCCATCCTATGTCCGGCATGGAGGCACTTTCTTCCTTCTCCACTGCTGCTGGAACCAGTGAATTGGTTCCAGATAATGAGGTATTTGTTTCCTAGTTACTCACACTCGGTTCCATCTAATAGTTGAGGAGTTAATCTGTAGTTTATGAAGGACAAGAGAATACTCAGCTCCGCTATCCTATTACAGTAGAGTTGAACATCTCCTTCCTTTTGAATGGCAGTTGGGTTCTGTAATCCTACTGAATGGCCTTGGCAGTTGAATGGCTTGAGGCTTCCATAAAATGCTGGTACTTGTTTAAGGAACAAAATCGTGCATTTTCTGCAGAACACTTGTGATTGAGCATGCATAACTGCAGGGGTAGTAACTGAAAGAACGGGTTGCTAAGAGCAAAATGATGCAAGGCAAATTAAGCTTTGGCACAGAAGTCTACTTTAAATAACAAAGGCAGCCCCCTGTTCATGGAGAAGAAGAGAAGTAACTGGAAATGTTTGCTTAAATCTTTTAAAATCTCCCTCTCTGTGTCATAACAATCGGGGGCAGGAATGGCTTTCGTGTAAATTTGCATCAATATTTCTTCTACAAAAGGGATTTTTTCCTGTGGGCACTGACTTTGACCGTTACCAACCAAGCTTAGCTAGTTTTGTAACCATTGTGTGTTTTTTGTTTTTCTTGTTTCTCACACTTTCAGACGTGCATTTCCAAAAACAAAAAAAGTAAAACCAGCCCCAAGTTAGAGAAACTATTTTGAAATCTAAATATGGAGAACAATCTCTCCAGCTCTCGGCTGAGATGGACTGAGTTTGTGTCCGTTAGAGCTTCCTGCAGCCAAAATGTTCAAATCCAGCCTGTAATTAGGAAACAGGCGGCGCTACAGGCCAGGCCAGAGAATATGAATTATTAGCCAGATTCTCTTCCCTTCCCTCGTTCAAAAGGGGAAGGAGGAGATGGTGATTGGGAGCGCACACACACACACACACACGCACACACACAAGCTTCGTTTCCCAGTGTCCCAAATTGAGAGGTATATTTGCACAAGAGGCAGGCAGTTTGGAAGCATGTGAAAAAGGTTCTGTGTTGACGTGGCTGATCTGGCGTTTCTGCCAAGAGGGACAGGAGCCCCCAGCCGGAGGAGGAAGCTGTGTGGAGGGGAGCGTGTTTCATTCAAGGTCATTGTGTGGTTCCATTGTTTCCCTCCCCTTCTATTTCCAGCCTTCCAAGGCACGCGGAGCTTTCTTGTGGTTGCCACAGTCACCTCAATTATATTCAGAGACAATAATTTTCCTGATTCCAACTCAGCCTGAATAAGATTTGAATTTGGGCCCTGCAGGTGAAAATGAAGCAAGGTGATCACACTGCATTGCTTCCACATCCCCTGCAAAGTTTGAGATCTGTGTGGATGCACGGCCTTCTGTGGAAAGGAATGACACCGTGACACTTCCACTTCCTCCCCCAAACTGCTTATAGTTCCCAGGCTCTGCCTTCTTCCATTTGTCTGTATCAAAGACCAAATTGAAACTCCATTTCAAGCTGAGGGTGGCGACCCAACGCTCTGGAATTGTCTGTGCATTCTCTATTTGGAGCAGCAAGCTGCGCTTCCAACTATTTTCTGTTGAGGCGGTTGTTAATTTTGATTTGCATGTTTAAACTTCCCCGCTGAACCTGCCTGCTTTGTGGATGCTGCCATCCATATATCCAGCAGCTGTTCCTGGTTTCAGCGATGGGTTGGGCTCTGTGTGTGTGTGTGTGTCCTGCTTGCCTCGAGTGAAAAGTTTGCATTTCAGATTATCCCGGAGGGAGTCACGGGGTTTGACTTACCCGTCTGGGGCTCTTGCAGGCAACCCATTCATGTATATCAGATATTCTATAGCAGGAGGAGTAAGCAGTTTCCACGGACTAGGCTGGGGAGCTGCCTGCTCTTGGCTTGTCATCAACGCTATCCCCTCTGCTGCAGAATAACTCCATGGCTTGGGACAGCGTCTTCATTTAATATCTTGGCATGTTCCCATCTCTGGAGACAAACTGCTGAATGTGATAAGTCAGGGCGAATTCCCCTTTTTTCTCCACGGAGAGCCCTGGAAGCTTCCAGTTGCTCACTAGGCCTGCAGCAAAACTTGGTCCTTTACTGCTGACCCCTTGGACATGACATTGTTTCAAAGGAGCTGCTGCTGCTGCTGCGGCTAAGTGTTTAGCTGGCTGGAAGGCTTAAACCCGCCCTCCCTCTGATTCCTTATTTGCTTTGGGAGCAGAGAAATCTCTCTTCTTGCTTTTGATCAGGAGCAGCGCTGCAACTCAGCCACAGGCCTTTGCTCATAGGACCTCCTGGCTTCAGCCCCCAGCAGAGTCTGAAATTGTGCCTGAATCCCAGGGGAGTCCTCCAGTCCTTGCTGACCTTGAAGGACTAGAGAGACCACAGGCCTTGTGGGTTTCACCCTCTTCCTCCAGAGCAGTTTTTCTCAACTAAGCAACTTGGAAGGTATGTGGTGGACTTCAACTCCCAGAATTCCCCAGCCAGCCATTTTGGCTGGAGAATTTGGGGTGGGGGGTTAATCGATCAGAATAGATCTGAAAGGGACCTTGGAGGTCTTCTAGTCGAACCCCCTGCTCAAATAGGAGACCCTATACCATTTCCAGGGATGAAGCACCCACAACTTCTGACGGCACGCTTTTCCACTGGCCTCACAGTTAGGAAGTTTCTCCTTAATTCCAGGTTGCTGCTCTCCTTGATTAGTTTCCATCCATGGTTTCTGGTGCTTTGGAAAATAAATGGACCCCCCTCCTCTGTGTGGCAGCCTCTCAAATACTGGAAGGCTGCCTTCATGTCCCCGCTTCTTTTCTCTAGACCAGCCAAACCCAAATCCTGCAACCGTTGTTCTTTTTCCAAAGTCTCTACATCTTTTTTGTAATGTGACTAAAATGGGATGTAGTATTCCAGGTGTGGAATACATATTTCTTAACAAAATATAACAGTCAGAAGGGATCCAACCCCTTGCCTAAGCAGGAGTCCCTATAGCATTCGGGACATAATGTCTGTCCGATCTTGACTTAAAAGCTTCCCGTGATGGTATGGCTACAATTTTGAAATGCAACCCATTCCGCTGATTTATTCTTCCCATTGTCAGGAAAGTTCTTAGTTTTAATTTGGATCTCGCTTTGATAAGTTTCCATCCATTATTTCTTGTTTTTCCCTCAGGTGTTTTGGAAAACAGGTTGACCTCCACTTCTCTGTGACAGCCCCACAAATATTGGAAGACTGCTATCATGTCACCCCTAGTCCTTCTTTTCATAAGACTAGACATACCCAATTCCTGCAACCCTCTTTATATGTTTTAGCCACCAATCGCCTAATTGTCTCTGTTGTTCTTTCCTGCACTCTTTTCCAGAATCTCAACATCTCTTTTGTATTTCAGTCACCAAAATTGGATGCAGTGTTCTATGTGTTCTATACTGCTATATTCGGGCAGTATACAGCAGTACGAAGGATTGTACGAAGGATCGTGTGATCTTGGTACTTTTCCTCTGTTTATGCAGCCTAGGACTGCATTGCCTTTTCTGGCAGCTGCAGCACGCTGCTGGCTCATATTTAAGTGGTTATCTACTAGTGGTTGTCCCTGGATTCCCCTCATAGTTGTTGAGCCAGGCACCACCTATTCTATATCTTTGGTTTTTCTTACCCAAGTGTAAGACCTTGCTTTTCTCAACACTAAATTACATTTTGTTGGATGGGGCTCAGTGTGCAAGTCTGCCCAGATCCTTCTGGATTTTGAGTCTCTTCTAGAATGTTCACTATTCCTACTAGCTTGATGTCATCTACAAATTTGATGAGTTTCCCTATTCCTTCGTCTGAATAGTTTATGAAGATGTTGAAGAGTATTGAGCCTCAAGGCAGAACCTTGGGGTACCTCACTGCATACATACTGTGGGGTACCCCACAGCTTGGTGTAGTTCCATTGAGAACTGCATGTTGAGTGTGGTTGGTCAGCTCAGTTACAAATCTATCTGATAGAGGATGCTGTCTGTCACACATTTTTCTATCTTACCAACAAGTGGGTTGTGGTTAAATTCCTTAATGAAGCCCACAAATTTAGTCCCTTTGTCAAAAAATGCAATAAGATTAGCATGATCTTATTTTTGACAAACCCATGTTGGCTTCTAGTAAAAGTCTATGGAGATTGTCAGTCACCAGATCATGGTTGTCCCAAAGGTGCTTTTCAAAAGGCAACTGGACAACTTCCCTGGTTTTTCTTTTCCTTGAAGATGTTTCTCTTCTCAGATGAGAAAAAGCTGCTTGGACGAGAAGAGAAACAACTTCAAGGAAAAAACAAAGACAATCCGTTGCCTTTTGAAAAGCACTTTGGGGTCTTCTAATACCTTTTGACTTGTATTCCCAGTCTGTCTGCTACCGTTCTGCTTCTGGAAGCCTGGGCTGTTTTGTTTCCTTTTGCGTGAACCAGAGGCAAAGAATGAATTGTTCCTGCTGCCCGGTTCCTTCCGTACCGTCGTCTGCCATCGATGGACCAATCGTTTCCTTGACTTCTCTCTTGTCTTTTACAATGTTGAAAGAACCCTTTTTTTCATTATTTTTGATACTTTCAACATTTTGACATCTTAAAAGTTGTTTAATGTTGAGAAAGACTGTTCAGGAGGGTCCCGAGCTCCTCCAAGGGCTGTGGGGCTTGCCCTGCCTCGCCATCTGGCACCCCGACTTCTTCTTCCCAGCCTTGCAAGAGAGGAGGCCGCTGATTGGGGGGGTGGGGGGTCGTTTGCTGAGCAGGTTTATCTCTCAGGAGCAAAGTGCCGTCCAGGGACCAGCCCAGGGGGGGTCGCTCAGCTTTTTATTGGTTCATTTTGCTAAATTTAGAGTGTGCTCAGACCATTCTGTGCAGCTTACCCTTTAAATTGAAAAATACCACGCAAAACAGTGTTTTAAAACATAAAATTGTAAAACCATTAAAAAAAAATCATTTTAGCTAAGGGCAACCCTGGAGTCCAGACTTTCATGCAGCTATGCCAGTTGTGCTGGCGTGTGTTTTTGTAATCACCTTGACCGGCCACGTAGTTTTGTAGGGCAGAACGTAGGAGCCTGCTAATGTCTTTCAGGAGCTTTCAGTGAATGACATCGTCCTTCACCCAAGCAATGGCTCCACAGATGCAGGATTTAAATCGGTGGGGGAGATGTCTGTGGTGGGGGAGGAGAGACAGAAGTCAGGAAGGTGATGCAAATACAGGCTACGTGTGAGACGGAGCACAAGCACCTTATCAGTTAACAATTATGACACATTAAAAACCCTTTGTGTCCCCTGAGACCTTCAGAGATGGCCCAGAACCTCTTGATGGGTAAGAAGTGCAGATACCCCGCCCCCAATAATGCCGTCAAAATCTTGTTTTTCCGAAACGATTGCTCTGCCACGAAGCGTCACAGAATTGCTGATATCGCTCTCTCCTTGTTTTGAGATGTCATTGTAAGACCTGTGGGTGGATAAAGTCTTGAAAATGCTGGGCGACCGATGGGCTGTTTGTTGCGTCACTTGCAGTGTGGCTCAGAGGGCTGCCTTGTTCCTGAGGTCAAAGGACCCCAGAGTCGGCTTGGCCAGCCTATGCTTCTCCTGACGGTGCCCCACGCCAGAGAAGGGCAAAAGCTTCCGGTTCAAAGGACGAATATTGGAGTGGAGCTGTGACTCCACCTGCATTTCCAGAGTACAAAGGAGATGGCCAGGCTGGGGGGGTGGGGGGTGGTTGGGGCGGCAGGGAAGGCAGCTTTATGTAGCTATTTCTTTCGGGTGCTTTTAGGCTGCTCCAGTCAAAAAAAACAACCCCAAACAGCCTGAAAACACGGAGTGCAGGAAGAGCGCTCCTTTGGAGGGATGGCCATCCACGCAGAGGAGAAAAGGTCGTCCAGAGCCTAAAAGCAGCCAAGTCTCAAAGACGCAGCAGCCAAAACAATCCGTCAGGCGAGCTCATTGACTTGCAAGATGCATCTCAATCGTATCATTTTTGCTGCTCTTTTTTTTTAATGTTAGTGTCACAAAATAACTTTTAAGGTCAGTGGGAGATTTTGGCTCTGGATGCAAGAGTGAGGTGGGAGCGATTGGAGGGAGGGACATAACCTGGGCGAAGCTTGGGTGGCAGCCGAAAACGTTGTGTTGATACTGGAGGATCCGGCCAGGAAAGGAAACGGCAGTGTTTGGGCTCCATTGTTTAGCGTCCGAGGGCAAACAAAGGCAGGCCAGCCACTGCCATTTGACCGTTCAGGTTTCATGGGTAGGAGAGGCCTATGACAGGCCTTTGCAGGCGGGCAGGCAGCGGGGAACGGCTCTGGGCAGAGATTGATCCTCAGAGGGGCTGGAGTGGCTCCCGCCTGCTCCCACCTGGCCTCTGCTGCTTGGGCTGAGGTTGGGGAGGGGCTCCTGGAGTTGAGAGGGCAAGCTCGGCCACCAGTGGCCTGGGTGCTTTTGAGGAAGGGCGTATGATCGATACCTTGTACGTGGCCCAGAGTCCTTTGGGATTTGGGCAGGTAATGCACCTGATGCACAAACAAGCAAAACAGTCCCTCTGATTGACAACCCCGGGTGTCTTTGCCCCTTTTGCCCAGCAACCTTCTCCTGCTTCCTCTGCCATCTGGGCAAAAGACTCCGCAGATGATCAGCAGCTCCTCTGGGTCCCTTCTTCTCGGAGAACGTGCTGGTTTGGCCCAAAGGTCCTCTGTGGCTGCTGCTGGCTTTGGGGAGAAACCCCACCCGCTTCCTGTGGCTTGTGGAGCAGCCTTCCCCTTCCTGGGGGTTCAACTTCCCCCTGCTAGCTATGATAATAGGATAGAATATATGTCAGATTTTTTGCTGATTCCTCCCAGGCGCTGCCTTTGGGGCAGAAATGTGATAACATCTGCAGTACCTTCCATTCAAAGGGTTTGGTTTCACTTTCCCCTGGCTGGCCTCGCCTCGCCTCGCCTCCTGGGAAAAGGGTGGCTCTTGCTGAGGGGAAAAACTAGAGAACGATTAGCCTGACCTCAGTCCCTGAGAAAATCCCGGAAAAGAGAATCAAGCAGCAGATTTGTGAACACCTAGAAATGAATCAAGTAATAACCTATAAGCCAGCATTGTTAGAAACAGATCGTGCAAGACAAATTTTATTGCCTTCTTTGAGAAAGTGACTAAATTAGTGGATCGGTGTAATACACTTGCACTTAACATAACCCTACATCTTGATAAGATACAACAATGTGGGATAGACAGCATGGCACCAGACGGATTCGCAGTTGGCTCAGTGGAACCACTTCTACATAGAGGGAAGCGTGCAGTGGGGCATCCCAGGGTTACGTCTTGGGCTCCTCAGCATCTTTACAAATAATTTAGGCAAGGGAGGGGAACTCATCCAATTCTCAGTTTGACACCAAACCAGAGGGAAATTACCAACACTTTAGAAGATAGACTTCTTATTCAGAAGCACCTTGACAGACTTGAACATTGTTGGTCCCTGTCCAACAAGATGTAGTTCACTGTTGCAAGTAAGATGCTGCACGTAGCCAGGAAAAACCAATTGCACAGCTATAGGAAAGGCCGTCCCTGGATCAGCAATAGTAACCATGATTGAGATATAGATGCCCTATTGAATAACCACTTAAGTTTGAGCCAGCTGCCCCAAATGCCAATATAGTTCTAGGATGCATCAACAAAGGGTCAGCATCAACATGGTGGTAGCATTGCTTTACACTAGTAAGACCGCATTTGGAATATTGGGGTTCTAGTTCTGGTCATAAAATTACAAAAAAGATGCTGGGATTCTAGAAAGAGTGAGAAGAGCAGTAAAGAGGTTAAATTGTACAATGAACAGTTGAAGGAACTAGGTATGCCTTGTCTAACAAAGAAACGGATGAGGGGTGATACGATAACAGTCTTTCCAATATTTGGGAGGCTGCCACAAAGAGGAGGAGGAATCAGTCTGTTTTCCAAAGAAGGCAAGACAAGAAGCAACAGGTGGAAGCTTATCAAGGAGAGAACCAACTTAGAATCAAATTTCATAACAGTGAGAACAATTAACCAGTGAAACTGCTTTTGCCTTCAGACGCTGTGGGTGCTTCACCACTGGAGGCTTTTAAAAAGAGACTAGACAGCCCCTTGTCTGGAATGGACCCCTGCTTAAGCAACAGGTTAAACTAGATGATCTCCAAGATCCCTTCCAACTCTGTTATGCTGTGTTCCATGTCTTCACACAAGTGAGCCATTGCTCTGTTTTGACATCCCACCTGTGATCTGTCAGGCGTTTGTGAAGAGGATTGGCAGCAGGAGATGGCTGTGGCTTCTGAGAGAGCCAGGATTGTGGAGCTGAACCCTTGAGAGCCTTTCTTCCCAAATTGTTTGGCTTTTTCTCATCTGTGAAGAACTTTGCAGAAGTACTCAATAATGTATCTTTAGCTTTTGACCAAGTGATACGTCTATAACATCTGGAAGTGTGGAAAGCAGGACGTGTGAAACTATGGTGAAGTGGGAGGGGGTGGGTGTTGCTGGATCTCTAGAGAGGTGGAGGGATAGTATCATAATATGTAGCATAATAAAGTAATATAGAACAGAGAATTGACCTATGCTTGGGCGGAGGGCGGGGGGGGGGAATGCTTGTGCAGGAAATCCAGTCTGTGCCCTGGACTTTCTGGGTGGGCTTTGGCATTGAGACTGTGACATCCATCCGAAAGGGGTAGAACTAGATTCCTGTTGATGTTATGTGACTGAGCTTTTTTTGGATTTCACTGCATTGAGTCCTTTCTCCATATGTGAAATATGTTCCACAAACACCTTTAAATTCCAACATCAAATCTCGTGTTAATTTCCCAAGTTTCCTTGATTAGTCAGTTGAGTCCTTTGATGCAGGATCTGTTAATGTTTGTTTGCAGCCTGCAGGTTAAAGCTTAAATGCTGGAGGGAGAAGATGTTGGCCAGCAGCTCCCACAGAGGCTTATTGGCTGCATGGTTTGATGGCAGAATGTTGGATTTAGACTCAGGAGACCTGGATTCAGACTCCTCCAGAGCTATGAAGTTCACCTGAGACAGAATCTCCCCCATATTCTTTAAAAAAACCCTCTCAGACTGTTCAAGGATGAAATTAGCAGCCAGGGAAAGTGTGTCCTATCCCGAGTCCTTAGTCAGATAAAAGTTTTGGCAAAGATTTATAATAGGACTCATTTGCCTTCTTCCCTCTCCCCACCTGCTCAGCAATTCCAGAAGGAACAAGTTGACCCCCTTCAATTAAAGCTGCAGCAAGTCAACGGGCTCGGACAAGGGCTTGTCCAGAGTGCGGGCAAGAACTGTGACGTCCAGGGCTTGGAGCATGACATGGAAGAGATCAGCACCCGATGGAACACCCTCAACAAAAAGGTAAGCGTTGCGCAGGCACCACGGTCTGGACTGACCTCCAAATGCTGCTGAGTTCCCTGGTGGAAAAGTTGGGAAATAGCCTGTGGATGGTCCCCTGGGATGGAGTGGAAGAGTTTGCAGCGCAGGACCTGCCCAGAGCCCTCGTCTCTGTCGCTCTCTGTGCTACGAACTCAGTGTTTGAAGGGCCCATTTGCCAACGGAAGAGGCCCTGACCATAAACGCTGACCGATCCTGAGCAGGAGCTGAGAACTGAGCCTCCGTTTCTCTGCTGAGAACCCACTGTCAGATCCACCACCAATTGTAGTTTTTTTCCCCCCTTGTTTCATTTTTACTTGATTTTTAATGGGCTTGTTCGCAATTCTAGTCAGCGACCATAATAACAATATCCGTTCCTTTCTCTGCTTGGCTGCATCCCTGTTCTAGCTACTGGTCATACTAGAAAACGGGGGTAGCAAACATGTCCACCCCCTGTGCCCCCTCCAGCCAACCCCCTGGGTGCAATTCTGACCTCTGTCTGGAAGAGGCTGTTTCAAAAACAGGAGCCCCCAATGTGTACAGTGGGGAAGGGGTGGTGGTGTTGCCAAGCAAGAAAGAGAAAGGAGGAGAGGGGTGACTTAACAAGGAAGATGTGAACCCAGGAGATCCTATTGACTGGGACGCCAAAGGGAAAGGCTCTCCCGCCTCTCAAGGGGGGCAGGAGGACGAAAGGAGCTTAACTTCTGCAACTGCTCTTGGCCGAAAGAGGCCCCGGCTAGCAGGGGCAGCTCCTCGAGCGATGGGTGTGCCTGCGCTGTCCCCACGCAGGTGGCCCAGAGGATTGCCCAGCTGCAGGAAGCCCTGCTCCACTGTGGGAAGTTCCAGGACGCCCTGGAGCCTCTGCTCAGCTGGCTGGCTGACACCGAGGAGCTCATCTCCAACCAGAAGCCCCCCTCGGCTGAATACAAAGTGGTGAAGGCTCAGATCCAGGAGCAGAAGGTGAGTAGAAATGGCGGGGGAGGGAGGAGGAGGAGGAGGAGGGGGCCCCCAGATGGGAGCAGATCCAAAGCAAGGCAGCCACCGTGCTGGGGGGGGAACAGGAACCCGCCCTTGGCATCCGCATTGCTTGCAGCTGGGAGAGTTGGCAAAAGGGGAATTGGGTCAATAATGAGCAGGATTTTAAAAGATACAACATGTAAATCAATGAAGTGGGTGAGATAAAATACCGACCTAGCAAGGAGTTTCTATAATAAAAGTATAACATGAGCTACTATGAGTTGTGCAAGTGGGAGAAAGTGGTAAATGCTCCTTCTTCTCTGGACCTTCTGCAAAGTTGCTGCAGCGTCTCCTGGACGACCGGAAAGCCACTGTTGACATGATCCAAGCCGAAGGCGACAGAATCGCCCGGTCAGCTGAGCCAGCAGACAGGGAGAAAATCGTCGGCCAGCTGACAAGCCTGGGAAGCCACTGGGCTAGCCTTCTCAGCAAAGCCTCAGCCAGGTAAGCCAAGAGTGGAAACGCCAGACACCCGTCGGTTGTGCCTCGCTCTGCCATCACCCTGTGGCAGGGCACATGGATTTTATGTTTCTCTGCCTTTCCTTAACTCAAGACCTCTGCACTTGGGGCAAGGATGCCGTGAAACGGTTCTTTTAATCCTGAGGTTCATCAGAATTGCCGTGGATTTCTTGGCCAGTCTTCTTCCCACGCTGTGAAATGTTGCAGCTGCGTGTCGCAAGTGAGGCTGAAATCTGCTCTTTTAAAACAGTTTTTCTGGTTTACTTCAGTGAGACTGTGGATTTCGACCTGCGGGGACATCTTTCCTGCGGCTCAGATTTTGCCATCTTGCTTTGCTTCTACTTCCTTTGGCATGGAGGGCAGAATCTTTCCCCGGAATAGGATGCTATGTCAAACATAAAATGCTTCTTCCTTGTTAGGTGAAACCAGGGCACAGAGATTCACCTAGAAAGCAAAGCTAGGCAGAGAAGAGTGAAGGAAGCCCACTCCGTTTAGAGAACTCCCACCTTTCTTCTCTCCCTTCCTAGAAAGGGAGATATAAAGCTCCCAGTGCAGCTCTGGTGTGTAGAAGACCTGGAGGATCCACAAGATTTACCAAGGACCTCAGAGATCCACTCTGTGCAATAGCTGCAGAAAGGGCCCTTCAGCTGAGCCTGCCAACCGGGTCCCCTCCTTGCACGATTTAAGCCGTGTGCAGTATAAGTTTAGTTACATCTGTCTTTCCATTTAGTTCACTCAAAAGGCTGGACTTTTGCATAATATACCTGTGATCCTGCCACAAGCAGAAAGCAGGACACCAGACAAGTTGGTACTAAAACAGGAGACAGCTGTAAATTGTTGCTCCAGCCGAAAAGGACAATCTCTCTGCTTTACATTGTGTGCGAGAAGCTGCACCTTGATTTTGCTCTGAGTAGCTCTTGCATTTCTCAGCAGTCTCTGGCTTCTTCTTTAGCTTTTCTACAATGACCCTGTTTGTTCTTGGAAATACATGCTTGCATTTCCTTGCCGACATGCCAGCCAAGAGTCCTGATAGTATTGACCTATAAAGTAATGTTATGGGCTGATGGAGGCATAAAGGATAAAATCTTTCAGGAATTTGAAACCGCGATTGCTAAGAATCCTGCCCTGTGGCAGGTGCTGTGATGCGGCCATGAAGCATAAGGACAGGGTGTCTGAGCAACTCTGGAGCACTTTAAGGATGAAAATAATTGAGCACATCCTACTAAGACTTATACTGTAGTGAGCAGGAGGGTGCTGGCCTAGAAATTGTGTGTGTGTGTGTGTGTGTGTGTGAAAGAGAGAGAGAGTGAGTGAATGAGTGAGTGAATGAGTGAATGAATGCAGTCCTGCCTTGGGCATGAAAGCCAGGTGGGTGACTTTGGGACAGTTCTACGCAAAACGTAGTCACTGAACCGATAGTAACACCAGTTGAATCCCACCCCCGGGCAGCAGTGATGGGGGTTGTGGGCTTTTGCTGAAAGGCAAGGGAGAACAGAGCTTGATGGGGGTGGTTTCAAAGCCCGAACAAGCCCAGAGTGTGGCAGCAGGTGCTGTGTGATGCTTCCAGAGGTGGTGCTCAAGTATTGCACCAGCGCTTAGTGGTTTCTGGCTCAGTGTCATTTGCCACAGGAAGCCTTTTGGGGCTTCAGCCCAGGTGACCTGAGGACCAGCTCCAGCCGCATCGTCAACCTCACCTCCTTCCCGTTCCAATGGGATTCCTCTCTGCCAGTCTGCTTCTGCGCTGTTTCTGAATGGGGCCCAGGCATCCTCCGGAATAATTTGCTGCTCAGCCTGAAGCCGGCCCCTTCCTTGTGACAGTTCCGGAGAAGCTGAGAAATGCTTCTTTCTGCCAGGGATTTTAGAGATTTCGGGCAAGCTCTGCTCTCAACCATGTCCTCAAGCGAATCCGGCCTCCCTCCAAATATTCCCCATTCAGAAATCAAGCCCTTAAGGGCAAGGCAGGAGGGCTGCACGTGCTCTGCTGGTAGAAACCCACTGAGGAGAGCCAGGCAGGGCATCCCTGGCTGGAGGGGAGTTTTCAGCAAGCCCATCAGAAGCTGCCCTTCCCCATGATTTGCCAACCCTGAACCCAGAGCTGATCAATTTCACTGGTTAGAGAGTCTGTCACACCATGAATTTTTTTCACTCAATCCCCTCCCTCCTCCCCCAGGGCCCTCCACACGCAAAGGACTTTAAAATGTTGGCCACTTATGTTGCCTCTGGGAGCTGGGGATTTGAATCCAGTCCCTCTGGAGGACGCTAGATTATGGATGACAGATTCCCGTTCACCTAATTGCTCTGTGTGTGCCCTTTGGGGTCATTTTTCCAACTCCGCGGCACCGATTTCTGGAGAGGCCAAGCAAACAGAGGTGGAACTTCATGTCACAGAACTATGTCAAGGTTACAACACTAGTAGTTTTATTTTCACGGAGGTAGAATTTGCTTCTTTCGTAGCTCCCTGCACTACTCCAGTTTGCAGTTACCCAACGCAGTGGACCCTTAATTTGAACGGCTTCTGTTAACCCAGGTTTCTTTGCAAGTCTTTGGAGTTTTCACCTCCCGGATAATTTTGCTGCCTTCCTCCAACTCTGCAGTTTCATAACTAACCGCTAACACTGATAATTCCTCACAGTGATCTACCCTCTTTCTGGGACAGTTTCCTCAGGAACCCCGTAGTTTGCTTCCCTCTAATATCAGTTCCCACACTCCATTTCCTGCTCTATAGCCACTTACTGCCCCTTGTCCTACAATTGTTATTATTTATTTATTTTGTCCCTTGGCTGTTCATGTCTATTCTCTTGGCCGGGTTGCACCACTGAAAGGACTCCAGAGGACAGAGCAGCAAAACGTGTTGCTCCGTGGCTGAACATAGATCTGGAAGGTGTGGCCCCTGGGTGTTTCCCTTCCTTTGGTGCCCACCAGAAAGCTTGTCTCGTGCCTTTTGTGTTTTAATTCTTTTAATTGAAAGGTTCAAAATAAGAAGCTATGACTTCCAAATCACCACAATTGCCCCTGAAAAGAATAGAGCTGGGAGGGGCCTTGGAGGTCTTCTAGTCCAGCCCTCTTCTCAAGCAGGAGACCCTGTGCCATTCCGGACAGGTGGCTGTCCAGTCTCTTCTTAGAAACCTCCCGTGATGGAGCCCCCACGAGGCTTCTGGAGGCAAGTGGTTCCCCTGGTTGATTGTCCTCCCTGTGAGGAAGTTTCTCCTTCATTCCAGGTTGCTCCTCTCTTGGATGAGTTTCCATCCGTTGTTTCTTGTCCTGCCCTCTGGGGCTTTGGAGAATGATTTGACCCCCACCCTCTTCTTCTTTGTGGTAGCCCCTCAAACAGAGGAACACTGTTATCATGTGCCTCCCCCGCCCCCCCAGTCCTTCTTTTCTCTAGACCGGCCATACCCAAATCTTGCAGCCTTTTAGTCCTCAGGCCTTCAATCACCTGAGTTGCTCTTCTCTGCGCTTCTTCCAAGGTCTCAACATCTTTTATATAATGTGGTGACCAAAACCGGATGCCCTGTTCCAGGTGTGGCTTTACTAAGGATTTATGAAGTGGTACTTAATACTTCATGGGATTTTGGTTCTGTGTCTCTGTTTATACAACCAAGGATTGTATTGGCTCTTTTGGCTGCCAGTTTAGTATCATCCGCAAATTTGATGATCTCCACTTTCATCTAAGTCACTTACGAAGATATTGTAGAGTCCTGGGCCTAAGATGGAACCTTGTAAAGGAGGAGGCCTGAACTGGAAGGCCACTCACCTGCTCAGCAAACAGACATTAGAGGCAGTGGGGGGGAACCTCTGCTCAGTGAGGGTTTTGTGGCTCAACATGCAGAAACACGGTGTAGAATTAAGTAGGGAGGGAGGGCATCCACCCTCCCCGCCATCTTGTGAGAGCGGTCCTCGGACTTGCTGTGAGGGCTCCGTGTGCTCATCAACCCCCCCAGGTAGGGTATCCCTGGCTTAACTTCTCGACCTTTAATTATGCCTTCCGGGTCCAGCCTTTTAAAGTAGGCCAGGTCAGGGACGAGACACCTAAGGACGGCCTAGGACTCTTCATGATTACAGGATCCAATAATAGAGCGTTGAAAGGCTGTCAGAAGATCTTTCCTTCCTGTCTTCTGCTGTCTTGAGTTTCTTCTTGCCCTTCTTTCCAGTAACTGAATTGTTATTAACAGTTCTACCGTTCAAGATTATCTCCTTGGAGAGATAATAGCCTCACCTGCCTGTCATTTTCTAGCTCCTGCTAGTTTGGCTTTTCTTTTCCCATCTCCTAAAATTCCCAGTTGAATGCCATGAACAGGTGATGACTTTTTTATTTGTTTCATCCATACGTCATTCTTAATTCATCCTTTCCCTGAACGATAGATACCATGTTGACGTTTTTGGTCATCAGCATTTCCTTACTGAAGACCAGTGAAAGGTTTCCTTCTATTCTTCCTCTCACTTCCTTAAGAATTTCAACTTCTTCCATGGCTAATTTCTAAGGAAATGTCTGATTGTGCCTGCCGCCTCTAATTAAAGAGGAATCAGGGCTCAAACTGAAGTCCAGCTACATGTTACACAGGAGAACTGGGACAGGACCAACTAAAACAGGCCAAGGATGGGAAAGGAAGAGACCCTATAATCTACATATTAGTGGAGCTGGTTTTTGTCGGAGTTTGGGGATTTTGCAGTTTCCATCCACATCAGGGTTGCAAGAAATTCGGCCATCCATTTGCAGTATTCAATGGCCACATGATTCAAGGACCACAAAATGATGAAAGGGCTTCATGCTCCTTCCAGTTTTGGGGACTCGAATTTGGAGTAACCAGCTTGTCTTTGCATTAATTTCTTGATCAAATTTGCTAAAGTATTGATTTTAGTTGCAATCTTCCTTTCCTTTTAAGATGACCTCATATGTTTCTATGGGCTCTGGAACGTGGGAATCCACATCTGTGGCTCCCATTGTGCACTTTCTCTGAGCCGCCCCTGACAGTCACACCAACAGGCATAGAGATTTAGGCTGCTCCTCCTTCCTCCAAACAATCCAAAGGTCCTAACAACTGTGCTAGAAGAAGATTGTATTACTTCCAGCTCTGTTTATTTTCAGTGTATTTAAAATTATTCATTGTAATTTTCAGTGAGGCTCACTGGTCTCCAACCTCTTTTAAAAATAAATGCTAAAGCATTAGCTAAAAATGCTAAAGCATTTGGCCAAAGTGAGAAGAAAAATAGAGCAGCAAGACGTTCTGTTTTTCCACAATTTAATTGTTCCCCAGGTTCAGGTGTTGTGCTACAGGAGAATACCTCATGGCTTAATCTGCTTTCCTGGCCAGATTAGGGAACTGTAATGGGACATAACAGAATGCGTGGAACAGCTTTAATTGTTCATGGCTCTCAATTAGCCTCACCAGGAATCTTCCGTTGCCTCACAGACGTTGATTTCTGCACGGTTTTGTTTCCTTCCCACAGGCAGAGTCAGCTAGAGGAAATCCTGGTTTTGGCCAAGCAGTTCCACGAGACTTCCGAACCCATCTCTGAGTGGTTGTCAGTGACTGAAAAGAAACTGGCCAATTCCGAGCCCATCGGGACTCAGACTGCCAAAATCCAGCAGCAGATTGCGCGGCACAAGGTGGGCAAGTGGTTGCCAAGCAGTTCGGAAACGGTTAGGGGGGCACCAGGCACAGATTCTGCGGCTGGGAAGGGAGATTTCTGAGTGGGGCTCTGGGGGATTGTGAGAACAGACGATGCAGCGTGGTTCAAGGCCGAGAAGGCAAAAGGCCAAGGTTGGCCTTCAGTGCTTGGAGGCTCGTTTGTTTGTTTATTAAATTTTTATGCTGCCAATCTCCCCTCTAAAGTGACTCTGGGCAGCCGTTGCCCTAACAGGGTCCAGTGGAGAGCCTATCAATGTCCAGGCGAGGTGGGCCATCGGCCCTCGGTATCCTGGATGTCTGCCCAGAAAGCGTCAAAGATGGCAGGGCAGCTTATCTTCAAGCGTGTCCTGTAGTAGCCGCATGTTGCGTGTGCCTTCGTAGACATGCTGCAGCCACGTTGCCTGCTCTTCTCTCCTTCCATCACATAATCTGAGCAAGATTTCACTGGTGTGATTGGATCCCCCTCTCTCAGCCGTGGCTGGGGCTCCCCAGAAAAGTCACAGCATCGTCATTTCATCCATGCCACCTTTTCCACGGTGCCATCAAGCAGGGGGCGTGGCTTCATTTGGTCAACGGAGGCTGGTCAGGGAAGGGTCACTGAAGAGAGCAGTCAAAGCCCTCAGGAGAACCAAGGGGGGTCAACACAGCCATTGCCCCCCAGGTGGCTGTTCCGTTTCCCAGGCATGCGAGGCCCATTCACAGTGCCCATTCAGCCCTACTGTAACCCAGGCCCCCCTGCCTGTTCCTTGCACATCTGGGCCGGTCCCTCTGGGCAGTGGCAAGCTCAGCACATCTGTATCCAAGGGGCAGGATCTGTGCTTGGCTGGCTCCTTGACAAGACCATGGAGAGTTGGATCGGCTGGCCCTGTTGGTGGAGTTCCTCTTGGCTTAAGGGAAGCCCTCGGGGCCCCACCACCGGGGCTCCCCTGTCCAGCCGGGTAAGGCGTCCCTGGCCGTGGCCTCAGGAGCTCCGCCTTTTTCTCCTTTCCTAGGAAACAGTTATAAATGTTTCCATAGATACGTGCCTGTTATTTGTTAGCATTAAATACACACTGGGTTGTGATAGCTTATTCAACAAACCGTGGTTTAAAATGCTGAATTACCACCATTTGCAAAACAAGCTAGTAATCATCATTTTAAAAAGCAGTTTAAAAAAGTTGTGGTATATTCTGTCTCAATACTTACATGGATACCTGAAAAAGAAAACCCATCTTTTTTTTAATTTTTGTTATTATAGTTGTTTTGTTGAAACTATTATTTTAGTAAATGGTATTTTAGCATCTACACAATTTTCAGTCATATTCACCATTCAGTTGTGTTTTAATTTTCCCACCTTACGTTTTCCATTTATCAACCATGCATTTCTGTTTGCTTGTTTGTTTGTTTTTTTCCCTCTTTTGTTCTTCCCCTTAAACCTCCTGGATTTCCAGGCACTAGAGGAGGAGATAGACAGTCAGGCTACGGCGGTGACTCAGGTGGTCAGCATTGGCCATTCCCTGGCCTTGCTCAGCTGCCACGCTGAGCAGGCCTCCCTGGCTGAGAAGCTGGACCTGCTTGAGTCCCGGTACGCTGAGGTTTGTGACCGATGCGGCCGGAAGGCGGCCCTCCTCGATCAGGCGTTGTCCAACGCCCGGCTCTTTGGGGAGGACGAAGTGGAGGTGCTCAACTGGTTGGCCGAGGTTGAGGACAAGCTCAGCTTGGTGTCCGTCAAGGATTACAGACGAGAGGTCCTGCAGCAGCAACACTCTGGCCAGCTGGTAGTAATCCATCTTTCATGATTGTGTTTATTTTGCTTCCCTGTCCCTGTTGATTGGAACCGTTTCATTTTGCTCTCCGCCAAATCAGAGCTAGGAGGGGTGGAGGGACACAGGTTCGGGGGGGCCCATCTGCTCCCACTGGCACAGTCCTCTCGCGAGGGGGCGGGGGGGACACAGTCCCGGGGATCCGCAGGGGAGTTGCGTGGACGGTTTGGTTCTGGCCTCTCCATTGAAGGACGAAGGACGAAGCAGCAGTCTTGTTTTTCTCCCTCTGAAGAGCCTTCCTCTCACAGTCCGGCCTCTTGCCGAAGGACAGTTTGGGGCCTATTGCAGCTCTCCTTCTTTGCAGCCGTTCGTTTCTGCAGAGAAGGAAAAAGGAAAGTCTGCAGGTGGGGGTGGGAAGGGGTGACATCTGGCCCTGGTGACTGTGGCCTTGAGGGAGACAACAGTCCATGGGGAACGACCTTCTGTACATTAGAGGGTCAGGGGTATGGTGAGAATAGGAGCCCCCTGGTGAATTCAGGTGGACCTGTTACCTGGGACAGCAATAAGCCAAGGAATGGTTCTGTTAGCAGGGTGGATAGTAGAAGGATCCAACAGGCCTTCCTTCTGAAGCTCTGGCCTTGACCAGGTGGTTGTAGCTCTGCGCCCTAAGCCTTCCGTCTTGGGCTCTTCTCAGGAGACTCCCCTGTTTGGCCTGCCTTGTGGCCTGTTCAAGGCATCTGTTTTACCCTGGCTGCACCTGCTGCTCAAAGCCGCCCCCCCACACCCTCTCTCTTTCTCTCTCTCCCCCTCCCTCCCTCCCCCTCTCTCTCTTAGACACAAGTCTCTTGGGCAGACTCCATCTACCTGCAATGTGTGCTGATTCAATTTGCTTGCTCTGATGGGAGTTGTTTAGCTCTATTTGTGTACTAAAGGAACCATCTGTGAAGATAATAGAGCAAGGATAAGCAGCATTTAAAACCCCCCAGATCCCTTGCTTTGGTCCCTCACAAAGCCCTCAGATCTTTTCCAGGGAGCTTTCTGAGCGTGGCCTTTTTCCCTTCCCCCCCCCCCCCCAGGCTTTGAATGATGAGATTGTGAACCGCAAGAAGCACGTTGACCAGGCCATGAAGAACGGGCAGGCCCTCCTGAAACAAACCACAGGTAGGAGAGGGAAAGATGCCAGGCAATGGCCGCACCCGCCTTGCCTGCGCCACGCCACACCTGCACCCACCCACATTTCTCCACAACCAGGACTGTGCAGGACACAGGTGCCCAAAAGTTTGTGTGGGTGGGAGGGTGGGTGGCCAGCGGGAGGGCACCCTACTACCCTCTGGGCCAACAGTAGATGGCGTTTTTTTCCAAGCCAAACCCTTGGGGATCTCCTGCAGGGGAAGAGGTGCTGCTCATCCAAGAGAAGCTGGACGGCATCAAGACCCGCTACTCGGACATCACCGCTGCCAGCTCAAAGGCTCTCCGCACGCTGGAGCAGGCCCGGCAGCTGGCCACCAAGTTCCAGTCGACCCACGAAGAGCTGACGGGCTGGATGGGTCAGGTGGAAGAGGAGCTGAGGTCTGGGGGAGGACCCTCCCCCGCGGGCGAGCAGATCCCTCGGTTCCAGCAGAGGCAGAAGGTAAGGGGCTTTCCAGGGGAGCCGTGTCCCCGGGCCCCTGCTTCTCAGGGAGGGTGTTCCCTCGTTCTCCGCAGGAAGAGCGGCCACAATATTGCCTCTCTCCTTGCCCTGGAAAGAGCTCTGAGGCCGGATTTGGTCACTTGACCAGCAAGCCTGGCCCAGCCTGAGGGCACAATCACCGAGAGTGGCCGCCTCTCCCCCCAGGAACTAAAGAAGGAGGTGATGGAGCATCAGGTTATCCTGGACACGGTGAATGAAGTCAGCCACGCCCTCCTTGAACTGGTTCCTTGGCGAGCCCGCGAAGGGCTGGATAAGCTGGTCTCAGATGCCAACGAGCGGTACAAGGCAACCAGCGACACCATCAACCAGCGGGTGGCGGAGATAGATGCTGCCATCCAAAGGTCTCAGCAGGTAGGCTGGCAGTTCACGGCAAACCCCTGGCGATGCAGACGCCGCTCTCGGGGTGGTGTGCCCAAGCATGAGGTTTGTGCAGGTTGTTCTGCCCCACCACCTAAGCCAGTCCTCAGAAACCCCGCATTAACGCACAATCCCGGCACCAGGGACGACAGCCCGTTTGCCACACGTTTCTGTGCTTTTGAACTCCCTCCCGGTGTCTCAGGCCCGACCGGGGATCTCCTAGGGCCGGGGAACTCCTCGAGGGCTATGCAGTGTGCTGAGGACCCTGAGCAGGATTTGTCCTTTGAAGGAGGTTTTCGTGGGTTGAGGGATAAAATGCCCGGAGCGAAAGAGTTTGAACCTTTGGGCCTCACGCATTCTGAGGACAGCAGAAGACCTGCTGGGGGGAGGCAAGCAGCTTCCAGTCTCTCCCACAATAAAAGTTGGGTCTCTTGTGGACGGATCGTTCGGCCATTATATGACTGGGGGCCCTGTTGCTTTTTCCCCTTCCATAAGGTTTGCCCCAGCTGCTTTCCTGGCATGCAGCACCAACCAGGCTGGAGTTCACTTGCCCTCCCGCAGCACTGCCTTTACTACCCCCTAGTGCTCCCGATGCCCGGCCTCTTTAAGAGGTCCCAGAGCGGGGGGAGGTCATCTCCCTGTACCTCTCAGCAGGTCCTTAACCGCTCCATGCCATTTCCTGAGCTTGCAGTTCCACCCAATGCATGTGGGCGTTCAGGAAACATTAAGGAGTGGGTGAGCGCCATTGCTGCCACCTGAACTCAAAGAGGGATTTCCTGAAGAGGTATTGTTCGTTTAAGGAAAGGCTGGCAGGTACCAAGAGGGTGCAGCATTCAAGTTGAAGCACCTTTGCTTTCCCCAGCCCAGATCCGGTGTACTTGGCGCGTGCAGCTTTGTTGATGCTGCATCATCGCCGCCTTTCACCAGCGAGTTTCCCATGCTAACTCGGCTGTGCTCTCTTCTCTGACAGTACGAGCAGGCAGCCGATGCGGAACTCGCCTGGGTTGCTGAGACCAGGCGGAAGCTGTTGGCGCTTGGCCCAGTCAGGCTGGAGCAGGACCAGACCACTGCCCAGCTGCAGGTGCAGAAGGTACGCAACGGGGAAGGGATGGCAGCCTTCCTGGATTGGAAGAGCAGAGTTCGGCTGCTGGAGGCCAAGGGAAGTCCAGGGGGAGAGCAGAGGGGGGGGCTGGGTGAAGGAAGAGGGACGGCAGAGCGGGATGTTTCCCAGGCAGCGGAGAAGAACTGCGGGGATTTGCAACCCTCGAGAGGTCCATTGGGCCCCGTTGTGTGGGAAACGCAACGTGCATTTTAATGACAACAATCATGGACAGGGTGTCTTTAGCTAGCCAGGGGCACCGAGGAAGCAGGGCAGACAGGAGGAGCGTGCCGGGTGGAGGGAGGCCCAGCCATGGCTTGGGCTTTAGAGTTCAGCTCTGCTGCCGTGGTTTTCTTTCATGCAGGCCTTCTCCGTCGACATCATCCGTCACAAAGACTCTGTGGATGAATTGCTCAGCCAGCGAACGGAGATTCTGGGAACTTGTGGAGAGGAGCAGAAAGTCATGCTGCAGGTAGACCTCGGGGCCTCGGAAACGCTGCGGGGCGGTTGGGAAATCCACGCTTTGGAGGATGGAGGCCCATTGGCCTGCCCCCAACTCTGCCCTTCTTCCTCAGGAGAAGACCGAGTCTCTTCTGGAGCAGTACGAGGAGACCAGCCACCTCCACTCTGAACGCTACGCCCGCCTGGAACGGGCCCAGGTCCTGGTCAACCAGTTCTGGGAGACCTACGAAGAGCTTAGTCCTTGGCTTGAGGAGACCCAGGTGCTGATTGGGCAGCTGCCGCCTCCAGCAATCGACCATGAGCACCTCAAGCAGCAGCAGGAAGATATGAGGGTAACTGGGCCTAAGGGGGTGTCCGTGCGCCGTCGGGAAATGCCGAGTTGAGTCTGCATGGCTGCGAAAGGGACCCCTGGTTACATTGGTTTGAGTGGGGCTGTGAAACAACCCCCTCCTGAGCAGAGGCCTTTGAGTGGTTCTGCTGGGTGGGAAGTGACACCAGGATCTGGCAAGCCAGCCTGTATGGTGATGGGACGCAGTTGCCCAGAGAAGCAGGAGGTTGCCCGGGCAACAAGCGGGGAAGAAGGCTCCGCTGGCTGACTTGAGGCTTGCTCGTTGGGTTCGCTGGCCGGGCCTGCTGGAGGGTACCAGCCTGGGGCCTCGGATCAGCTGGGCATTGTGATGAACTCAAACGTGGTCTGCACTGTATGAATGTATGGCCTGAGCCAAACCCTGGCAGATTCTGGGACTAAAACGAAGAATAACTAGGGCACCAATATGGATGTTGTGCTTAAAGAGGGAGAGAACGGAGGCCCCGGTTTTTTTGCTGAACTTGCATGTCCATATTGTCCGCAATAGACGTGTATGCTGGGCTTTCCAGTTTGCTCAGTAATTCTCGACTGAAGTTGTGACAGTTTCTGAAACTCAGAGCAAATAATTGACTATATATAGCAATGCTTTATTTTCCAGAGCCAGTACATACTTTGGCCGGCCGTTAAGTGTTTCCTCTCGTGCTCCTGGGGTCATTGCATCCCAAGGTTGATTTTTTTCTATACTAGATATTTTTTTCTTGGTAGCAACTGCGGGAATCAATTGCCGAACACAAGCCCCACATTGACAAGCTGCTGAAAATTGGCCCTCAACTGACGGAGCTGAACCCTGAGGAGGGGGCAATGGTGCAGGGGAAGTACTTTGCCGCAGAAGCCGCCTACTCCCACATCAAGGAAGAGGTCCACCAGCGGGCTCTGGCCCTCGATGAGGCCATCTCCCAGTCCACACAGGTTTGGGAACACGTCCGGGGCAGGATCTGATGGGAGGGGGAACGTGGGGGCTCCCGAGGGGGAGAGGTAGAATCAAGGGAGCCTCTTTGGGGGAGCCCGCACCCTTCGCCCCAGGGCTGCACTTGCCGAAGGTGCTGCTTGCGGTCAGATGAAGCAGCGGGGGTGGGAGGAGTGCTTGGCCTTAGGTGGGCAGCCCCTCCCCCACCATTGGCTGCCAGAGTAGGCCCCTAGGGCAGCCTCTGCCGGGCAGCTCTTTGCAGCCAAACCGCCCACCGTGCCAAGTAACACCCGTGCTTTGGAAGGCAAATGGGCAGAGAAGGGAGCCGGACCGGAAGGAGGCATCGGGTAGGGGAAGCCGCAGGCAGTCGGGTTCCAGCAGAAGCACCTCTGGGCTTGGGCAGGAAGTTCTGGCTTCCTTCCTGGGAGTAGGAGCAGCCGGGTATGGAAGCCGCCTTAGGGGACATGGAGTCAGAGGGCTAGAAGGCCCCTTCTCGGAGGTCTTGGTGGAGGCAAGGGAGGTTTGGCAAACAAATTCTATTCTGAATAGAAACAGAGGCGTGGGGGTGGTGCAGATTTTTAAAATCAGATTTATTTAATTTCCTTTTGGGCACTTCAGTGTTTTGGATACATGCAAGAAACCCCATTTGTTGTCCCTTCATGTCAACTTGTCTTGTTAGTTGATAATGCTGTTACTTTGGGTTTTGTTCTGTGTCACATCTTTGAAAGTCGTTCTAGGATATGTATTTTTATATTATTTTAGTCATTTCTGCTCCTTTCAGTTTACCCTCACATTAACGCTGAGTTTTTCCTCCCCCCCCCCCCTCATCACCCTCCCCCTGTGGAATGTCTCCCCCGTTGTCTCTCTCGGTGCCCATTTACCGCCTTCCCTGCGTGCTCGTCACCATTCATTGTTGTGTTGACTCCACCATGACAGATTGCAGAGGTAAGGATCCCCTCATCGCACTTCCTGCCCTCTGAATTAGCCCCCAAAAACCTTCATGGGAAGATGTTCCTCTTTCCCTCCTGGAAGCCCCTCTAGAATTCCGTCCCGCCAGCTCGAGGACAGCAAAAAACAACAACAACAACCAGAGTCCAGGAATAGGGAGCCTTCAGGGTGAACGCTGAGCTAGAGGTGTGAAAAACTCCCCAGCTGCCTAGATTAGGTGTGTCATCTGCCGCTGCTGCCCCTGGTTTGGAGACAACGACAGGACCACCTTACTGACACACACACACACACACACTCACACACTCACACACACACCCTCCTCGAAGAGACCGTGAGTCCTGGAGAAGGCAAAGGTGTCAGGGAACAAAATGCTCGCCTGTCTCGCTGGCGCTTCCGTTGAAGCCAAAGTTTCCTTTCTCTGCCTTGAGCGCCCCCAGCCCCCCATCCACGGAGAGCTCCCTAGAGAAGCCAGAGCGTGCCCGCCCTCTGCCATAATCCTGCCCAGCAACAGATTAGCTTAACGGGGGGTTACTGTACTCAATTCTGGAGTGGGGAAGGAAGGCCCAAATATTTGGTTCCTCTCAGTACATCTCCTTTTCAACACGGCTGAAGTGGTTGGCTTCCAGGCCCCCTCGCTGCTCCCTGTCCCAGGGTGGGTGGCCTTGGAATTCAGGCCGGCCACAGGAACCATCAGCAGTGGGGCTTCGGAGGGCAGGTGCCCCTTCAGGCCTGAGTGGGTTGAATGCTCCTCCTCACAGAAGGGAAATGGGTTTGATTAGGAAAAGACCCGAGCAGGGGCACACACTTGCCATCCAGAGCTTAGAGGTTTGGGAGTCGCTGACATAGTTCTTGGCTGGGCTTTCGTTCTCGTTTTAATTCCCTAACTTATATCCATAATACATTCAGGCCTTCAAGAGCAGGACAGTGGTTCCTTCCCAGATTCCTAGCAGATCATAAGTGTGCGTGTGTGTGTGTGTAAAACAGAGAGAGTGGGCAAGAGACCACGCTTGGCATAACCAATGCCATGAAGTACTTGAATTCACAATTTGCTCTTAGTCACAGAACCAGTTTTGCAAAAAACTGTGTCTTGGAATCAGTCATTCCCTAAAATATCTGACGTTCCGGAAGAATTTGCCAAGATGGTGCTTAGAGAAGAAGAGCATGGGAACTAAGGAGGACCAGTCAAAGCAGCTAAGATGCCAACGTGCCCCTTTGCACAAGGGCCACCCTCACTGTGGCCATTCCTTCCCTTCAGTTCCATGACAAGATCGAGCCGATGCTGGAGACGCTGGAGAGCCTCTCCTCCCGCCTGCGCATGCCTCCCTTGATCCCAGCCGAGGTGGAAAAGATCCGTGAGTGCATTGGGGACAACAAAAATGCCACGCTGGAGCTGGAGAAGCTGCAGCCATCCTTCGAAGGTCTGAAGCGCCGGGGAGAGGAGCTGATCAGGCGATCCCAAGGAGCAGACCGGGACCTAGCAGCCAAAAGTAAGGCCCTGGAACCGCTTGAAGCGCAGGGCGGGCTCGTGGCCTCTCTGCCTTGGGCTGGCCCGAGATGCAGAGAGACACATGTTTCCTGGCACAGAACGTGCGGTTTTTTTTCCCCTGGGGGTTTGTGGGGGGTTTAATCCTCCCTGCTCTGTTTCAGACATCCAGGATAAATTGGATCAGATGGTATTTTTCTGGGAAGACATCAAAGCTCGGGCCGAGGAGCGTGAGATCAAGTTCCTTGACGTCCTGGAGCTGGCAGAAAAGTTCTGGTACGACATGGCTGCCCTCCTAACCACCATCCGGGACACCCAAGACATTGTCCATGACCTGGAAAGTCCTGGGATTGATCCATCGATCATCAAACAGCAGATCGAAGCAGCCGAGGTAGGAAGGCCGAAGAAATTCCGTCCTTTCCCACCCATTGTGCCTAACTTGAGTTCTTCCAGCAGGCCGTGGTGGCCACGGGAGGGAAATGTAGGCTTGGCAGAAGGTTTATGAAGGGATGGATGCCTCTTCATTCAGAACAATCAGTGGAACCGTATTTGGTGGGTCCTCCTGGAAAGACAGACGTTGTTCCGGTTAGCTTCCTGTTTCAATAGGCGGTGACCTCTTTTCTAAGAATAAACTGTAGAATCTTTCTTCCATATAACAGGTTTAAAATAACGACCCACAGAGTGAAAATGACTTGGTAAAAAAACCTGAAAATATCCCATTCTTTGATGTATTTACCCATTTGGGTGCTACCTTGTATTGTTTTTTCCTATAGCAAAGGTATTTATTGCTCCACAAGCATCACACTCCAGAGTTAAGTCTAATTGTCGACACAATTTCAGAAACACCGTTGCTGATACGTGTGAGTTGCTCTAGGAGCCAAATTGTAGTCATCTGTTTCTTGATCCTCCCCTGCAGACCATCAAGGAAGAGACAGACGGTTTGCATGAAGAACTGGAATTCATCCGAATCCTCGGGGCCGATCTGATTTTTGCCTGTGGGGAGACGGAGAAGCCAGAGGTTAAGAAAAGCATTGATGAGGTAGCTAACAGTCACTTCAGACTTGGGTATTGGAGTGGGGAGAGTGAGGCCCAATGGGCACCTGTGGAGGACTCCTCCCAATCCGCCTAGAGGGAGGAGGGGCCTGGCGGTCAGAGGTCCAGAGATGCTCTCCACTGACCTGGGGCCCCTTTGCCCCAGTGCCCTGTCACCAGCACCCACCCTGGCAAATTGTGCCGGAGCTGTGCATTTCCTCCTGTCCTTGCAGATGAACAGTGCCTGGGAGCAGCTGAACAGAACCTGGAAGGAGAGGCTGGAGAAGCTGGAGGAGGCCATGCAGAGCGCAGTGCAGTATCAGGATAACCTGCAGGTGAGGCCCGAGGGACTGAAAGGAGCAGCAGCCTCTCTGGGCACCCTTTGGACCTCTTGGCCTTAGGATGTTTCCTGGCAGGGTCAGGGATTTGGAGGGCTAAGGCAGGAGGCGATGCAGAGACCTCGATTACAGAGGCCCAGGCCTCCTGGGTCATTCTCACACCAAGGACCAGGCCAGTGACACGGAGCAACTGCTGCTGGATTTGAGTGCCCGTTTTCTGGGCTTTGAGGGGCGAGAGGGGGTTACGGAGGTCCCGAGCGCACCCATTTTAGTTTTAGTGTGCCGGGAAGAGCCCAGCAATTCTGCACTTGAAATCCAGCCATTTTGCTGCCGAGTTTCAGGAGCAAGAACTTTGGCTGCTTTTGGGGTGGTGGAAGATGAGTAAATTTCATGGACTGAGGATTGCCCATCCCTCTCCACCTAACGGGAAGCCAAGGGATGGGGGAAGGGGGCAGAGGTTAACTTCCTCTCTGGGACCGAGTAAAACCTGTAATGTCTTGTGCTGAAGAACCGATGTCCTGGCTGGGGCAACAAGTAGCCTCGTTAGGCTGGAAGGAGACAAGCCTTAAGCATTGGGGCCTCTGTGCAGAGACCCGGGAGGGGTGGATCCCAGAACAGCCGGGATTGGCAGGGTGGAGGTTAACTGGCTTCTCCTTCATTTGTGTTCACGTTCTTCTTTCAGGCCATGTTTGACTGGCTAGATAACACAGTGATTAAACTGTGCAACATGTCCCCGGTGGGCACAGACCTCAACACTGTCAAAGAGCAACTGAATGAGATGAAGGTGTGTGGGCCGAGCAGGACCTTTCTCCAATCCTTGAGGCATCTGTGGCGATAGCAGGAGCTGTCACGTTCTACGTCATCCTCGTTTTGTGTTCTCTGCAGGAGTTCAAAACGGAAGTGTACCAGCAGCAAATAGAGATGGAGAAGCTGAATCACCAGGGAGAACTTTTGCTCAAAAAAGCCACAGACGAGACCGACCGAGACATCATCAGGGAGCCCCTGACGGAACTGAAGCATCTTTGGGAGAATCTGGGCGAAAAAATAGCTCATCGACAGGTATGGCAAAGCTCAGGTATGGCGCAGACCTGGAGGGACGAGTGGGTGAGGTAGCTCCTACTGTTTAGGATCTGGTTCCAGAAGAAAGAGCTCCTCCCGGGCATGTCCTAGTCCTCACCTGACGGCAAAGAGGTCCTGACTAATTTACAACGGATGGAAATTACCAGGGAGGCCCGTGGGCTAGAAGTGTCATGCGTGGGCCACGCCTGTCCCGGCTCCACAAAGGCAAAAAAATGTCGTGATGCCTAATGATATGTCACGTACATAATCGAGTTTGACACCCATGGTCTGGAACAAAACTTTTCCAGCCTTGGCCATTTTTAGATATGTGAACTTCAATTCCCAGCCGGCAGAATTTTGGGAGCTGAAATCCGCACATCTTAAAGATGCTGAAGCTGAGAGAGGCTGGTCTGGAGGCTTGCATTTAAAACATGAAATATTTTTAAAATATTTTAAAATCTTTATACTTTCCTTTCCTTTTCTGAGCAGTGACATTGTTTTCTATCATCAATTAGCCAGTTGTTGGCTTTCTTTCTGTTTGGTTTTTCAGCCTGACTTTTGCATTTTGGTGGTGTGCTACTCTTAACTTTACAAGTTTCTTAGTTTTGTAGTTGTATTGTTAAAAAAAAATCATAGTGAGTCTACTTGAGTAGCACTTGTTGGAGGGGAAAGCTAATAAGATGCACTGAATGTTAAAACAATCCTTTATCTATTCTCTTCCTCCTCTCCATTAAACAGCACAAACTGGAGGGATCTCTCTTGGCCCTTGGCCAGTTCCAGCATGCCCTGGCTGAGCTCATGGCGTGGTTGACCCACACCGAAGAGCTACTGGATTCCCAGAAGGCCATCAACGGGGACCCCAGAGTCATTGAAGTGGAGTTGGCCAAGCACCATGTGAGTAGTGCAAGGGGGGAGTGCATGGAGCCCTCAGGCAGGGATGCTGCCCCAGAAGAGAATTCCGCTTTGATTGACGTGGCTTTTCAGGGTCTCGAGGGCCACATCCCTGCGCTGGCTTGATGACCGAACCCATTCAGCTCCTTTTGGTTCCTAGGGTTTTGCCCCAGGGGTGGGATTCAGATTTTTAACAGCCAGTTCTGTGGGTGTGGCTTTGGTGGCCGTGGCTTGGTGGCCATGTGACTGGGTGGACATGGCTTGGTGGTCATGTTATTGACTGGGTGTGGCCAACTCAATATTGCCCACTTCGAGGCACGCATGTCCTCGCCCGGCCTCTCATGACTGTGGGGATGCTGCAACAGTCGTAAGTGTGAAAAATGGTCATAGGTCACTTTTTTCAGTGCCATTGTAACTTTGAATGGTCACTCCACACAAGCAAAATACCAGCAAAGGAGGGGGAAAAAACTCCAGAGAAGTTCCTGAGACAGGAAGTTTAATCCTGCCAAGAATGTAATTAGGGTTAATGGAGAGGCAGTTTCTGTAAGCAACACCAGAATGTTTCCTTCCTGCCTTCCTTACAGGATTAGGCCAGTAATTTCTTCTATCAACCAGTTCTCCGAACTGCTTAGAATGCTAACAACCGGTTCTAGCAAATAGGTGTGAACTGGCAGAATCCCACCCACCCCTGGTTTGTCCCCCAGCACCTCTGCGGTCTCTGTCTTAACATCTTATCAACCTGTGGCTGGAAAGTAGTCAGGAAAGAAGTGAGGCTGCATGCACATTTGGTGGCCAGGATCCTTTAGCTGTAGAGCGATGGAATAGCCTGCCCCCCCCCCCCCCCCCCCGAGGTCATTGAGGATCAGGGGCGCTGATAGTCCGCTGGGGCCAGAGCACTTTAGGTCTAGGAGAACTAGTTGCTCGGACGAGGCAGCCGCTGGTCCTCTGCTCCTGGGGTAGATGAAGGTGCCAGGAGGGGCTGCCTGGGAGGGGCTTCTTGGCATCTTCAGCTTGACCTGCCTCCTGCAAAGGCAAAGCTTTGAGCTGAGCTTTCCCCTCCACCTGCAACCCCTTCCCAGGTGCTGAAGAACGATGTGTTGGCCCACCAAGCGACGGTGGAGACGGTGAACAAGGCTGGCAATGAACTCCTGGAGTCCAGTGCCAGGGACGATGCCAGCAGCCTCCGCAGCCGCCTGGAGACCATGAACTCTTGCTGGGAGTCGATCCTGCAGAAGACGGAAGTGCGGGAGCAGCAGCTGCAGGCAACCCTTCAGCAGGTGGGCAGTGCGGGTCTGCCAGGCTGGTGAGCTGACAAGGGGGAGAGGATCTGCCGGCTCTGGCCCTCTTGCCCACAGCCCAACCAGAGAGTCCCTAAGGCCACCCACACCCACACGGACAAGCAAGCCGCCAGAATATAAAGCTGACAGCAAGCAAGCAGCCCTCCTTACTAGCACCGATGACGTTACCTGGTTAGGGTAATGAAACGTCTGCAAGCAGGCAAACTCAGAGAGCTCTTGCCCTACGCTGGTCCTCTGCCAGAGAGTGGCATTCCTCTTGTGTGGTTGGCTGCCCAGAGGCTTCGCAATGTGATTTTTCAGGGCCCCTTATGGGTAGTTGGTTTTTTATAGATTATTAGATTGTCTACTTACAAAGTATCAATTTGTAAGCTTGGATTTTCTGGGAAAGGCGGCACTTTGGTCCATAAACACCCCACCCTGTTCTCTGCCCAGGCCCAGGGCTTCCACGGTGAAATCGAGAGCTTCCTCTTGTGGCTCACCAGGATGGAGAGTCAGCTGTCGGCCTCCAAGGCAACGGGAGGCCTGCCAGAAACTGCTCGGGAACAACTCAGCACCCACATGGTGAGTCAGGGCAGCTGAATTCTGGCCTCGTTGGTGTGGGCAGGGTTGGGGGGGGGGGGTTTTGCCAGAGTACCCGTAAGTGCCTCTTGGGGAGTTGCTCTAAAAGGAATAGAAACTTCCAAGAACAATTGGGGGGGAAGGTTTGATGAGCTTCATTCTACCTTGCACAGTCTAGTCACAATCCTCATGGAAGTTTTGTGGCTTAGCCAAGAATCCCCAAGTCTGGAGTGCTATGCATCCACTTCAGAACGTCTAGACGCAACAGGAAGCTAAGCACATCAGAAGACTGGATGCTAAGCCATACGATGGACGATTGAGGGAACTTGGTATGTCTAGTCTAGTATAGAGAAGGACGAGAGGTGACATGGTAGCCCTAGTCCAGTATTTGAGGAGCTGCCACAAAGAAGAGATCAATCTATTCCCCAGAGCACCAGAGGCAAGAAGCAATGGGCAAGAACCTAATCAAAGAGATCACCTGGAATTAGCAACAGCAATAACCCTTAGACTTATTTGCTGCCTCGCAGTGCTCTACAGCCCTCTCTAAGCAGTTAACAGAATCCGCCTCTTGCCCCCAACAGTTTGGGTCCTCATTTGACCCACCTTGGAAGGAGGGAAGACTGAGCCAACCTTGAGCCTGGTGGGATTCGATCTGCCAAATTGCAGGCAGCCGGCAGTCAGCAGAAGTAGCCTGCAGTACTGCACTCTGACCACTGTGCCACCACAGCTCTTTTATTAAGGATAATTAAGGAAAAACGTCTTAACAGTGAGGACCAGTAGAACAGCTCGCCTCCCAGAATTATGGGTGCTCCCATCACTGGAGGTTTTTAAGAAGATCTTGGACAGCCATTTTTCTGGAATAGAATAGGCACTCCTGTTTGAGGAGGAGGTTGGACTAGATGACTTCTGAGGTGCCTTCCAGCTCTGTTCTTCTGTGTTCTGCCATGATCCAAACATTCCCTGAGCCAAAAAGTGGTGGCAAAGAAGATGCGATGCATCTTGAGGAGAAGTCCTGCCAAATGTCTCTTCTGAAGCGCTGCTTTGTGTCCTAGGAACTCTACGCCCAGCTCAAGGCAAATGAGGAAATCTACAGCCAGCTCCTGGCGAAGGGGAGGCTCATGCTTCTGAGCCAGGACGATGCTGGATCTGGATCAAAGATGGAGCAAAGTGTGGCTCTCTTGGAACAGAAATGGGCCTTGGTCAGCACAAAGATGGAAGAGCGGAAGGTAGGGAGCAGGGCGGATGGGGGACTTGGTTGCACCACACACCTGCTTTCCGCACTCGGAAAGTTGCTGTGATGCAAACACACACTGGGGAAACAGGTTGGCCCTTCTCTGGCAGCCCATCAGTTCTTTGATTGGCAGGTCTGTTTCCAGCTTTATACAAGTAAACCGGATTCTCTGCATGATGGAGCCATAGAGTTCACAGAGGAAGTGTTGAACTAGAGTGGAACAAAAGAGGCAGGAGATCGGGCTGGGAGGGAGAAGCGGGGATCTGCGGTTGCGGCAGGAGGCGTCATCAGTATGAGTTCAGCCTGGGAGCGTGAAAGATGGCAAGCGACCCTGAATCCCTTGGAAAGCGCAGCCTTGCCGTCCCCTGGTCCCTGCACAGGCGCCTGGTTGTCTCTGGGCCGGAGTGAATGCAGGCAGCAGGGTTGGGTCTAGTCCAGCGGGGTGTACAAGTGGCGTGCAGGGACTTCTCAAAGCTCGTAAATGACCCCTCTCCTTTCAGGAAGCTGCAAAGGGCTGCAGCCGTTTTCTGCCATAGAAAAGTTTCTGTTGGCTATTTGGATTCTCTCCAGCGTTCTTCACTGAGGATGCGGGGGGGGGGGGGGGGGGGGGGGGGGGGGAAAGGGGAAGGCCTTCTCCCCACTGAGAACATGACTGAAATTCTGGCTTCTCTCTTGGAGCAGGGGTGGGGGTAGGCAAAAGCCGTGCGATTGGCCTGGAAGGTCAACCGCTGTGAGATTTGCCAGGTGCCCCATTTCTCCTGCCTCCTTCCCTCACTCCTCGGCCTTGTCCCCCGTTTAGTCCAAGCTGGAAGAGGCACTCAACTTGGCAACCGAATTCCAGAATTCCCTGCAGGACTTCATCAACTGGCTGACCCTTGCGGAGCAGAGTCTGAACGTTGCCTCTCCTCCGAGCCTCATCCATAGCACTGTGCTCTCCCAAGTGGACGAGCACAAGGTAAGGGCATCCCAGGGGCCCCCTCCACACCTTCCTCTTGGCCAAAGGCTCAGGGCGGCCCTGAAGTGCCTCGGCCAGAGGGCCTTGGGGTGGGGCTTCAGCCTCGCCTGCAGGCTTCTTCCAGCCCAGCCACAGGAAGGAGGTTTGGCCGCTGGCCCCAGGGCCGGGACTCCAAAGGGGTTTGTCTTCTGCTTCTACCCCACCCCCGGCAGGGTTTTGCGAACGAAGTGAACGCCCACCGGCATCAGATCATTGCGCTGGACCAAAGCGGAAACCAGCTGAAGTTCCTGAGCCAGAAGCAGGATGTGGTCCTGATCAAGAACCTCCTGGTCAGCGTGCAGTCTCGCTGGGAGAAGGTTGTCCAGCGGTCAGTGGAACGGGGGCGAGCTCTAGATGATGCCAGGAAGCGGGCAAAACAGGTGAGCGTCCTGGAAGGCTTTGGGAGCTGCTCATTGGGGGCCAACTGTGGGCATTTGCTACCATAGCACTGCAGGACCACCGTTGAAATGCATTAAAAGCTGTGGCCGTTGTGTGTGTGAAGGGGGGGGATTCTGCTGGCCATTGGGGGGAGGACATGGCTTGTTTGCTCTGAAGCCAGGGGAGAGGTTGAGGCAAGGTGGCAAATGCTGTGCAGCAAGAGAAGCGTTGGGAAGAAGGCGTGAGCATGCGCAGGGGAAATGGGAGGACCCCACGTGAACGCAGAAAACAACCCTGGGAAGGAAAATAGAGAGCAGTCAAGGGAAGAACTAGAAGGCTGGTAGCTGCATGGAAAGGGCTGGAAAAGTGGGGGAGTCAATGCGATGGGCTGGGAGAAGAGCCTTGGAGACAGGAGGAAGAGCCGCAGCCCAGGAGGGTTTTTTTACTCTTCTATTGGTCTGTCCAATGTATGTGGTCTGTCCGGTGTGTGTGTGTGTGTGTGTATCCCTTATGTTGTATGTATGTATGTATGTATGTATGGTATTCAGCTCTGTTCGGGTATTTTCCCACGTCATTATAAAGTTTTTTTATAATGACGCTTTTAAAGTTGTGAAAGTCTGACTCACAGACGAACACAATACACGAGCCAGATGATGGCAGATGAGATTCTGCCGAAACGTCACTACAATTTTAAAGGCACAACTATAATGACGTGGGAAAATACCCGAACAAAGCTGAACACCATACATACATACATACACATATACATATGCATATGCATAGGCATATGCATATGCACACACACACACACACATATATGTGTGTGTGTGTGTGTGTGTGTGTGTGTGTGTGTGTGTGTGTGTATATAAAATATGTAAAATACTCACTCTTTGTGGTACATTTTTACATTCTAGTTCCATGAAGCTTGGAGAAAGTTGGTGGACTGGTTGGAAGATGCTGAAAATAATCTAAATTCTGAGCTGGAAATTTCCAACGATCCAGACAAAATCAAATTGCAGCTTTCCAAGCACAAGGTTGGAGTCCAGTTACAATGTATTTATATATTAAGTTTTGAAACTGCCCATCTCACTCAGGGTACAGTTAAAGACATAAAAAGCCACATAAATATTACACCCCACCAGGAGGGAGTTAAAACGCAGTAGTTGAAATTAAGGGTGGGGGCAGCTGTCAAGGCCCTAACCAACCTTCGGGCCACACACTCCTCTGTGAGTCCCAAGCAAGTGGGGCTTCGGGCCCTTCCGAAAGGCCAGGGGGGTGAGGACCTCCCTCCCCTCTTGGGGGAGAGTAGTCCAGAGGGGATGGCAGAGAAGGCTCTCTCCCCCCACTCTCCCTCCCCCCCCCCCAATCCCGCCAGTTGGAATTATTTGGCTGATGCACCTGCCTGACTGTGTGGGATAGGCCAGTGTAGTAGGAAGAAGGTAGCTCTGCAGGTAGCCTGTCCCACGCAGGGGGCTTTGGACGTCACCGTCGGCACCTGGAATTAGACCCAGAAGCCAGTCGGCCTCCAGTGCAGCTCCCCAGCAGAGGGGTTGCCTGTGTCTCCTTGGGGCATCCCAAATTGCTTGCGCAGCCACATTCTGTCCCAGCTGAAGCTTTGGGATCCTTTTCCTGACAGAGGATAATTGCAGTCGTCCAGGTGGGAGATGACCAGGGTGGGGGTGACTGAGAGAAGGGCCTCCCAGGCCGAGAAGGGTCAAGGAGGCCCAAGGGCCTGGGAAAGGCCGGGTCAGCCAACAGATTGCAAGAGCCCGTTACCAAAAACGACGGGAGAAGAAAGACCCTCCAGATTTAGGTAGTAGCTACTGTTCAATGAAACAAAGTGACTTTGATGAGAGTCTTAAGCATTAATTATTTCACACACACACACACACACCCCACCCCAAAGTCTCTGACCGGACGTAAATCTTGTGGAACTTCTCCTCCAGGGGGATTTTCTGCCCTTCTTTTTTTCTCCATCTCTTTGCCAGACTTTTATCCTTCCCCCCACAAAGGAACCTCGGGGGGGGGGGGGGGGGGGGAGTGGCACAAACCAGCTCAGGGCAGGATGAACCCGGAGAGGGTTGAACAGAGCCAGGCCCTCTTTGGCCTGGGAGGAAAAGCTTCAACCGGGCTGGGGAGAAGGAGGAAGACTTCCACTGTCCTCCCTCTCCCTCCCTCCCTCCCTCCCTCCCTGTCCCGTGAGCCGGAACAGGCTGGGCTGGCTTCCCTGCTTCCCGGGCTGTGTGGACCCAGAGGCGGGAGGAGGAGGACAAAGCAGAGGCCCAAGAGGGGCTTCCATGCGCATAAGGAAATGCAGGGGCCTCTGATGGCTGCTGCTGCTGCTGCTGCTGGAGGCAGGCCTGGCAGGCTGGGAGGGGCCCCGGAACCTGAGGCACAAGGGGGGGCTGGGGAAGGCCCCCCCCCCCTCTCCGGCTCCCCTTGGCAAATGGAGAGGAAACGCACTGAGATTTGCTTCCCCTTCCTGTCAAAACCTCAGGAGTTCCAGAAAACCCTGGGAGGCAAACAGCCTGTTTACGACACCACCATCCGCACCGGGAGAGCCTTGAAAGAGAAAGCTCACTTCCCCGATGACACCCAAAACCTGGACCACCTCCTGGGGGAAGTCCGGGATAAATGGGACACCGTTTGTGGCAAATCTGTGGAGCGGTGAGTGGGAGCAGGCGGCCGGTGGTGCCCTCCGAGATGCCCAGCTCCGCCTGTTTCATTGCCAGAGCCCCCCAGGGAGGTGCGGGTGGGGGGGCAATTGCAAGACTGGGCAGAGGTGCGGGTGGGGGGCAAGGGACGGGCTCAGCTGGCTCAGGAGGCCCTTTGCGCCTGGCGAGAGCAGCCCCGCCTGGGCTCCAGGGAGAACGCCTGCCATCCTCCCCTCCGTCTCTTTGCAGGCAGCACAAACTGGAAGAGGCGCTTCTCTTCTCTGGGCAGTTCATGGATGCCCTGCAGGCCTTGGTGGACTGGCTCTACAAAGTGGAGCCCCAGTTGGCCGAAGACCAGCCTGTCCACGGGGATCTGGACCTGGTCATGAATTCAATGGATGCTCACAAGGTCAGTGCTGAGGGGCAGCCCAAGGGATGTGGAAGGGAAGCAGGCAGCCGTCTAGCTCGGCCCCCTGGCAGCCTGGCCGGCTTCCTTCCCTTCGGCTCCAAAAAGCGAGCCGAGGGGGCCCTTGCAAAATGGGCAGCCAGCCTCCAGCTTCGCCACTCTTTCTCAAACGGGGGTGTCCAACCCACGGCCCCTGGGCTGCAGGTGGCTCCAGCAATACAGCCTCACAAGATCGTAAGCTTTTCATATTCTTGACTGCTGGTTCGTGAAACATGTGCTAGAAAACAGGCAAGCTCGGAGAGCGCAAAGGACCCCCCCCCCCCCCCGATTTATATACATTTGCTCTATCATGCATTTTATATGCATCACTCAGTGCAGCCCAGGCAAGCCAAACGTTGAACGCACCTGTTCTAGAACATGCCGGAGCAGAGTGGGCTTTGGGAACAGCAATAAGGGAGCCAGAGTCCGGAGGGTCAAAGGAAAAAATAAACCTCTTCTGACCTTGGCGAGAAAACTGCATTTGGTTACCGCGAGTGGAGCTTGGTTCAAGGGTATTTTTTCATTTCCTTGTTAGGTTTTCCAGAAAGAACTTGGCAAGCGGACGGGCACCGTCCAGGTTCTCAAGCGCTCAGGTCGGGAACTGATTGAGAACAGCCGAGACGACACCACCTGGGTGAAAGTGCAGCTTCAGGAGCTGAGCAACCGCTGGGATACGGTCTGCAAGATGTCCGTCCTGAAGCAGACGCGGCTGGAGCAGGCCTTAAAGCAGGTGTGGGGACAGGAGGCAGGCCCACCTCGCACTCGCTCTTGTTCTTGCTGCTCCACCTGCTTCCTGAGCGTTGTGCTCTCCTCTTGCTGGTCTGGGAAGCATGCATGTCCCACCTGGGAGGAGGGAGGGCAACGGCCGTAGCAAGGGGAGAAGTTTAGGGGTCCTTTGGCTACCCCCCGAGGAGGTAAGCTCCAGTGTGTGGAAAGTAGGCCTTGCCTAGAACTTTATTCCACACATTAAGTAACCCTGAGGCACCTCAGAGAAGGCCGGTGTGTGGCCTTTCTATTTCTCATCTCCCTCTGCCCTCCTGGGCCATCAGCAAGTTGCCTTCCGCCTCAGGCTTGAGGGCCCTGAGGGAGATGGACATCTCTAGCCCACCTCCTGCATCGGGGTGGGTGGGGGTGGCATTCATGCAGTAGTGCTGATCGTAGCCTCCTGTCCCGTTTCACGCTTCAAACTCCCTCCCTCTCCCTCCCTCCCCCCTACAAACACTCATACTAAGTGAGGAAAGCAATTTACTCAAGACTGAGCGGATAATAGCAGACAAGGAAGAAATGTAAATCAACAAAGACCCTTGGAAAGAAAGTTTGCTTGATGGTTTTGCTTTCAACAGCAGCACGTAGAAGAATAGTCAGAATCCAGTCCAAAGCTGAGAAAGCCAAGTAAAGTTTGCTGCAAATCCAAGGTCAGAGTTTTATGTGCAAGAGTCACAGAAGCAACACAACAAAGCCGGAGATCAGGTGGTTGTTTACAGCGGAGTGTTATGAGTCAGGGCTACCTTTTTAATCGGTCTTTAATCAGGAAAGTTACTTCCCTGCTTAGCAAGGAGCCTCATAGCCAGTGGTGGGATGGGAATGACTTAACAACCGATTCTCTAGCTGGCTAAGCGTGGCCAGTTGGTCATGTGACTGAGAGGGTGATGTCACTCATCGCACCCAGCCCCGCCTCCCGGCCACTGGCCTCAAAGGCAGAGGTAGGATTCAGCTGGTTGGGCCTAATCCCACCACTGGCTGGCCTTGCTCTTTCTGAAAAACAGCCTGAAAATGGCCTGAAAAGCGTCCAGAAAAAAGGCTGGAAAACGAGCGGGGGCAGGGTCAGCCAGTGGTGGGATTTGCTGTTCGCCGAACTGCATAGAATCTTAACTACCAGTTCACCCAAACCGGTGCAAACCGGCATCCGCCCACCTCTGCTCATGGAGAATCCCTGTTCTGCTCTCCTCTCTACTGCCCGAGTGTGAGGGCCTTGGAGGCCACGTCCTCCTATGACGGCTTTGGTTGTGTGGATGATGCCTGTCTTCGATCCAATCGCTCCTAGTTTGGTGTCCTCTGAGGCTGACATTCCACAGGTTCAGCTGGAGAAACTTCCTCAGAGTCTGAGTGCTGGGCATGACGCTTCCAGGGCATAGCTGGCTGAGTGCAGCCGACTCCTTTGGCCCATCCTGAGGGGCAGGTTGCAGACGGGGAGGGCTGACTTGGGCGCTTCTGCTTTCCAGGCCGAGGAGTTCCGGACAGCCATCCACCAGCTGCTGGAGTGGCTCTCGGAGGCCGAGCAGACCCTCCGCTTCCGGGGAGCTTTGCCCGACGACGCGGAAGCACTGCAGTCACTCATCGATGTACACAAGGTGGGCATTGATCCCAGGAATGTGGGGCGGCCCAGGGTAGGGCAGAGGAGGGGCCGTGGGTAACAGTGACTTTGCGTTGCCCTGTGCAGGAGTTTATGAAGAAAGTGGAGGAAAAAAGGCTGGACGTGAACTCGGCGGTGGGGATGGGAGAAGCCATCCTGTCTGTGTGCCACCCGGACTGCGTCACCACCATAAAACACTGGATCACCATCATCCGTGCTCGGTTCGAAGAGGTGAGTTGCTGTGGGGACACCGGCCTCTTGTCCACTGAGTTGGGCCCCTTGTGGTGGCTGAAGGGGGTGGTGGTCTTCCTTTCATTAATGGTGGGGTCTCCTGCCCCTGTGGGGTAGTAACTGGCCCCAGTCCCTGTCTCCACCCCTCCAAGCGCCCAGCCCTCCCTGCCCCTCAGTCTTTTCTCTTGGCGGCCTCTTTCTCCTCCAGGTTCTCACTTGGGCAAAGCAGCATCAGCAACGGCTTGAAGCGGCGCTCCTGGAACTCAGGGCCAACGCGGAGCTGCTGGAAGAACTGCTGGCGTGGATCCAGTGGGCGGAGGCCACGCTGATCCAGCGGGACCAGGAGCCCCAGAATATCGAGCAGGTCAAGGCCCTCATTGCGGAGCACCAGGTAAGCGCCTCCCTGAGTTCCCCTGGCCCCTCCCTAGAAGGGAGCAGCATCTGCCCTTCCCACGGGATGCATTGGTCACAGCAAGCGGCACAAAGGCTCAGGGCCTGGCACGGGCTGGAGATGTCGCCAACAGGACGCCGCAACCGTTGCCTCTTGGGCTGTTGAGCTTTAAGGCTCCAAAGGGAGGCTGAGAAAAGTAGCTGGATATTTGCAAACGATTGCCTCTTTCCTCCTTCCAGTCCTTCATGGAAGAGATGACCCGGAAGCAGCCGGATGTGGATCGTGTCACCAAAACATACAAGAGGAAAGTGACTGAGCCAACTCATGGCTCTTTCATGGAAAAATCCCGCAGCAACAGTAAGTTGTCATAACGTGGGGTGCCAGGAACTAGGGCCAGGGGTGCAGGGCTGAGGTGGAAGCCTGCCAAGAGCCCAGCCTGGCTGGCTGGCGCTGGCAGTTGCTGAGCAGTCGAGCGTATTCCCTGCAGGCTGGGACTCTGAACTGTTGTCTGTTTTAAGGCGGGTCCTGCTTTCGGAACTCAGGTCTGAAAAGGGGATCCCGCCCACCCTCCACTGGGTGGGGGGACCCTCTTGGCCCAGTTTTTGATGGGAGTTTCCCACTTTATCCTCTGGCTTTTTCCCTTTTCCCATGCTCCAGCTTGGCTGGGCTTTTTTCAGCTCCTCCACTTTTTATTCCAGGGAAGCCCTTGAACCAGGCAGCCCCTCCGCCCCTGCCGATCCTCTTGCAGGCCGAAGCCAAGAACCCACGCATCAACCAGCTCTCGGCACGTTGGCAGCAGGTGTGGCTCCTGGCACTGGAGCGGCAGCGCAAGCTCAACGATGCCCTGGACAGGCTGGAAGAGGTGAGGATCCTCTCCTGCAGGTGGCGGGACGGCCTCGGACGTGAGGCACGTGGGAAATGGCGGTCACCAGATTGGAAGGTTGGGGCTGATCAGGCTGGTGCCCGTCCCGCTCCTCCCTCAGCGGCTGCCCTGCCGGCCCTTTCCCCGCCCACTCGCTCATCTTTGCTGGAAGCCATTTAAAAGCTGAGGCCTCCAGCCTTTTGGACCTCGGGGACCACCCAGTTCATGATTTTAAATCCCGCGGACCACTTTTTTCGTTAAAAAGATACATACGTTTGTAAAATAATGATCAGAGAACTTCCATTTTATTGATATGAAGTGCACCTATTTAATACAACAAAATTATAAACGCTTATTTCATCGTAACAAAATATTTAAAGGTTGTTTAATTGTAACAGAATTATTAGTGAAATTATTAGAAAACAATGGTCACTCCGAGTGAAGGAAGACAAAGGTGGGCAGACTGAGGCTGGTGGGAAAGCCGGTCGCCTGTTCCAGCGCCGTCGTCATCACAGGACTGGCCCTTTGGCAGCTGCTTTGCTATGACCACAGGGCCAGTCCTGTGACGACGACCGCGCTGGAAGAGGGGACTGGCCCAGGGTTGGGCTAGAAACCTCTGCCATGGGGGGGGGGGGGGGGCACGTGCAATGCGCAAATGTTCTGGTTGATGACCTCTGTCCTCGGCCATTCCTTGGTGTTTACACTCAGGCCCACTTGGAGGTCTCTAGCTGTGGGAATATGCCATGAAATAAATGCCATTTCCTGCCACACAGAAGAGTTCCTGGTCAGTTCCAGCCATAACGACAGGCCTAAGGTTTGGCCATCTCCTTGTGTTGTCTCCTCACCAAGAGGAAGATTCCACTCCCACCATTTGGGGCTGGGGGCAGAGAACGGACTGGGAAGGGAAAGGCTTCCCCGCTTTTCCTGATACGCTCGTTGAAGTTGCCATCCTGCCCTCTTACACATAGACGCAACCCCAAGGAGCCTTCCACACTCTCAGGGAGCCCGATTATGGGAATTCGGAGACCTTCCAAGCGGTGACGCTGGTGCCCCTGGGCTGGTGCAGGGAAGGATGGGGCTGCTCCCCAAGGCTTTCCAAGGGGCCCCATTTTGGGGTCTTTTGTGGCTGAGTTTACAGAATACGCTTCGGTTGATACCTGGAACACAGCCTGGGTTGACTCAGCACAGGGAGCTTCAGAAAACCCACCGAAGGTTAATTCTGGCAAAATAAGCCCAAGTTGGGCCCTCGGAGCGGATGAGTCTTTAAATGACCGATTAAGTATATTATGTGAACAGAGCGTGTCCTTTCCCCCCCTTCTGTTTCCCAGTTGAAAGAGTTTGCAAACTTTGACTTTGATGTATGGCGGAAGAAATACATGCGCTGGATGAACCACAAGAAATCCCGTGTGATGGATTTCTTCCGGCGGATCGACAAAGACCAGGATGGGAAGATCACCCGGCAGGAGTTCATTGATGGGATCCTGGCCTCGAGTGAGTGCCTGCTTGTTCCATGCCTTGCTTGGGTTGCTGTGACATGGGCAACTGGGCAGCCAGAAGGGTGGCACCCTGGCTCAGGAGGAGTCTCTCTCCACCTGCCCACCCCAAGGCCCTGGGCTTGATTTGCCACCCTCGCCTGGCAGCCAAGCTGAGTGGCGGGCTCCAGCGCTGGAAAGCTGGCAGGTGGAGTAGCAGGAGTAGCGCCTAGACTGATAGGCCGCTTCCCAGTGCTTCCCAGCCCTCTCTCAGGGGTTTACAGAGTCAGTTTCTTGCCCCCAACAATCTGGCTCCTCATTTTATCCACCTCGGAAGGATGAAGGGCTGAGTCAACCTTGAGCTGGTCAGGATTGAACGGCTGGCAGTCAGCAGAATTAGCCTGCAATCCTGCACTGTAACTCTGCGCCGCCATGGAAAGTAGAATGGCTGGGGTCTTCCTGCCTGATGCACCTGTTTGTGCAGGGATTTCTGGGTACCCCACAGTGGTGCCCCCCCCCCCAATCTATGGAATGTGTAACTTAGTGGAGGCTGTAGCTTCATGGCTGGGTGGGAGTGGAGGTGAGGACAGAGAGAGAGGACCCCGGCCCCTCTCCTCCTCCCGCTGTCCCTAGAAACTTTACTACAAGAGAAAGTCCTCCGTTCCCCATAACCTGCTTTCATCTACTTCCTTTACATTGTCTTTCCATTTGTGGGGCTGATAATCCAAGATGCCCTTAGGTGAGCCCAAGTGGTCCTCTTGGCCAAGGAGCCACTTTCCAAAGCTGTTGGGGGGTCATCTGGGTTGTTTTGCACCCGGAATTTCCTGTGCAGTTCAGAAGCACTGATGGCCATTCTGGTTGGGAGCCCCCTCCCCAAGCCTTGGGTATCGGAGGGGCTGCCTTCAGAGATGGCCTCGGCCTATTGAAAGGCAACTGGAGATGAAACACGGCTCAGGGCCTTCTCAGTTCTCCAGGCATTTCGATGAGACCCATGGAAGGAGGGAGACCCATATAGGTCAGGCTCCCTGACGTTCGTCGGGATGGTCAGCTTATCAGGGCTCTTCCGCTTTGCCAGGCTTTGACCTTGGCTGACCTTCCTTGCTTGCTTCAAATATTCCCACTCTTTCTGCAGCGTTGAAAGCGTCACGGAAGGGGCTTGGCGTCCATCTCTCCTCTTTCTCTTCCTTCCCCAGAATTCCCCACAACGAAGTTAGAAATGACAGCTGTCGCTGATATCTTTGACCGGGATGGGGACGGCTACATCGACTACTATGAGTTCGTAGCTGCTCTGCACCCTAACAAAGATGCTTACCGGCCCACAACGGATGCGGACAAAATCGAGGATGAGGTACGGGTTTGGCCGGGGGAGGAGAGACAGCGAGCGAGGCTGTTCCTGGCAACTTCTTCTCTTGATGCATTCTTGTGGCCTCCTTTTCCCTCTGTATCTCAGAGGCGGAAGTGTTGGGTCTGGGGTCCCTCCTCTTGTGGGAGGGCCCTGCAGGGGGGTCAGTCCAAACCATGGGAATTCTTCCTTTGCCCCCCTCACTTGGCAGCCTTCCAGCCTTCACACCCCTCCCAGGCACCTCCCCCCCGCCTCCATTTCCCTGTCCGTTTTGCTATATCCAGGGGAACGTTCACAGCTTAATCATAGAGCATAGAGTTGGAAGGGACCTTGGAGGTCATCCAGTCCAACCCCCTGCATAAGCAGGACAGTCTAATCAAGTGCATCCTTTTACTGGCAGTTCATCTTAATCAATAGGTACTAATTATATAGGAATTTATTTGGAGTCTGCATCCTGCAGTTTTTGGGGCATGCAAGTGCAGCCAGAGGGGGTCGCCTGCCCAAAGGGGCTGGTTTCCTGCATCTGGGGCCCCAGTTTGGCCCGGGGGAAGCCAGGAACAGCACAGGACGTTCCTAATGCTGTACTTTGCCTGCCCACTCTTCCTCACTCTTTCGGGTGGGACTTCTGACATTCAGGGCCAACACAACCCTGGCCGGGTGCTGTCTGTTACGGGTGGCAGGGCTTGAGCAGCATTGCCCAGCCAGAGCTGGTCAGTTGGTGGTGGCCCAGCGGTCCGAGCTCTGGGCTCCAGATCACCACAGAGCAGCAGAGGCCGCCACGACGGACGGCCATCCCCTCCCTCCCCACGTGAAGCTACGGGGAAGGAGCGCCCGAAGCGCAGGGTGGTTTCTCTCCCGTGCAGCAGCCGACGCCCCACCAAGTTTCTTCCCGCATTCTCTTCCCTTGCAGGTGACAAGGCAGGTGGCTCAGTGCAAATGTGCCAAGCGATTCCAAGTGGAGCAGATTGGAGAGAACAAGTACCGGGTAAGAAGGGGGGAGCCAGGGTGGGGGCTGTCTGGGATCTGGGGCCCTCGGCAGGCTGACGGTGCAGTGCAGGGCCCTTGTCGTGTGGAGGAGACGTGCCCCCCCCCCCCCACAGTCGGGAAGCAGGCCCTGGCGCCCTGGTGCCGCTCCCAGAGGCAGGGGGACCCATGGTGCTCTGCAAGGGGAATGGAGAAAGCTGCCCCCATGAGCCACTACTGTCTCCTGTGCCTGGGAGGCCTCTAGGTTGGGGGTGGGGGGTGGGGGCGTCCTGCCTCCTAGTATGCTCCTTTCTCAGGTTTGAACAGTTTCCTTCTGGCTGCTCCCAGGAAAATGGTTTCAGAAATGGGGCTTCACCCTCTTTCTGATTTTTGCTTGAAGCTGCTGGCCTTTGCGCTTCTCTGCGTCCCTTGGCCTGGCTGGATTGTAGCCCAGGAGGCCCGAAGGGGCTTCCTTCAAAAGGCGACTGGACTTCATTCGCTTCTCAACCTTTGACGAAAGCTCCTTTGGACCCAGGCACCAGGGGCGCGAGGAGCAGCTTTGGCTGCCACTCTTGCCGGGGGCTTTCGGGGGGGGGGAGCCGTGGCCCAATCCCAGAGTGCCGAGTAGCTGGTGCCCCCCCCCTTGCCACTTGGGGCCACTCACCCCCCTTTCTGCTGGCCTTCCTTTGTTTTAACCCACAAACGGAGGAGCAGCCCTGAGCAGCAGTACGGGAAGCACAGAAAAGAGCGCCAGCATTGTTGCCCTGTGTGATGTAACCCTGTGTGATACGTTCTCTCTTCTCCCTTTCTCTTCCTCCTCCTCCTCCTCCCTAGTTCTTCCTCGGCAACCAGGTACAGTGAGCTTTTTGCAGTGCTGCCTCTGCGTTTTCCTGTAGCTAATTCTCCTTCCAAGATGTGCATGTATAATTTGCGTGCCTGTTTCCACACCGGCCTTTTCCTAACTGTGGCTATTGTGCTCGTGGATGTATTAACTTGACAACAGAGTTGCTGGTATATTCAGAAATGTAGTGACGCAACCAGGCAGTGACTGCCAATTGTAAAAACAAACACAGAATCACACACACACACACACACACACACACACCCCTGTGCACCCAGAGTAGACTTCAGCCCCTTCTGAGAACTGAAAACTTGCTTTAAGGGAGCATCTTAAATAAGAGTGGGGCTGCCCTGGCCATGAGCCAGGCAGAAATTCTCAAAAGAGCAGCTGGCCAGAGTCGCCTGCGCATCCTCCTGGGACAGTCCTGGATCCTCAGAACTGGCTGGCCGTGGACTGTTGGGGGCTGGCAGAAACCCTTGCTCCAAACTGACCACCAGCAGATGAAGAGACCTACCTTGGGAGGCCCAGGGACCTTCCTCCAAGCCAGAGCCATGAGCCCAGCCTGGCCAAGGAGCCCTCCTGCCACTTTCGGCGTGCCTGAGTGGAGCTGGCGGGGGCTCAGCCAGGGAGTTTGGCCCAGACTTTTGGGTCCACTGCACAGAATCTTGACCAAGTATTCTGCCTATCGGCCTCTTTCCATGGGCTCCTATTGACCTTCTATTGCTTTGGAAATGCAAGTCCCCAGTTTCTCCGGAACCCCCCCCAAAAAACAGCATTCAATCTCCAACGCCCCTGCGAGGCCCTTCCCCCAAGAGAGGGGGTCTCTGCCCAGCCTCTTGCTCCCTTCCGAGGCAACCAACCAGGGCTGCTGCAGACGCTTCCCTGGGCTCCCTTCTGGCTCCCTGCTGAATTCAGGGTCACCTCCTGTTGCCTGATTTGGGGGGGCAGGGAGGGGGTGGCAGTGAATGTCGGCTGTTGGCCTCTTTTGGCCAAATCTGACCCAGTAAATGGAGTTTGAGTTTCCTAGATCAGCTCAGGGGGGTGGGGTGGAGCTAATACCTTCCTTGTTCAGCCAGCCAGAATTATGACAGGGTGGAGGTGATGGTGACGTGACCCCTGAGGTGGGACGATGCCCGGCTGTCCAGCTGAAACATTGACGGGGGGAGGGGGGGCTGAAGAGGGTCCCCAGGGTGGAGGCTGATGGGAACAGAAGGTGCTGCTGGAGCGAAGCAGGCGGCTTTGGGGCCTCCCTGATCAATCTGAGCAAATTGTGGGCTCTGCCTGTGATCTGCCGCTGCAATCAGTCAGTCCATCCATGCTCTGGGGGGGGGTTGCAGGCTCACCTGTCTCTGGCTGCTGCCAATCACGCTTCTGCTGGGGGCGGGGGAGGGTGCCAGGCTGGGAAGCCTTTCGGGGGTGGAGGCTCCTCCGCTTGGCCTCTTCTGAAGGGGCTGCATCAGGTGACGGTTGGGGCCAAGCGGCTTGCAAAAGGCACCCCCCCCCTCTTCGGGGGGAGTGCAGAATCCGGCCTCCTCTGGCTGCCCCCAAAGAGGAACGGCCCGTTGGGGGCGCAGCAGCAGGCGTGGGCAGCTGCCAAGCAGGAGAGGCCCTGGAGCTGACCCCCAGCCCGCCCCCTCCCGCCCCCCCTGGGGGGGGGCGTCTTTTGGCATCTCTCTCATGCAGCCTTTTGTGGCTGGCTGGGATTCATTGTCTGTGCTTGGCCACTGAGGAGGCGGCTTTGGCTTGGGGTCCTTGCCCCCCAGGGTGCATTGGATCATTCCACTTTTTTAATCATGAAAAAAATTAAGAAATTAATTATTAAGGAAGATGGTAATTATTTGATTTAATAAGAATAATACACTTAATCAAATGTACGATCCCTTTAATTGCCTCCGTCATTTTCAAAGGCATGCTGGGGGGTGGGGGGACCCAGAGCTCTCTTGGAGAAGAAGACGGGTGTGCCGTAGCAGGTTGCGGCCATTAAACCAGCTCCCTCTTTGCATGTTTGCAACAGTTCGGGGATTCCCAGCAGCTGCGGCTGGTCCGTATCCTGCGAAGTACGGTCATGGTTCGTGTCGGTGGCGGATGGATGGCTCTGGATGAGTTCCTGGTCAAAAACGATCCTTGTCGAGGTAGGAGCCGCCTCTGCTCTCAGCGAAGGTTTTTCCAGGGAAACCTCCCGTACGGGCGACTGCCGAGGAGAGAAGACTGGGCAGCTGCTCTGGAAGGCCCCGGAAGATGAGCCCGGGGGGGCCTTGCTCAGCATCGGCCCCCTGAGCACCAAGGGGCCGCCCCCAGAGAGGAAGCAGGGTCGAAGGCCCCGGAGCCCTTTGCCCTGCGAGCTGGCCTCCTTTTCCCTCCTCCGCCGCTGGCCACGGCAGCCCTGCATGCCGCCCGAAGGAGCCTCCCTTCCTGCCCTGCCGGCCTCCTCCTCTCTGGGCCCCTGCCGCTCCCTCCCGTTGCCGCACCTTCTCTCTTCTCTGTTCTAGTTCACCACCCCGGGAGTAAAATCAAACGCTCCGACTCCAGCTCTTCGATTGCCAGTCAGTCTCCGATAGGTTGGAGGATTTTCTTGCCTTTCTCTGACTGCCCTGTTGGGAATGGCTTGGCTGCGCTAACCTGCCCCGGATGCTATCGCCTGCGCTGTGCTTGGCCAGGGAAGGGGGTGCGGGGCTCTCCCGCCACCCCCGAGGGTCCCCTCCTTTCCCCAGCCCCCCCCCCCCGGTCCTCAGGCTCAGCTTTACCCTCCTGGCGGCCCCGAGTGAGGAGCAGGGTGCGAGACCCTGGGTGGATGCCCTGTGCTTCCTTGCATGCTGAACAAAACATAAATAAAATGGAAGTCAAGAAGTTAGAAAAACAGATGGAAAGTAACAGTAGCAGTAAAAAGAAAGGGGGGGGGAGAGAGAGAGAGAGTTATATTTGCTGATTTTTCTCAATGCAGGGGACGCGTCCTCAGGCAGGTCCTAACTTTGGGCAGGTTCCTCACCGGAGAGCCCCGCCCTTAGGAAGCCTGGCCAAAGCCCTCGGGGGGCAGGGGGCCGAGGGTGTCCCATAAGCCCTGAGCAAGGAGGGCAGAGGGCTGGCTTCAGCCTTCCTAGGATCTCCACCTTGCCCCAAGCAGCAACCTACTGCTCTGCTCTGTGACGCTGGTCACAATTCCTGGACACTTGCCAATCTTTGACCAGCCAAGTATAGGAACTGCCAGGATTCTCCAGGGAGCAGAGCTGCTGTGAAGACGGTTTAAGTCCCCCCACTTGAACGACACCCAAGTTGAGGAAGCCTACTCCATCCCCAGCCCCTTCCTCTAGGGGCGCAGGGGAGGGGTTGTTTTTTTTCTTTTTAATCCTTTAGTATCGCTTCCTCCTTGTGTTGAAATTGCAGCATGCATTGATTTGGGTGTCTGTAACTCAAAAGTAGTTTGCCGGGAGCCCACAAATCCCCTTTCCTCGGACTTTGGAGTTGTGATGTTTCTGGCAGGTTCACACTTGCTTTTCCTCCCAGCGTTTCTCCCGAACTTGGCTGGATGCTCCTGACTGGAAAACCTCCAGCCTTTTTCTCTCACCTGGCGCCCTCCAGGTATTTGGCTGAGAGTTCTGGGTGTTGAAGGCACATTTACGGGAAAACCCAAAGGAATGCATTGCATGGGGGGGGGGGGCTCTGTGCTTCCAAGCCCTTTTGCCCAAATGTTGCTGAACTCCCCGTGATTCTGGAACAGGACCCAGCGGCAGTTGCTGTGTCTCTTGGGTAGGCTGCACTACCCTGGCTGCACTGATCCTACAAGGCTTTTGCACGGTGCAGCTTAACCAAACTACCCCTGTGTGCGCTTCCGTTGGCTGGTTTTGTATTTCCCAAAGGAGCATAGATTCGATCAACGTGTTTGCTAATAAGTGTGGGGGGGGGGGGAGAGGGGGGTGTTCCAATTTCTTGATCCCACCAGTTAATTTTATTTCAGCCCCTGGAGAGCCAGAAGAGCTTTTCGGGTGAGAGTAGGGGCAGTGATTGCCCCTGAGAAGGTTCCTTTTTCTGGATCTTGGTGCTCCAGAGGATCCACGCGTCATTTTATAGCTGAGCAGATCCTGAGGGGCCAAGCATTGCAGCCCCCCCTCCCTTGTTGTTTGGGACTGACTCTGCACGCCGTGGCCTTGCTGGGGGGCGCTGGGCCAGCCTTGGCAGGCAGTCTCAGGCCTGCCTGTCCCTCCCCAACATCCACGCGGCCTCCTTGGGCTCCCGGCTTCTGGTCCAGGGGCTTCTCTGCTGGGAGAAGAATTTGGGAGGCGGGGGAGCTGCCCTTTGGCATGTGGGGACAGCGACGGGGCTATCGGAAGGGAAAGGGGCTTGATGCCCGCCCTCCAAGGCCACACCGCTCCACCCTTTTCCTAGCCCAGATGCAGGCGGGGTGGGGGGGCAGAGGGAGGGTCAGCGGAGTGGTTGGGCTTTGCATGACGTGTGGCCTGCCCCGGGTGAGGGGGGCATTTCCTGGCTCATTCGGTGCTGCAAAGGCCTTTGCGTACGGCTGAGGAAAGGAAGAAGAAGGTCACCTGCTTCCAGCAGACTCCAGTCCTGGCCCTTTGTCGGCTCCTCCATTCCGGTCCTGGCGGCTGCGTCACCTGCATTTTGTGTCCTTTCCTTACAGCACGAGGCAGGACGAACCTTGAACTCCGGGAAAAATTCATCCTGCCCGAGGGCGCCTCTCAGGGAATGGCGCCCTTCCGCTCCCGTGGCCGGAGGTCCAAGCCTTCCTCCCGGGCTGCCTCCCCCACACGGTCCAGCTCAAGCGCCAGCCAGAGCAACCACAGCTGCCCCTCCGTGCCGTCCTCCCCTGCCACCCCTGCCAGCGGGACCAAGGTGAGACGCAGGCCCTTTCCCGGCCTCTGCTGAGTGGCGGAGCAGGCCCGCCCCTCCCCAGCCTGACCCAGAAGCCCCACAGGCGGGGCCTGCGACCGTCTCCTCCTTTGGCGGAGGCTGCAGCCCCCGGGGAGCTCGCTCGCTCGCTCGGCTGGGCCAGGCTGTCCTCTGCTCCCTTGATCCTTTCCCTCCCCTTTCCATGGCTCCACATTCAAGAAGGTGGGGAGAGGAGAGGAGAGGAAGGCTGAATGTCTCCTCTTCTTCACACTCTTCCCCCACCCCCACCCCCACCCCCACAAAAATAGCTGTGGGTCTCCCACACAACGTGGACTGTGTTTTTCCTTCACCTTTTTACCAATACTTTTCTTGTGCATCACACAGTTCTGTGCCCTTTGTCAGCCTAGGTTTGTGTTCATTAGCTGCATTATTATTATTATTATCATTATTATTATTATTATTATTATTATTATTATTATTCACTTATTATTTTAGGATTTATATTCTTTTCTGTTTTATTTTCTTCTGACCCGGTCACTCCTCCCTCCCTCCCTCCTCCACTCCTTTGTTTGTCCTCCAACCACCACCATCCTTCGAACTCTCTTTGGATTTTCCATTTCACAGACTCCGCATCACTTCACCCGTTGTTATGACAAACCCTGGTTGGTAAACAGCAAGGCAGGTACCCCCCTGAGGGGCTGCGATAATGCCGACCTCCACCTGCCTGCTTCTGAGGTAGAGTATGGCTCCTGTGGGCAAAAGGAAGGACTTGAGCTGGCTTCCTCTCTCCTGCTTGCTACCCCTCGCCTGTCGTCTAAGCGGAGGCTGCGCAACCGAAGCAGAGGCTGCCTGCCTGGTGGTTGCTTAGCATATGGCATGTCGTACGTGGACTAGCAATATAAATTAGCGTTTCAGCTACATCAGTAGAACCCAGTAAAATATACACTCTTAAAAGGTCTTGAGTTCAGGTACCAATGGGTCAGCAAGCCACTGAAGTGCAGCATCATTTATATCTATAAAAAAACCCAGACACTGGAGCGATCGATGCTGTAAGCTTACCGTCGGTCGCAGTGCAATCTGCAGTTTGATGTGCGACCCTGCAGTCCTGCTGAGGTGAGATGCCATGGGAGGTGCAGGTCCTATTCAGGATTGTCCATTGCAGAAGGTTTTATTTGTTTGGTTTTTTTGTTGTTATAAAAAATTTAAAAAATTATATATTTTAAAAAAGAAGGATTGTCCATTGCAGAGTCCAAATCCTGGCCCCCCTTTTTGTGGGGTCATTTATATGTGTCTCCCTTATGTGCCTGGCGGTCCAGAGGCTCCTTTGGCTTTGAGGCCGAGCCTCGTGAACTTCTTCCGAGAACCAAGAGGAAAAAGCTGCCCCAGCTTAATAAAAGGGTATAATAAATACCGCGGCCTTTTTCAGAAATAAAGTTTGGAGAGCGAAAGAAGCTCAGGCTTGAATAATAAGTGTCTCTTAATTTGTGTTTAGTTATCAATGTCTCCTAACTTCTCGGGGACTTGATGGGTGATCTCCACTTCCAAACTCCCCAGCCAACAGGCCCCACTGATCCAAAGGTTCAGGGCAGGGCGGAGTGTTCTTGGTTTCCATTGCCATAACAGTTTCTGCCTCCCCTCAAGTAAGGGGAATGGAAAGAGCCCACCCAGAGGAGCCTCGGGGCCCAACCGCACTGCCATCCGACTGCAGGCCACCTGTGGCTTCAGAAGGTCCCGGCAGAGATTGTGGCGGCGAGGTGCTTGGAGGGAAAGGCCTGGCTTGTTTTTTTTCTCTGGGGCATTTTAGAGGAAGAGAAATAAAGGGCAAGAACAAAAAGGGGACAAGCAGGCAAGACTTGGCCTAGAATGCCGTGGATATCACAGTTTCCCAATATATCACTAATTACCCAAGAATTACAGCATACATTATATGACTGTAAAACACTAAGAACCACCATTAAGCTTTAAGCTACAAATGCAGCCTAGGAACTGTGGCCGGGACAAGTTATAATAAATAGAATCTGAAGTTGTAATACTAGATGAGCTACATATTCAAGTTACGGTCCAAGCACTGACTTTTATTTCAGATTTATTTTATGGGAGGGACTTATTCTGGGTCCCGAAGCCCGCTCCCTTCCGAGGAAGGACGCCAGGAGCCTCTCCTTGTCTTCGGCCCCTTCCACCTGGGGTGGGGGAGGGTCCTAAGAGGGACGCATAAGCAGAGTGGACGTCCGTCCTAGTTCTAGGCCGGCTTGAGAAGCTGCCCAGATCTCTCCAAAAGGCCACGGCCGGCTGGGGCTCCTCTTTCTTCTTCCAGTAAGGAGAGCCGCTGGGTTAACCACTTCCCGTCCTGTTTCTGGTCTGCCTGCCCGCTTTCCTCCCTGGCCACGAGAGTGGTGATGCAAGGGGGGCCCCGGCGTTTGGTTTGCGCATGGCCTCTGATCATCTGCTTGGCCTGAATTCACACGACACGCTGGGCGAAGCCTCCCCAAGGCCACGTGTGAAGCCTGTCTCCTCTCTGCCTTTATGAGGCCTGCAGCTGCTCCTGGGGCTCAGGGCTCCTCGGAAGCGCTTTCTTCCGGGGCTCTGTGACCAGGCTTGCTTGCTTCTCTGTCCCCAGGTTGCCCCGGCCTCAGGCAGCAAGTTGAAACGGCCCACTTTCCACTCCAGCCGGACGTCTCTCACCGGGGACACCAGTAACAGCTCCTCACCAGCTTCTTCCGGGGCCAAAACCAGTCGAGCCGGTAAGTTCCAAGCTAGAAGTTTGGAAGCACCAAGCTGTCACCCAGAGGCAGATGCTTTGGGTTGGGGAGCCAAGCGTGGCCCCACCAACCTGTAGGTCGATCATGCCTGGTCTCCTATAAATGCCCAGGAAGAGCCAAGGAGAATTCTTGGTCTTGTTTTGGGGGAGGGAGGGTCGAACACGGTATTGTTAGAATAGGACAGGACAGAATAGAATTCTTTTATTGGCCAAGGGTGATTGGACACCCAAGGAATCTGTCTTGGTGCAAATGCTCTCAGTGTACGTAAAAGATACATTTGTCAAGAGTCAAGAATCATAAGGTACATCGCTTAATAATAGCCATAGGGGACAATAAGAATGGAATAGAGTAGAGTAGAGTAGAGTAGAGTAGAGTAGAGTAGAGTAGAGTAGAGTAGA